>JBAMHT010000025.1:14662993-14677139 GCA_037177075.1 Craterocephalus fluviatilis | reverse complement strand
CTGCGGAGAGTTCCTGGTGTACTTCCTACTGCGCTAAAGGTCCGATCATGATGGTGGAGCTCAACTTCTTCTACTCACTCTGATCACCTTCATGGCCAAAGATGTTCCACACACAAAAAACTGTTCTATAATCATCATTAATCAATATGTTAACACCTTTATTCTTACATAAATCACTTAAACAACTTCAGACCTGCTGAAAACAACCAAACACTTCCATTCAGATTATTCAGACTATTACAAAAAAAAGGAGAAAATGTAAATTACTTTCTAAATAAATCGAAAATTAGTTAGATTAGGTCACATATTTTTCACTCTCCTCACCTGCATGCACAAAAATGACTATAAAAGCCTTATTTATCAATATTCTTTCAATGCCTCTTTTTAAAAAACAACTTCTGAGGTACTCAAAACTACCGAACAAATATTTTTATGACACTTAGCCTCTACAGGCACTACTCGGAAAATTAGAATTAGAATAAAGAAGAAATGTACACATATAAACAAACCAATATCAATATATATCAGCTTTTATCTGTTTAGATTTTGCTGATCAGGATTTGCAAAAATAAATCTCCTGTGGTGCTGCAGCTTTGTAACATAACTAGTAAAAATACCAACTTTTTCCTGCATCTACCTACACTGGAAACCAGTTGAATCTGGTGGGAACCAGTGAAAATGTCATCTATCACCACTGTGCTTCCGAATGACATGCTGACTTTAAAGAATGAATGGTTTTAAACTGTGACAACAGTGAGATGAAAAATGATGTTTGAGTGGAAGTGAATGGGATATTTTTGGCTGGAAGGTCTTCAGTGGGAGTTTTTGATGCTACATGTAAATATGAATGAAATCAGATAAGTTATTCCGCCTGCTGGTCACTTATTACTGCTACTGAGAAGGTTTTCTGGCTAAACTGATGCTTCACTTCCTCCAGAGCTGGGATCCAGAGTCTGCTCAGCAGGAGAAGTAGAGGTCAACGGGCGATGCAAAGGTGGGAATGGGAGGTCTTAATGCGAAGCATAAAAAAAACAGATTGTGGGAATTAAAAAGCTTCTAAACATTCCTGGAATGTTGCCAGCTGCCGTCCCGTCCCTGCCCTCCAGGCCCGTCATCACCGCGGAGATCATCGGGCACAGCGTCCACCTCCGGTGCTCCTTCGTCCCGCCGCCCTGGAGCCAGGCGCTGGGCTTCCAGGTGGTTTGGGCCAGACACATCGGCCGCAGCATGAAGGCTGAGATCCGGCAGGAATCAACGCTGAAGCCCTTTTCTTCGGTGGAGATGGATGGCGTTCACTTCAGGCTCGGAGAAACGGTAATTCCTAGGGGTGTTTGAAAAAACTGATCTACAGAAATATTGCGATTTTTTTTCACATTCAACATTAATTCTTTTTGATAAAAAACAAAAATGTAAAAATTATTTATTTTTTCTTTCTTTCAACTGGTCCTGTTGGGCATTATAACAAAGCGAATGATGGTTTAGGAACCATTTAAAACATAAATAAATAAAGGAAAATAATTTTGCCAAAATTTGTTTGGCCAAAAAAAGAAAACATTGCAAAAATTTGTTTTGCAAAATAAAAGTTAAAAAAAAGAAAGCAAAACAAAATTTTACTTTTTACTTTTACTTGACTATCAAAGAATCATAGATTAAATGGAATATGCAGCCCAAAAAATCAAACGAGAATGGAATCGGGAGGACCATATGGTCCAGCCCCAGTAAATCCAGGCAGTCTGGGAGTTTCAGGGAAGCACATGTGGAAGATGTGACCCAAGCAGGCGGCGTAAGCCATGGATCATGCTGACCTTTTCTCCCAGGGTTCAGACATGCAACGTAGTGGCAGAGCAGCAGTATGTGTTATATCCAGCTCAGAGAAAGCTAGAGAAAGGTGGGGAAGTTAAATCTGTTGCAGGTTGGAAAAACTTCCCTCCACATGGGTTCCATTTAAACCAGTCTCCTCTGAAATCTTCACAGTGAACCTTTAAAGGGAAAGATCATCTTTGTTGTGTTGGAGCTGCTAAAACTCACAGAGACAAGAAGTTAAGGAATTTTAGAAAATTGGGTTGCTATCCACATGTTTAACTGATCTTATTGCCTTTCATGAGCCAGAACATATATTCTAGGAATGGAGTTTAATGCTGCTGGACATAGATGGAAAGCAGCAACCTGCAAGTAGAGGCTGGAAAATTGTTCTATCTGCCAGAAAGCTAAAACACATGGAGCAACGTCGCGCCCAGTTAGATCGGCAGATTGGTTTTTGACCAGGATTTAACACAGTTGGACAAACATGCCAGGAATCCTAATAACTTTAACATTCAGGTATTTATGAAGCTGTTCCTGCAGAAGGTGGAAACATGGAAGCACACTGATACTGAGGCAGCTGATTTTATCCAGAGTCCAGTGTCCCGTTGGCGTCCCCACTGAGAAAACCCTTCCCCTCCTCTGCTCAGGGATAGCCAACCCTGGTCCTCGAGAGCCACATTCCTGCAGATTTTCCATCCATTCCTCCTTCAACACTCCTGATTCGATTAAAATAGATCCAACAACCAATCACAGGGGCTCATTCATTAGAATCAGGTACGTTGGAGCTGGGATGAATGAAAAATCCTGCAGGAATGCGACTCTCGAGGACTGTTTGCTATTCCAGTCTGATCTGGTACCGTAGCTGGTCCAGACCTGTTACAGTACCGGATCCAGTCCAGTCAAAATACCAGACCAGTTCCAGTCCAGGCATAGTATCAGACCAGTTCCAGTCCAGGCATAGTATCAGACCAGTTCCAGTCCAGGCATAATATCAGACCAGTTCCAGTCCAGGCATAATATCAGACCAGTTCCAGTCCAGTCGTGGTGCTAAACTTGATCCAATCCTGGTACAGGGCCAGTTTCAGTTCCTGTACCAGACCAGTTAAAGTTGAGTCCTGGTATCAGACCAGTTCCAGTTCTGGTTCAGTCCAGGTGCTGAACTTTTTTAAGTTGAGTACAACATGATGATGTTGCAGCTACTAAATGACTAAACAATCCTCCTGGGAGGCTGTTAGCACCTCAGTGGCTATGCTAAAAAGTGTAGGTGTATATAATCATGTCATCTGCATAAAGAGTGTACCTGGCTGCTCGAGAATTTTAAAGGCCAATGATTTCGATGAAAAACAGTGGATCAAGAATTAAAACTTAATGTATTCACATGTTGTTAAAAAATGTTTGAGCTTTTTTGTCTTTTTATTTATTATCTTTGAAGGTATGACCCAAACCAGACAAATAATAGTTTACATCTCACACAGAAGATTGCTCTGGTTGGTGGTGTGAGAAACTATCAACACTGAGATAGTTCAGGTTTTTTTGTAAATTACTTTGTTAAAGCAACAGTCTGAAAAATGATCTCTTCCAGTTCTCCTGCAGTGTTTCTACTTTCCAACTCAACTCCGGCCACTACAAATCCACTCCCAAAGAAAGTGAGAGCTTCTATGCTGGACTGAAGGTCATCATCATGTTCTACCTCTGGTATTATTTAAACATACGCTCACTTTTATTCCAACTGAAAAAAGGCAATTTCTCCTTTTTCTTTCCATTTCCTCCAGTTTTCTCCAGATTTGCTGCACATTGCAGAGAACGGCAAGGAGCATGAGGTGACGGTTCACAGCACCGTGCCCATCCCCTGCTTCGGCTCCGACCTCGGCCACCGCTGTGGAGTCCCCCTGGCTCTGAGTGTTCATGACCCAGGTCAGACGGAGTCCTTTTTCCTGACGTCTGCAGACATTATGAAGCAGTGAATGCAGGTTAAACGCGTTGTTGAGTTCTTTTGGAGACACTAAATCCAGATTCTGGCACTGAGTGAAGCTCCCTGCAGCACACAGCTGACCAAACATGCCCGTCTTCCAGTTTTAATCTACTCTTAATTGGAAAGTTATTTTTTTAAAAGACCACCAAAATGGATACAACTTTAATCAACATCAACTGTTAAGAATATAGATTATTAATATTCATCTTAACCATTTTGTATGAGTGGTTATCATCTCTGCATGTAGAAAAAAAACACGTGCTACAGATGTGAGCCACACGTGCTACATATGTACATCCACATGTGTCCCACGTGTGCAAAGATGGGATTTTGGAGCGAGAACATGATAAAACGTTTGCAAACATGATTTTGGGCGTTCTCATGCAGACAACATGTTCCTCACATTTGCATAACGTGACTAAATCAGTGTGACTTTGTGGGATTTGCAGGTTTTTTCTCCTTTGAAACAATGCTAAATGTGTTTGGTGACAGATAATCTTGATCAGATATAGAGCTGTTTTTATCTAGAGCAGTGGTTCCCAAACTGGGGGTAACAAGATCATTTCAGGAGGTCATCAGGTATCTGGGAAAAAGTATTGAGATTCATCAGGATAATAACCCCATGAGATGCATCATCTCGTTTTCAAAGGGGTCGTCAACATAGGAAAACTGTTGTACAAATAACAAAAATGCAATTTATAAAACAGACACAAGTCAGACTGTTCAAACAAACAGAGAAAATAGACAAAACAGATGTAACATAACAAAATTGACAAATGAAAAAGAAAAGAATAAAAGAAAAAAAACTTGTAAAGTCTGCTCGCCACATGTAAACCAGATGAATATTGTAAAACAATTCACAGAAACACAAATAAATCAAATAAAGTCTAATATAAGCCTAATTTTTAACAGATTAATGCATAAATCCACATTAATGCTCCTTATTTATGAAGACCACAGGATCCTGCAGGATGACCCATCTGATATCATACAATGAATCCTTCCTGATGGGGAGGGAATACCAATGTATGTTTACTTGTTTATCACGGCTTTTCCAGTCCATTCATTGGTAAAAAGCAGGCTGCATGTTGTTTTTATTAACTGTTTATCTTTGTGTGCGAGTTCATTCTGCTTCTAATTAAATTCTAATTCCTGGAACAGAATAATTTCTGTTTCCAACTGTCCCCGGACGACCCGTCCAGGACTTCCAGATCCATCCAGCACTTCTTCTTTGAGTTGTGCAGCAGGTGCTGTCTGCTAACCAGAGGCATGAGACACACCTGGGCAGGTGTGCTCCATTTGCACAGCTGCTTCGTGACCCTTCACCAGCAATGAAAGCAAAATAAAACATTTTATTTTATTTATTTGTAGCCGATGAGTATTGCTGAACAAAGAGTCCACCCCCGGTCCACCATCTCACTGCCTTGTTGTGGACGTCCACAGACCGTCTTGGACAGGAGGCGTCCAACGTGGTGCTGTCCACCTGCCAGGTGGAGATGCAGCCGACAGCCTGCAGAGGAGGCGCCTGTGGCTGGGCCAAGTTCTTCATCAGCGCTGTGACCGACTTCGCCCGCGACGGGAACCGGCCCAGTCTGGTCAGCGCCTCGCCCGAACCCGGCGCCCCCCGCCTCTGGAGGAGCTACACCCCGACTTCCCTCAAAGTCAGTTATTTCAGCCAGATTTAAAGGTTTATGTATTCTTTTTATTCTAAGCCTCCTCATGAGGATTTTGTGGAAGTTTTTTGTACATTATTCAAGAAAATCTAGATTTGAGCTAATAAACTAATAATCTAAATATTCCCTTTTTAAAGACCGCCTGTTGATGTGTAGACAAAATTATACTGCTACATGAAATGAGAGGTTCGATGGCTTCTTTAAGGTATTGGATAACAATAGAGCTCATTATTTCACGATTAATCACAGTAATAGAAGCTACAATTAATAATCATAAAGCTTCCTAAATATTATCATTTAATAATGTAAATATAGTTTGATTGTCATCACTGAAATCCTAAAGCTCACATAAATTTTTATCTTTTCATATTCACTTATTCATTCATATCATACTGTTTTTTTTTTTTAAAATTTACTAAATTGTTAAAATTGGTACTCAATTCCACTGGTAAATTGAATGGTACTTTAGTTTATTTTGTTGCCATATTCTGTTTTCTTAATATCAACACACAAATAAAACTTACCAGAAAATGAGTTTTTATGTTATTTTATACATTTCCAGCGTTGTGAAAGTAAAACATAATAATCGTGATAATAATCGTAAAATCGTGGTTATTTCTCAAACAATAATCGTACCTAGAAAATCTATAATCGTGACGTCCCTAGTGCTCATTTTATTGGTTGTTTGTGTTCAGATGAAGTTCTCCCATCCTTTTTGTTTTTTTTAAAAGGTTGTGGTCCAGGATGTTCCCACTTCCATCTGCTACTCTTTGACTGACCCACACATCATCACACTGGATGGCAGGTAATTAATCGTGTTTAACATGAGCCCAGTTCTGCAGGATGAGATACCCGGTCTGAGCATCAGAGCTTAACTGGTTTAAGTTTGCCAAACCAGGCTGAGACAAGCCAGGTGTAAATAACCAGTATGGAGCACTGGGAGGACTGAAACCACCTCATGTCACATGTTACCGCAAAGGTTCATGGGAGCTCGTGCTGCTGGTGATAACAGACCTTGTAATTTTACATTAGCAGTTAGATGTTGGATAAATGCTAGCCTCACAGTTAGCTAGAGCTGTTGTTCCCGCTGTTACTCTAACTTTACTTAATTTTTTTATGGTGTGGTTGTGGGCCTGGCTTTAAGCATTTTGGCCCGTATTTGGTCCGGATGTTGGGCCATGATTAGCTGGCCATTGTCCTGACTTGTTGCCTGATTGTTGGCCTTTTAGCCTGGCTGTTGGCCTTACTATTTGCACAGCAATTGGCCCGTTAAGCTGTTGTACGTTGTACGCTGTGATGCTGAATCAAGGATAAATTTAAGCAGGATAGCCAGAATAATCTCTTATCTGGGTTTTGTGAAGCAGCCGTGAACTGATGGACCTGTTCCTGCCTCTTCTGTCTGCCTGCAGGCGGTACGAGAACCACCAGACCGGCACGTTTGTCCTGTACCGAAGTCTCGCTCGGGGCTTTGAGGTCCATTCTCGACAGTGGGATTGCGGCAGTCGACACTACGCCGCGGCCTGTAACTGTGGCGTTGCCGTGCAGGAGGGGAACGACGTCGCCGTGTTTGACATGTGCGACGGCCAACTTACGGAAACCCGGCCACAGCTTACCCTGAAGAACCTCGGAGACGAGGGTAGCCGGGTCCGGGTGCTGGAGGCCCACCAGGGGAAGAAGGTCACCGTAGGTATCCAAACATTTTAACACTGGCTAATGTAGATTTATTTGTTCATTTTGGTCAGCTTACAGCTACTTTTGCACTTCAGTCATCAGTTGCATGAAATGGAACAACTCTGATAAAACTGGACGACGTGATGTTCACCAGCTGTTGGACGTCTCTTCTCTCGTAGATGCTCTTTCCCTCCGGGGCCTTTGTTAGGGCCGACGTAGGCGATTGGGGGATGAGTCTGTCGGTCCGGGCCCCCGGCGTTGACTACAGCAACAGTCGAGGCCTCTGTGGGACCTTCGACCGCGACGGCAACAATGACTTTCAAGGATCCGATGGAGGTTTTTACGGCCCCGACGACTTGCATCGCTTCATCCAGGACTGGAGGTCAGTGTAGCTGTAGTACTAAAATAACTAAACAGAAAATATAATAAACAGCAAAACATTTCATATCTCCATCTTCCTCAACATGGAGTATCGCAGGACGACGAAACACCATTCAATACAGACACCAGCATATCACTAATGTACTTTGTTTAAAAGTAGCATTTTGATTTTGTGAGAAACGTTTGGAGACACTGGTACTGTAAAGTTCGCTGATTCTCTTCATCCGACACCAACAACGGCTGATGTTTGGGCCCAAAGTTAGACATTATGCCTTTAAGTTATTAGCATTAGGATGAGCAGGAATAAGGACTCTTGGAAAAGAGAGGGTCTGAAAAGCTTCCAGGAAGGGTGTAAGACCCAGTTTAACATTTCCCTTCTTGTCTCCGTGTCAGGATTGCTCCCGGTGAGAGTTTATTCGATAAAACGCCTCCCGGGACGACACAGAGGCCCAGGCGGCCTTTCTGCCAGTGCCATAGAGGTTATAGTCCTTCCCAGCATGCCGGCACAGCGGCGGGGAGCTTCCCCAACCCTCCAGCTCACTCTGACTGCATCACCTACGATAATGTGGATTACACATCGGTCTTCCCCTCCATCGACACAACAGTGGAACACATCAAGAGTCCAAACAGAGAGGAGAGCGTCCTGGAGATGTCCGCCTTCAGTAGTCGTCCTCTGGAGACGAGGAACGGAGACGTGGAACCGGCAGAGTTCAGGGAGGACTTTCTTCTTTCCGTTAAACGGCACAAGAGGCAGGCGTCGCTCCACTTCCAGCCGCTGTTCGCCTCTCAGAGCCTGAGCCAAGCAGATCTGCAGAGATTCGCCTACTTCTTCCCTGAGGACCACCTGGCTGAAGCTCGGAAAGCGGTGGAGCCTCGGTGGCCGACGCCGAGCGGCCTGACCTCGGCGAAGGCCCTGGAGGTGTGCCAGACAGTGTTGGCGAACTCCACCGTTGGCGGGGTGTGCCGGGGGCTGATGGGGCGCCGTCTGGACGAGGCCGTGGACCTCTGCATGCTGGACCTGCAGCTCAAAGACGACCTGGGCTGGGAGGACGCCCTGCTGCCGTACCTGGAGAACGAGTGCGAGCGGCGGCTGCTGGAGAACCGGACCCAGCGGGCTCTGGAGCTGGCCACGCTGCCGGGGGCTTCGGGGAAGGTGGCGATGGCGTTGCGCTGCCCGAACTTCTGCAACGGAAACGGAGAGTGTGCGGAGTGGGGCTGCCAGTGTTTCCCCGGCTACATCTTCCACGACTGCAGCCTGGCCAGCGGTAAGTTTCTGAGACGGATCTGAACCGTCCAAATTCAATGCCGTTGCATGTGATCAATGCCAGAGCATATATTCTACAAAACGGCGTTTATCTCAGGAACGGTAACATATAGCGACTTACTTTTCTTAATGTTAAAAAACACTGTAAGCTGATAGTTTCCGTTTTTGTCTGTGGGACGCAGAGAAGCTAAACTATGTGTGTTGGAAATGTCCAATCGCATTATCGAACGGTGAAACATCTAATCATAGAGCTTCTTTTCCGTCACATGGTGTCAAGATCCTTAGTGATGGAGATGCTTGACTCCTCTGCCGTGTATTTCTCCATGAATGAAACTGTGCTGTGATGCAATAATTGATGTTTAAAGATGTTATCTGGTAGGAATAGTGTGTAATTACACACCCTGCTGCAATATATGCTGCTACTAACCCTGTTACTTATTTTGGTGCATTTTTTAATTTCAATATTAGAAAAATACACTGCAAAGGGTAAAATATGTGATGTAACTCATAACATCAAAACAGTGAGTTAATGGGAGTTTTTACACTTATGGAACAATTGTGACATTTTATTTATGGCTACAGGTTTAATTTTTTTACTCCAGTATGCCCGAGACCCTAAATAACATTTCTATAGTGTCTCCATGTTTATTGCAGCTCTCTGGGCCTTTACAGTAGATGTTTGTGAAATAAATTTCCCTTCTCTTTATGATTCTATAACTTTTATGTCATTCATGTGACACCAGTGCATCATGGATATTCTGAAAGCCCAGGTTGTCCTGAAAGCAGAGGCGTATAATACTTGGTTGTGCATCATAAGACGATGTTTTATGAGTAATAATACACAAGATGTAGCAGGCGATGGAAAATCCCCCATAAATGTCCCCAGACTCTGAAGGGTTAAAGAGATGATTCATAAAATCTTGGTCCTGCGTCCTGAAGGCCAGCCGCTGGAGATCACCGATCTGGAGAACGGTGGACTTTGTGACATCCGAGCCGTCGACTGTCGGAGCGTTCGGGTCTTCGGCCTCGGCTTCATCGACTCAGCGGACCTGAGCTGCCACGCTACCAGACTCAAGGTGTGCAGAGGCGAGGTCACATGACCACTGAGAGCCTTCAGAACCAATGAACCGTGAGTTTCTCCTCTGCAGCACCTGAACGAAGGCTGGGTTCCAGGCGAGCAGCAGAGGACTAAAGCCACCTTCCTCAGCTCCAAGGCTCTGGACTGCGCCGTACCGTCGCTTAGCAACGCTGCCATCGCCACAGAGGACTTCATGATGGACGACAAGCCGTACGCGCGGTGGGAGATAAAGGCAAGGCTTGTTCTCAGGAAATGGACACAACTTTACGTTGTTTACGTACCAGTCAGAATGAATTTACCAGCTCGCTTCTTGAACCAGGTGACCAACGATGGCTCCCAGTACAGCCGGGCCAAGGTGCTGACCATCTACGATGGCGTTTGCCAGGTCTGTGAGGCGTTGCGCTCAGGACTCTGTAAGTTAAAGGTAACTCACATACAGAAGGAAATGGCTTTTTATGTTTTTACTCGGGGTGTAACGATTCATCGAGTATATTTATATATCGATTTTATATTCCTATGATTCAACAGATCAATATGTGCTCGGCAAGTTGGTAGTAAAATCTATATTTACCGAACTATTATTGTTATAAAAGGTATTCTATCAATTCTATCGATATTGATAAATAATACTTTGGATCGAAGCACGGAGGATTTTATTTTTGCACTTTTTTTGTTGAGAAAATAGTGGAAGTAGCAGGTTATTAAAATATTGTTTGCACTAAATGTACGTTCATTAAAAAATAATGTAGAATAATTGAAAATAATGCCACAACAGGTTTAGCCCCTGGTGATTCAACTTGGAGAGGTGAACTTAGTAAAAAAAAATGTTGTGAATGGATTTACTATTAATTATTGTTTCTTGTTTTGTTTATATATTTTTAATTTATACTTGATTCCTTACAAGAAACTAAGATTCTTTTTACTGAGAAACTTCCCTGTACTGTGCAGCATCCAGGTATTTATGACAATCACACTGGTTGGATTTTTTATGAAAGTTGATGATAAATATGCTGAATCGATTTCAAGTCACTGAATTGTTTCAGATCGTATCGTTCTAAATGAACTAGTATCGTTCATGAATCGTATCGTAATCGCAAACTTAGATATGAATCGGATCGTCGTTAAAATGAATTGTAACACCCCCTAGTTTTTACCTCAGACATTTTTTCATTTTCATAGAAGATATGAAACGGGACACACCAGAGTAGCTGTGGCTGGGAAAATCTCGATCACGACGGGGACAACGTGGAATTAGCCGTCAGAGCTGAATATTGATGCTGGGTTAAGCAGCTGATTTCCTCTAGAAATAAAACTTTCCTCTCTGGTTTTCCTGGACAGGAGAGGACCTGCAACATTGAAGGAATGTGTTTTGCGGCTGGAGACGCCAACCCCAGCAGCCCCTGCCTTCTCTGCGACCCAGACGTGTCCAAGTTCACCTGGTCTGTGAACCAAGGTACAGAAAACCACCACCATGAGGCAGCAGCGCTAGCATGTGGCATAGCACCAATGCTAACACAAAGCACTTTGAATTTTTATCATCTTGAAAGACACTATAAACAAACTTTTACTTGTGTAGCTTAGCAACAAGGCTAACATGTAGCAAAGCACCAATGCTTACACAAAGCACTGATTTTGCTATGTAACATTTTCTTGCTGACATGTAGCATAGCAACGTGCTAACGTGTAGCATAGCAAGAGTTATGTCAGAAAACATACTTCCAATGCTAACACAAAACACAATTTTTTCTTGGAAGGTGCTATATTACTTTTATTTGCTTACATGTTGCATAGCAACGTGCTAACATGTAGCATAGCAACAATTTTAGTATGAAGCGTAGCTACAATGCTAACACAGAATACAGATTTTTAGCTTAAAAGGCAACATATAAGATTTACCTACTTTTGTAGCATAGCTGCAATGCTAACGCAAAAAAATGTTTTTTTTTTATCTTCAAAGGGGCTAAATAATTAATTCTAGAATAATTAAATCTCTTGTTTATTCATTCATAAATCATTCATTTTATAAAGTGCCACTAGGTGGCAGCAAAATTTGTTGTGGCTCCTTCTTCGCTCTTGTGATTTTTGTATTTTAGCCGTATTTTTTTCTTTTTTTGAGACATTGGCTGTCATATTCACTTTGTCCGGGAGGATTTTCTGCATACTTTGGTTTTTTTTTCTGCTCTTGTAAGAGCAAAAAAAGGAAAAGGTTGAAAATCAACGGCGCAGCACAGCCTTTTGACCAACATGAAAAATCCTCCTGGTCAAACCAAAAATGAAGCCGATGTCTCAAAAAATGACAGAGCCGCTAAAAATGATTATTATTATTATTATTTGTTTTTTTTGCTGCCACCTAGCGTCGCATTCTGTTTGGACAGAACAGGACAGGACGGTCAGACAGGACGGCGAGGCTGGAAGACTTCCTGATCATAGGCTTTTCCATCTGTTTCAGTCAACCAGCCTCCGTCCTTCCACCCGCCTCAGACCCGCCTGCGGACCTTCGCCGGGGAGAACTTCGTCTTCCAGTTCGCGGCGTCCGACCCCGAAGGCTCGGCGCTCCTCTTCCAGCTGGACGAGGGTCCGGCGGGGGCCGCGCTGTCCCCTGCTGGCCTCCTCATCTGGAGGGTGCCGTCGGTCCTCGGGGATAACGAGGATGGACGAGAGGGGAGACGCTCCTTCCGCTTCACGGTGTCTGACGAGTGTAACGCCCAGAGCAGCGTCAGCATAGAGGTGATGCTGGGCAAGGGGTGGCAAACATACGGCCCGGGGGCCATAACCGGCCCGCCAGGGGTCCGATCTGGTTTAGTAAATATGACAAATATCACATAAAAAATAAAAAAAAATTTTAATTCCCGTATTCCTTGGATTAAATGTTGGCTGGTTTTATAGATGCATGCATGTATGGAAGCTAGAATACACATGGAATTATGTAAATAAGTAAAATATGTGAACCTAAATTCAACTATCAATATAAATTCAAAGGATGGAATATTCGATAAAAAATGTAGCCATTTCAAATGTATCATATTACCAATATAACCTGAGGTTAAATGTTATGTTATTTAAACTTCTTTAAATAATTTTTGAGGTTGAATTTTTGTTGATGGATGTAATCGCAACACTGCAACTTTCTGGAGGGCCTGAAATGTATAAATAAGAATCATCAGATTGTAAAATGTTTTCATAGGGATCACATGAGATACATGCATAATTTATGTATCTCAGAAATGAAAATAGAATTAATAATTGTATTAACACATAAAGAAATGGGATTAAGTATTTTAATATATTTCATAAATATGTATCGAATTGATCAATTTTATTTAAATAAATAAATTCAAGAAATTTGGATTTTATAAATTGTCTTGTAACATCTAGATCAATATTTATATTCAATGTAACTAAATAGAATATAATTTCAGAAAATTAAATCAATGAAATGGATAAAAATCTAAATAAAACATGTAAATAAATTAAATCGATTTTTTTTAAAAACACACATTATATAAATATCAGTTTGTTCGTGATATTTTCTCAAAGCTTTATTGAGTGTAAACATTTTTACAATGAACATCATTAGAACCAGAACCAGGTTCTTTTCCTGCCTCTTCTAAAAGCAGTGTAAACAGGAAGTGTGTTACTCTGCATCCTGCAGGTTGCTGTGGTAACCTGCGGCTGTCAAAACGGAGGAAGCTGCGTTCCGGACGTCGTATTCCCGGCCGGAAGCGGAAAGTACCTGTGCATGTGTCCGCAGGGAAAGCGCGGGGATCTCTGCCAGGAGGACGTGGACGAGTGTCTGTCGGCTCCGTGCATGCTGGGCCGCTGCATCAACACCGCCGGCGGCTACTCGTGCCGGTGTCCCGCAGGGCTGCGTGGTAAGACCGCGCTCTTTCTCCGTCCGTCCATCACGGCTGCAGCTCATCCCCTAACCGCTCCGCAGGGCTCACGTGTCTGGAGGACGTCAACGAGTGCGAGAGGAAGCCGTGTTTTTCCGGAGTCCAGTGCTTCAACAGCTTCGGCTCCTACGGCTGCGGACCGTGTCCCAGAGGCATGATGGGAAATGGGTCCACCTGTACAGGTAAGACGTCTCTGCCTTCCTGCTGCTGCGGACGAAACGAGTCCATTCATCAAAACCAAGCAGCAGCTTCCGGCTTAGAACCTTAGTCTTAGTTCCACCCTCCTTCTCTAGGGGCAGCAGTTCCCCCCTCCTTCTCTAGGGGTAGCAGTTCCCCCCTCCTCCACTAGGGGCAGCAGTTCCCCCCTCCTTCTCTAGGGGTAGCAGTTCCCCCCTCCTCCACTAGGGGCAG
>JBAMHT010000025.1:14571161-14582012 GCA_037177075.1 Craterocephalus fluviatilis | reverse complement strand
AGAATGGCCAAATAAAAACTAAGCTTTCTTTCTTTAAAAAAATAAAAAATCCTTTTTTTTTTTTTGAAAAATCGACTTTGGCATCTTATGAATCGATGATTGATTTTTTTAGTCTTGAATCGATTTAAATCGATTAATCGATTTTTTTTTAAACCCAGCTCTACTGATGAACCACCTTGTTGCTGTATTTCTCTGACATTCTCTCCTTGCAGGTGTCCTTGGTCAGCCTCGTAGCAAACGCTTTGGGCTACTCTGAGCTCACCGCCATCAAATCTCTGAGGACCCTGCGAGCCCTCCGTCCGCTGAGGGCTCTGTCTCGGTTTGAGGGCATGAGGGTAAGAACATGAGGAATAACAGCGATGTGGATCTGGTAAAACAGACTGAAAACCTGCTTTCAGCTCTGGGTTCGATGGTTTTTGTTATGAAATGTTCGGGTAAAACTTGAGCATGCAGAGAAACTCTTCTTTGCTTTTTACTGCTTGTTTGTTTGCTCATAGTGAAGCTCTCATATCTGTCAGATTTTTACCTGCAGTCGCTATCAGAGTGTTAGAAACGGACTTTGTGGTGTGCATGAAGGCAGACCGAGTCGTCTTCAACCACTTTCAAATCAAATAAAAGAATTTGGTCACCCTTTAGGGAAAGCAGATTTTTAAACCAATGAGGGCTTTGATGGTCGTCTGCTGCAGGTGAGATACTGACTGCTCATGTGCTAATCACATTGACACCATGAGCATTTACGTAATCTTAGTGTTAGCTTTACACATATAAGTGTCCAGGAGAGTAATATTATTTTCAACACTTATGCTGATTTTACATATTTATTTACTGCGTTAAACGTCATAGTACCCATGCACCAATGCACCCTTTTTGTTGCCATAGTTGTTGGAGAATTCATCCACGTCTGCTACATGAAGCGGAGTTCAGAGGTCACTTCTAAGATGCTAGCATCGTAGCTACAGTCCTGTAAATGAGTAGGTCTCAAGGCCAATGGGTGAGAGTCAGCAGGTTTGCATAAGTATGGATGCTAGCAGCATCACTACAACTCTGCTGTCAGTGGCTCAGAGAACTATAAATGGTAAAACCGCTTTCCTTAATTATGCTAATGGTAGGCTGCTGTAAAACTTCACTTCAAGACAGAGTTTTGGTCGTTCGCTTTGTCCTCGGAAGTTGGATTTTCCGAGTTCCGAGTTGGAAATACAACCCGAACGTGCCGCGAAGTCGGAAATCCGAGAAACTTACGACCAACTAAGGAGACACATGGCGACTTTGCAAGTTTTCCGACTTGGTCAACCCGAACGTTCTCACTTTGGATGTGACATCATTCCAAGTTCCGACCTCCGAGACAAATCGAACGCAGCGTTTGCCCTCATGTTACAGTGGCTTCGAGATTGAGAAATAGCTCTGGTGTGGAAGATTCCATCTTTTTTTTCTGAATTGTGAATGCTGTTAACTCGTTAGCTAATTCCCAGTTCAGAGTAAATGAGTGCAGCATTATCAATGTGTGTAGCTGTTGTTGGGGGAGGGGCTGCCCTCTGCAGGGCCTGTTAGAAATGCCAAGAGGCAACTGGTCCTTTCCGTTAACCGGCATGTGGCCTGGAAGGGTCGATACCGCTGATAATTATTTAATTTGATACGTGTAAGGACAGATAATTGTGCATTATCATGACCTCCACTATCGCCATGTTTGCTATAGCCCG
The DNA here is from genome assembly GCA_037177075.1 of Craterocephalus fluviatilis. Lineage (NCBI taxonomy): Eukaryota > Metazoa > Chordata > Actinopteri > Atheriniformes > Atherinidae > Craterocephalus > Craterocephalus fluviatilis. The sequence continues at coordinate 14,580,315 of JBAMHT010000025.1, read as the reverse complement.
ACTGAACTGTGAACTCTGTGCTGCCCCCTAGTGGATGCATTGCCAAACAACAATACCAATTTAAAGGATGCATGCGGACGGTGGCATATTATAACCTTTTAACTGGGCTTACCTCCCGGAAGTTGCAATTTCAATTATCAGTATAAATACTAAGAGGTGGAATATGCAATTAAAAAAAAATTGCCATCCCAAATTTATCATGTTACCAGGAAAACACAACTTATTCCTTTTCAAATAATTTTTCTTGGGCTGAGTTTCTGTTGCAGACCAATAAAAGCAGCAAAACGCTCAGCAATAATTCAATTTAATCGTCAGACATGCTCATAAAAATGGAAAACATGAAATAATATTTTTTAGTGTCAACCTGTAAAAGCTAACCTGCTGTTTTCAGTTAGGCCACAATATTTTCCACAATATGCGGATTTGATTGTGTCATTTATACGTATGTAGCGCAGTTAGTCCACATTAGCGGAGAAATGTTTTTTGATGGCAGCCGTTGCTAGATAAATTTTTGATTCTGCATGTCTCTCGACCTCCATGAAGATTTATTTTCCTTGCGATTCAACATGATTCTTCTATCTGCATGACTTTCTTCACATTGTGTCAATGGATTACTGTTTATAGCTGTTCTCAAGCTTTGTTTTCTCTGATATTGCTTGTGTGGTGCCTTTGACCTGTAATTCTTTTCTTTGTTGTGTGTCTTTTTTCATTTACAGTCAAACAAAATGTTGTGACTTCATCCCGCCTCTCTAAGGTTTTTTTCTGTTTTGCTTTTTTACTTATCAAATGGTAACTTTTTCCCCTATCCACCTTCTTCTTTCCAACTGTCTTGTTAAATTCTCTCTGATGTTTGCATACAACATATATTAAATACAGCTTTAAATGATAGAAGATCAGTAGTTTAGTTTAGGTTTTGTCTTGAAAGCATCGATTTTATGACCTATATCTTGTTTTAGAGCAGTTCAATGATTGGACCTTAGTAATAAATCTAAAGTGGTAAACCCAGACCGCTGTTTGGACCAGAGGAGTTCATCTCTTTGCTTGGACGTTTGCAGGTTGTGGTGAACGCCCTGCTGGGGGCCATCCCCTCTATCATGAACGTACTCCTGGTCTGCCTCATCTTCTGGCTGATCTTCAGCATCATGGGAGTCAACCTGTTTGCGGGGAAGTACTACTACTGTGTCAACACCACCACGGACGAGACCTTCCCCATCCACATCGTCAACAACAAGACCGAGTGCCTGAATCTGGCCAATGAAAGCGCTCGCTGGAAGAACGTCAAAATCAACTTTGACAATGTCGGGGCCGGTTATCTGGCTCTGCTGCAAGTGGTGAGTTCGGTCTCAGGCGGGCAGCGTTACGTAGCCGAGAGCATAAATGTCAAAGGATGCACTTTATTTATCTTACGAAACATACCTCATGCTTCCCTTTGGCTTCAGTCTAGTGCATCTATTCATTAGCGATGCCTGATTACCCCGTAAGGTCCTTGTCCTAGAGCTGCAAGGACCCAGGATGAATTAAGGTTGTGTGAAGCCGTTGGGTTGAGTCTGGGTCTCCCAGTAAGAGGAAAAAATCCAAATAATTGTGAAATTATCTTACTGGACCCAACTGGGAATCGAACGGAGGTGGTGCCGGAGGCAAGAAAAAAATAGGCATAGTTCTTACTTTCTCTGGCTTGTTTTTGAACATAAGTAGCCTTTGTTGAGCTGGAATGCTCTCCTACAGTTGCTTCATTTTATGTTCATTCATTTCACATTTTCATATTGAATTGATAAATTAAAACAGTTTGTTGGGGCAGACAAAGAAGATGGACGTCTCAATGAAACAATTATTCCTTTTATCTGCTCTTAGGCCACATTTAAGGGTTGGATGGACATCATGTACGCCGCTGTGGACTCTCGAAACGTACGTTGTTTTTTTTTGTTTTTTTACCAATTTACTCGGAAAATCTGCTCTGATTATGTTTATAATCCAGCAAACTGAATTTTTCTTTGCTTCTAGGTGGAGGACCAGCCTGAGTACGAGGTGAACTTGTACATGTACCTCTATTTCGTCATCTTCATCATCTTCGGCTCCTTCTTCACTCTCAACCTCTTCATCGGTGTCATCATCGACAACTTCAACCAGCAGAAGAAAAAGATAAGTTGCATTTCGTAACTCTCTCTGTGCTCTAACCTTTGATATCCTGCACATTTTAATATGCACTGTGATTTTATTTGAAATGAATGTAAATATAAAAGAAAATGTCAGGTTTAGTGGTGACATAGGAGCCAAAAGTGGCCTTTGGCTGCCCTAAAAACTGTTATCAGCATGTTTCATCGACTCTTGCTGGAAAAATGATTGTTTATTGATTTTTTTTCCTCCCTTGGTTTGTCTAAAGGATTAAACAAAACATCGATGTTGTCACACTCAGTTTGAAGAATCCAGGATGTGAGTCAAGCTAACAGGGCGCTAAAAGGAGAATACTTCAATTCCAAACTATTCAATTCAGAATAATTAATTCTGTAATTGATACGATGGTCATTGTATGGATGTAATGTTAGACCCCCAAAGCTTTAAATCTGGCCTGCAGTGTTGATCCTCTCGCAGTAAAAAGCCAGCAGCTATCAGTGCTGTGTCCCTTTGTGCCCACAATGTGGAAAAAAACAACCAAGGAACGAATTGACTGAAGCTGAGATTCAGCCAAAGCAGCTGCTGTTAAAGAAAGAGATGATGTACAGAATAATGATCATCTGCTGCGCGGCGAGGACCTGCCACTGCCGAGGATTACTGAGGCTGCATGAGTCACGGAGAAACACCCGGCCTGTACTCAGACGTGCACTGTCACGGGGAATGAAGTCTGGAAATGTGTCCTCCATTCAACCGGAGGCTAACAAGCAGGACTGGCAACGCCCAAGAGGTGGGGGAGGGGGAGGAGGATGCAGGCGGAGGGGGCTTGCTCTGTGTTTGCCATCTGACTTGACTAATTGAGACACTATCAGCCTGGGTTGTGCATCAGCCCCACAGCCAAAGCATCACACAGATGGTTGCTCGGTGTTGATGCCAGTCCTCCCTGCAGACACACGATGCACTCCGATGCCGCTGTGTCATGCTGAGACTGTGTTGCATGAAGTGTTTGCAGCAGAGGTGTCAAATACATGGCCCGGGGGCTGAAAGCGGTCCACTAGAGAGTCCAGCCTGGCCCACGGGATGAAACTGATGAATTTGAAAATGACGTAGAAGACAATAACTGTAATTTCTCAAATAAATTTCAATTCAGCTTTATTTGGATAGTGCCCATCAACGACAATGTCAACTCAGGGCACTTCACAGACGATCAGTTTGAGCCAATCTGATGTCATCGGTCAGTAGTCATGCAAGCCGATTCATAACAAGTAGTCTAGAGAAGGAAAGCAAAAGACTGCATTGAATATGTAGAATGTTTGAATCCACAGGGATAACTATTACAGACCAGTTTTAGTGAAATTTGGATCCTCTGTTGTCAATAAGTTGATGCCAGGCATATTATAGGTTTCAGTTTGTACGAAGTTGCAATGTCTCATCTTACTGATAATATCATGATATATCACTGTGTATCGTATTGTAGCCCCTGTATTGTAAGTCATTTCTTATCACCAGATTAATGTCAATACACACCCCTCATGCTAACCTATCCTATCGTATGATATTGTTTTGTATCCTTCCCTTTGGCATCCTATGGTATAATGTCCAAGTATTTCTGTCCTATGCCAGGGCTATCCTATCCTATCCTATCCTATCCTATCCTACCCTGCCCTACCCTACGCTACGCTGTCCTATCCTATCTTATCCTATAGCCTATATCCTATCCTATCCTATCCTATCCTATCCTATCCTATCCTATCCCATCATATTGTGTTTCGGATTATATCATATTTTTCCCCATGTCAGAACAAAATCCAACAGGAAAAACCAAACTGCTGTTCAAGCTGTTTCATATTTGAATGCTGTCCCCATGTAGCAGTGGAAAGCTAAAACATGTAACTTAAATTGTGCTCCACAGACATATTGTTAGCACTTATATGAAACTACTATTGAACGTATTCTAATTTGATCATTTGTATTATTCAAAATTAAAGATAAGTCGCAAAGGTCCCTAAAAGAACAGTTGCATGTATGTGATTGTTTTTATAACTCGAAATAAGATAAAAAGGATAATAGGATGTGGTTATAACCATTTTTTCCTCTTTCCTTTACCTGGGAGGTCAAGACATCTTCATGACAGAAGAACAGAAGAAGTACTACAACGCCATGAAGAAGCTGGGTTCCAAGAAACCACAGAAACCTATTCCACGGCCAACCGTAAGGCTCTGCTCTTACCGGTCTTCTTAGAAACTATCGAACTGTCAAATGACTAATGCCTTCCTGTTTCTTGTCTCCATTCTGCTTCCAGAATGCATTCCAAGGCTGTGTGTTTGACTTCATCACAAAGCAGGCCTTTGACATTGTGATCATGATACTAATCTGCCTTAACATGGTGACCATGATGGTTGAGACGGACGACCAGACGCCAGAGATGGACACGATCCTCTACTGGATCAATCTGGTCTTCATTGTGCTCTTTACTGGGGAATGTGTGCTGAAGATGATATCTCTGCGGCACTATTACTTCACCATCGGTTGGAACATATTTGATTTTGTGGTGGTGATCCTGTCGATTGTTGGTAAGGACTTCTTTTAAGATGTTTTACTGTCCATTGGAACGTTGGAAACAAATAGCTGAATCCTCTCTTTCTTTTTCCAGGTATGTTTTTATCAGAAGTTATCGAGAAGTACTTTGTTTCTCCGACGCTGTTCCGAGTGATCCGATTGGCCCGAATAGGCCGCATCCTTCGCCTTATCAAAGGTGCCAAGGGCATCCGGACGCTTCTGTTTGCCTTGATGATGTCGCTCCCTGCCTTGTTCAACATCGGCCTTCTACTCTTTCTGGTTATGTTCATCTACGCCATCTTTGGCATGTCCAACTTCGCTTACGTCAAGAGGGAGTCAGGAATCGATGACATGTTCAACTTCGAGACGTTTGGGAACAGCATGATCTGTTTGTTTCAGATCACCACCTCAGCCGGGTGGGATGGCCTTCTGGCACCCATACTGAACAAGAGGGAGCCTGACTGCGACAGCCAGATGGAGCACCCAGGAAACTTGTACAAAGGCAACTGTGGTAACCCATCGGTGGGCATCTTCTTCTTCGTCAGCTACATCATCATCTGCTTTCTCATCGTGGTAAACATGTACATCGCCGTCATCCTGGAGAACTTCAGCGTGGCGACCGAGGAGAGCGCCGAGCCACTGAGCGAGGACGATTTTGAGATGTTCTATGAAGTCTGGGAGCGTTTCGATCCCGACGCTACTCAGTTTATGGAGTACAGCAAGCTGTCTGACTTTGCGGACGCTCTTGATCCACCTCTGCGCATGCCCAAGCCCAATATGAGCTCGCTCATCTCGATGGACCTGCCGATGGTGAGTGGCGAACGCATCCACTGCCTTGACATCCTGTTTGCCTTTACCAAGCGGGTGTTGGGCGAAGGGGGCGAGATGGACGTGTTGCGTGGACAGATGGAGGAACGCTTCATGGCCTCCAACCCCTCTAAGGTCTCATACGAGCCCATCACCACCACCCTGCGCCGCAAACAAGAGGAAATGTCGGCCATAATTATCCAGAGGGCCTTCCGGCGCTACATGATCCGGCTTGCCATGAAAAAGGCCTCTGCCCTTTACAAGGAACAGCTGAAGGAAGGCATCCGTGACCCGGACAAGGATGTGATGGTCATCTGCAAGTTCAACGAGAATTCCACCTCGGAGAAAACGGACATGACTCCTTCCACAGCCTCCCCGCCCTCCTACAACAGTGTGACCAAGTCAGACAAGGACAAATACGAAAAGGAAAATAGGGAAAAAGAAAACAAAGGAAAAGACTTAAAAGACAGAAAGAAATAAACTTAAAATAAAATGGAACAAAAAAAAATTTAATGCATCAGAGGTCAGGGGGATTTGTTTACAGCTTCTAGAGGGGGTTAGCTAGACGTGTGCTTGTCTGTTGCTTGTTTGAAGAAGATGAATGCCGTGCAGGAAAGCTGAAAATGGGAGTCGAGTCGTGGCAAATCCAAGTATGTGGGATCTTCCCGGAGGGCAGTATGGAAGCAAGTTATCCAGCAAGACACTGCCTTTCTGCAAAACGCTTGTGATTTTCTTTTTGGTTGTTGTTATCTGACACAATTGAGTGTACGGTTAAGTTGTCTGTAGCTAGTGCTGCTGCTACCATGAATCCAGTGTCTTGAATTCAACAATAGCTGTATCAATTAACAAGTTCTTTGCATAATTTTCATTCATTTTCCTTTTTGGTTTGTTTCTTTTTTTAAAGAGGAAGAAGGTTTTGTGCTCTTTTTTTTTTTTTTTTTTTTTTTTTGTCATTATTTTGAGAATGACCACTGCTTTCACTGATGTAAACTCACTAAGGGCAGACAAAGTCCATGCTGGAAACTACAACCATCTGAAACTGGTGCAGTGCTGAAGCGCTCGTGGTTTATACAGTACACGGAGCTGAAACATACTGCTCAAGTGCAATGAAGAAACACTCTGTTCACTGTCTAATCGGGGATTGTAGACTGCAATGTTAAAAAATATGTTTCTAAACACAGAGAAGCTGAATGTATGCAAGCTGGAGGAATGAGACACATTTAAAGAAACTGGGGAAATATTCCTGGTTGCTTTTTTGCCAAGATTTTGATGACACCATTTGCAGCACTCTTCTGCCTGTAAAGGCTATAATCATTACAAAAAGAAAGAAAAAAATCACCCAGGGGAGTAATCAGTAGGGATCCATCAATCTTTTTTCCCCACGATTCCAAGACCTGAACGTCAGACTGTTGATCTAATCCGAGTGCCTCTTTTTTTAAAAGCGTGAACGTAAAATTTAGTCGATGCTCGTCAAATACACGAGCTCATAGGATACTGTGCATCACTTTTTCATGACAAGTGGAGATATTTATAGAACAGCCCTTTTGAGTTTTTCAAAGGGTTTTAGCAATATTGTTTGGTCAGTTGCACAACACAGTCAGGACAAGGGTCAAACACCTAGCCTGCCTGCTGAAAGCCTTCCTTCGGGTGCACTTACTTTGGCGTTAACTTACCTGCTTGATAATAGTGCGCCGTTGACGGTGTGTGTTCATGAGAATCAAAACATTGAGTGTGGGTTGTTTTCCTTTCAGCCTGCCCAGATAGCAGCCATGTTTGGCTACTTTTGGCACTGATGGTGCGTTCCAGTTGTCCTTGAAAATCTGAATTCTGAGATGATCTATCAAGAAATGATGAGGCGAACTGCGAATTCTGAGCTGGGAACTCAGTTTGAAGTTGGCTGTGCCTTATACTACCATTAAAATGATTCATAATACATTTTGTCCCCATTGAGTCTAGCTTAAACAACAGCGGGTTGTTATAATTACCTCGTTACCTCGACTTGCTTATGAAAGATTGCATCTTTGTGTCGCTTATAGTTCAATTATCCCTAAAACTGTCTGTTTTCATAGTGCACATGTTTACAATGGCTCTCTGATTTACTAGTTTCATCAGCATTTGTAGACACAAACGTGTTGTTTTAGAGATTTATTTCCCCACTGAATTGGTGCAGAATATCGAAATTGTACTTTGTTGAAATTTCCAAAATTGAACTTTTATTTTGTGAAAAACTGTCATTGAAACACAGTTATGTGCTCTCTTCAGCTTGGAAATTACAAGACAACTGGAATGCCCCATTATGGCTCAGTTGCAGCACTGGCAAGCGCTGTATGGGCCAGATGTTGGTTTTTGGACTGGATGTGGATTATGGTTTGTATTTTTGGGCCAGATGTGGCCCTAAAATGTGAAGCCTTCCTTATCGCAACTTCCTTATGGGTCACATGTGGTCATGTGGCTGAGTTTTGGCCGTCCCTCACATCTAGTCAACTCCACGTTTGTTTGAAATGAAAATGCACATTTGGGTCAAACATTTTTTGCTATCTGGGTCTGGTTGCCATCTTGGATTGAAAACAAGGAAACAAAATTTTAAGAAAAGTGGGACCTACAGCCAACACTCTACCTAAGCTAATTGTTGCTAGTTAGTCGAATAAGAACAGCCGAATCTTGTCAGGCATTGTTGCTGAATGTGTTAATGGGATATGTTCATGTTTGTGTGTTTAAATTGTCTTATTTGTTCAGGGTTTTTCCGCTTAAGGCAAGGCAAGTTTATTTATAGAGCGTATTTGATGTACTAGACAGTTAAGATGCTTTACTTGGCAGATAAGTACTTTTAACAAAGCTAACTTTAAAAAAGAGATTAACAAAAAAATATAAAATCAAGATTAAGAAAGGACAAGTTTAAAAACATGATCAAGTTTAAAAAAAATATTTGGACTTAGTTCTTGGATCTTAAAAAAGAAAGATCACCGACCAACATTCAGTCAGTAGAGCTGCCTATGCTACTTCCTGCTAGTTAGCTAACTTATTGATAATAAATGTGTTTTTGTGTTTTTAAATTGTTGTCTTTATATTGTTTAGGATTTACCATCTATATAAGAAAAAGGGAAACTAACTTTCATCCAGTGGAAAGAAGAGGCTCAATTCTAATTCTTGCTAGTTAGCAAGCTAAAGACAGAAAATTCTTATAAACCAATGATGCTGAACATCTTTTATGCTTATTCTTGCTAGTTAGCAAGCTAACAACAGAAAATTATTTTTTAGATAATGATAGGGAACATGTTTTACACTAATTCTTGCTAGTTAGCAAGCTAACAAAAAAATTATTTTTTAGATAATGATAGGGAACATGTTTTACACTAATTCTTGCTAGTTAGCAAGCTAAGAACAGGAAATTTATTTTCAGGCAATGATGCAGAACTTGTTTTGTGCTAATTCTTGCTAGTTAGCAAGCTAACAACAGAAAATACTCACCAGGCTTCGATGCTGAACATGTTTTAGGGATATTCTGGGTAAAGTACAACCATCCAACATTTTGCCAAAAGAGAGAAGAGACCTAACTGTATGTGGTCTATGCTAATTCTTGCTATTTAGCTTAACAGCAGATTCCCATCAGGCATTAATGCTGAATATTTAGTTTCTTTGTGTAAATTGTTGTCTTGTTCGTTGTGTGACCAAAGGCTGG
>JBAMHT010000025.1:14522202-14536073 GCA_037177075.1 Craterocephalus fluviatilis | reverse complement strand
AGAGGGACCACCACCCCGGTCTGCCAATCCAGAGGCACTGTCCCCGATGTCCACGCGATGCCATAGAGACGTGCCAGCCAAGACAGCCCCACAGCATCCAGAGCCTTAAGAAACACCGTAATAACCAGCCTATAATCTGTTCTGTTAATGGAAACGTGTGTTATTACTTTCGCTACATTAAAAGCTGCCATACAGCTGATTTAGTGTAAACTGAAGGTTTCACAGCTAAAACTGGCTGATCTCAGACAGTCTCAGTTTTATGCTCTTCACTCTTAAAATGGGATGAAAAGGATTTTTTGGTTTGAAATGGATGGATGCAGTCTCACTGGTTTCTGTCCCAGCTACCAGACTACACTCCTGTCTTATGGGAATCAACAAAAGATTGATAGGAATATTTCTGTGGTCTGTCCAGGCTCAGAGGAGTTAAAGTAGAAACTAGTCCAGAGCTCCTCATCACTCTGATGGATGCTGGGTCTCAGCAGCGAAATTACCCTGCTGGCTAATTTTATCTACAGCTCACCACAAGGCCAGCTGCTCTGCGCACTTCCACACTTTGAACACTAGATGGCAGACTTGGCTTTGCTAACAAATCCCAGAACATAAACCAAACAAGTGTAGAGCTTCAGGTGTGCAGGAAGCCTTTAAAGACGACCTCATCTGGCTTTACAGCCCGGAAATTTCTGTTTGCATAAAGATAGTTGCAGTTAGATTTCACTTTGCGGTTTATTGAAACATAAGCAACAACAAACCTTTGTTTAACATTTTCCTATCATCTTTTACTTTTAATGTTTGTCACTGTCATTTCTTCTCATTTATATATATCTATATATTGTGTGTGTGTATATATATATATATATATTTATATATATATATATAAATAGAGAGAGAGAGAGAGAGAGAGATGTTTAGTCTGTTCGTGTGTTGTTTCATTCGTCCCATTATTAATAGAGAAAATCAAAGGCAGGTAAATGGGTGATTCTTATCGACAGGTTGCTTCTCCTGAGATGATCCACAGCATCTCTCTGCAGACTGTTAAATACGTAAAAATACTCTGTAAATACGGACCCAGCTGTGCTGAATGTGAGGAACAGAAAACAAGTCTAGTTTTTATCCTAAAGAGGAAGAGGATGCTGAGAGCTGGTCAGTGGAGCAGATGGACCGTCCGTCTGTCCGCTGGAAACGGCCCTGCAGGCCAAGCTCCCAGTTACATAAACCAGTTACGTGATGCTGTCATTGCTTGGGATATTCAGTTTTATCCACCTGGTGTGTGAGAAGGGTCGCAAAAATCTCAGCTTGCAGACACATTCATCAGAGTAATTACTGACAAAGCAAACATTTCTTCCTGAGCATTCTCCATGAATGGCTGTAAACTGTGTCGGATGGTCTGCTGTGCTCTGATGAAGCTGAGGGAGGAAGTAAATCCTCCGTAATATGAGTGCTGCTGCTGTCATGTGATCCACCGTCTCTGTCCATGTGCCTAGAAAGTATTCTGTACAGGCAGGACGTGTTGTGGAAGAAATGCAATCAGGAAAATGGGGTGAAATGAAAGTGAAATGTGTGGATGTTCACAGGGAATTTATCTGTTTAACATCAATTACACTCCTGCTGTCGCATTTAGAATTACAGAGTTAAATGGTGGATCCGTTTCTACTACAGCTGTAGATCTGGCAACTCCTGAGCTACTTGCATACGATCCTGTAGAGGATGTAACTATTTGTTAAAAATTCAGTAAAATTTATTCTTTAGGTATTATTTTGATGGAAAAGTTGTAGTTATGAGCTTTAATGTATTTTTTTTGGATGCCGATGCTGTTTAAATAGAAATATAAAAAAAAAAAAAAAAATTTACAAATTATTTTTACAAAATTGTTCTTAAATCATTAACAAATGTTTTTCAACATTTTTAAATTAAAAAAATGCACAGAAATCTTTAGCTAATTTTTCAAATAAAAAAAAAAAGATTTATGAAAACACAGCAAAGTAGCCAGACCAGCGTTCTGTTGTTCTATAATGCCCGACAAGACAAGGAAAAAGGAAAACTTTTGAAAAAATGTCTTTGAATTTTATTATTTTTTTAATCAGTTTTTTAAAAATCAATTCAAAAATCATGAAACAAACAATCACAATATTTCTATGAATAGCTTTTAATCCCCCCCTGAGTAAAAACAAACTGTTTAATTCATGTTATGTTGGGAAAAATAAACTCTTAAAGTTAGTGTACATAACAAATATCCGTCTGTTACCTCACAGAAAAGCAACAAGTGGATTTTTCAAGTGATCCAGTTAAAGAAACAACACAGATTAAGTCATGTGTAACCAAATAAATATGTATAATTATCATTTTCACTAGTATTGACTCCTGTTAGATCTCCACCTGCAGGACTGAAATATTGCCGCCTTTATATTAAAGAGCTTTTAGCTTATTTTCTCTTCTTTACCTCCATTAAAACTCCATTCAGCACAGCTCTGCAACTTGTGCCTGGCTCTGTTTCACTAAGCCACAAATCAACATGCGTGTCACAGAAAATCTTTATTATGCCATTAGCACGTCCAGAGGAGCCAATTTCCTCCTAAATTGACCTTATTCAGCGGCTAAAATTAAATAACTTTGGGGGAAAATGCGGCTACGACGCTGTTGTTTTCTGTGTGAGTAAGTCGTGAAAGCCGAGCGGCCTCAGCGGACACACGACCCGGCCGAAAGTGACGTCTAGACCTCTGAATAATGCATCTGCAGCTGGGATGAATGAAGTGCCACCATGTTCACTGAACTACTATCAGCAGTATCATTACCATTAACATTCATTAAGATTACATTGCCAGTGTTTTGATTCCTCTCTCATTGTATTGAGGTTGTCGTTTCTACTTTTCTTCCAATCATTTCATCCCTGCCACCTTCTTCCTGTTCAGCATGTGACATGAAATACAGATTCCCACTTTGGCCATGGCAGTGTGACTCACACAGGAAATTGAGTAAATGTGTTAATTTCTCTTTTCTTGCCATTACAGGAAAGCGGTCCCAGGGAAGAGCTGGTGAAAAATGAACAATGTATTCCCATCATAGCTGCAGAGGCCGGCGAGGTTAGCCCTTCCCTGATTTGTTTCTGAACGAATCACTCTCTCACCCACTGCTGGTGTGGTGTTAAAGAAGGGATGGGTGAGGCAAAAAGCTGTAAACTCGTTTCCTGAAGGCGTGCAGAGGTTCACATGTGAACAGACAGTTTGGTTATATAATAATAATAAATACAAAGATGACCATTTTCTACAATGATTAGGTTGATAACAATTGATTTGGGCTCTATGTGTGATATATAAACATTTTCATTGTTGTCTGAAATGACTAGTTGAAAAAGTGTCCCCAGTGGTCATGAGAAAAACTGCATGTTTTATCCTTTATGGTTTTACTTTTATATCTCATCTGCTGTTTGGTGCCAACATGCATCATCAATGCCTTCCTGGCTTTATTCCAGACATGGAGAACCAGAATTTTCCTTCTTTTCTGCTCCATTGTTGATCTCTGGTTGCTCCTGATTGGACTTTACCCTTAGTTTGAGCTCTCTGATTGGACAGGAAGTGGCTCCATCATCATTTCCACGTCTAAACAGAGGTCTCTTAGCAACAAGATAGTGATAGTGATGAAGATATGAAAAATAATGGTGTTATCATGGGTCATCATGGTGGATTCTCAATCCTGGAAACCTCCTGGATGGGATGTAAATGCCCGGAAAACTTCCCTAGACCACCTAAAGGGTTGACTATCCATCACAGAGTTACACACTACCGTCTTTCAGATATTGTTGACAATGATGTTGGTTATTTTGTCAAATTTATCTGATATACACTCAGAAACTGTACGAGGCAACAAAGGTACCGGCAAAGGTAGAGCTGTTCCACCCTCAGCGGTGGGCTCTTATTTGTACTCTTGCAGTTTCCAACTTTTAAGTATACCTTTGGGGTCAACTAATTTAACAATATTGTCCTTTCTATAAGGTGTAAGACTGCAAGTTCCCATTGTTTAGGGTACAAAAACACCACAGTGACAATCCTTAGCATCTCTAAAGGCTTATTCATGCTCACAGCAAAAGATGGATGGACTGGACGGACATTTCGTCCTGTCCTGCATTATTTTACTTATTTGGTCCATTTCTTTTTGTCTTGCAGACGAAGCAGAATAATAAATACCATCGGAAACTACGGTGGTCGATGTTGAGCTGATATGCCACCAGTGAAAGGAACAAACCAGAGAAGAAGACGGAAAGGAAGAGGAAGATGAGACAATGATGAGGACAACAACTAGAGATGGCAGGAGCTTTGGTAGAAAGGCTTCGTGAGTGCAGTGTGTGTTCGTAGCGGTGCATCACCGCCACCGGAGTCTGAAACCGACGTCATAATGAGGGAATGAACTCATTGCTGCCCTCTAGTGGGTAAGTCGACTTCATAACCACGACAGTGTAAAGCATTGATGGAAGTATGAGGGTGGCGACGTATTACAACGACTTATCTATTTTTGTAAACAAGAGACCATAAATGGGCCCTAAAGGTAAAATTAAACCGAGTTTTCACCAATGCGTACAACATTTTACATGTTTTTTATTTGAGTTTCCACTGGCTAAGAAATATCTGATCTGAACCGTCCGAGTTTTTGAGACACTTCTGTTGGGGTCCTATTCTCACCAAATCGTCCTTAAAGGGGAAGTTTGGTAGTTTTCAACCTGGACCTATTTTCTAGCATGAAATACGACTATTTACTCACCCAGACAGTTTTGGTGTAACTCAAACTCCTTCAGGAGATATTTAGATCCACTCCGATCAGCGTACATCCAATATAATGGGAGTGAACAGGGCCAGCTCGTGCAGCCTCTAAATACGGCATTTTCTTCCACAAAACTCCTTCATTTCACCAATTTGTTGTTATGAATCTCTGGTCTGATCCCTCTGTGAGCTCCATGCGGCTCCGAGTTGCCTTTTGTGTCAATCGGTCGTTTTTAAATAACTACGGATTGCTCGTACACAACATTGTCGCCAGAGGGGGCAGCTTTCTGGAATGAAGCTAGAACTTGCATTATGCTGCTTTTAAAGCCAGAAAACAAGAAGAAAAACCTGCTGGTTGTCCACCTGCTTTGTTTCTGTGTCTCCCTCTTTTCTAAGGAAAGTGTTTGGTTGGTATGATGTCATGGCAGTATGAAGGTATCGCATACCAGGTAAGGGTTCAGCTCAGAGATCAGGCTTTAACTTAAACTCATCCATTCTGGGAACAGGGTTTTAGGTTCTTCATTTTCTACCTTGAAGCTGTGAAGCATCGTGTGAAACATGGTCTGTGGCTTCAATAAGGCCTCAAAGAAACAAAACTCCTCCCTCCCTTTTTTCTTTCTACACTGTCGTCACTCCTTTGGCCCGTCTCTAAACTCATGTCTCGCATCACTTTTCTAAGTTTACATCGGCGTCTGTGTGTGTGGCTAATTACAGAGCAGAGGAAAAAGGGGAAAAAATCTTTCCCTGCAAACTTTTTCCTCTCTCCTCCTCTCTCCTCCTGTACGAGCCCAGAGAGCTTCTCCGTCGGAGGAAGCGAAATCACCCCGGTCCTTCTGATTCACCTTTACATAATAGACTTCCCCTCTGAGCAGCAGTCTGAAGGGAGAAGCCAGGGTGTGGAGTTTCTCTTCAACAATGGAAATTCAATCAGGAAATGGAGAGGTGGCGGCGAGCGTGACCTCGGGCTCCGTTTCCTGCCGTCCCTCCCAGCCGCCGGTCGTGGCATCAGACGATCCGGTGCTCAGAGAAGACCTGCAGGCTGAGAAGAAAATTGAACGCTTTGATATCCCGCTGAGCAGCCTGAAGAGGATGTTCGAGAAGCCCGCTGCTCCTCGCGCTGTAAGTACCGCTTCTTTACATTTGGCCTTTTTCTGCAGCAAAGTCAAACATTCAGCTTATTTGGCCACAAACCACAGGTGTTTCCCCATGCCTTTGGTACTTCTTATCTCTCTGTTTGCTTCAAACATCGCTCCCTCGCATGCACTTTGGGTTTTTCCATTATTTTATTTGGGAAAAGTGTTTCTAGGACACGTGGCCTTCCCTCCTCCGCTTTGTTTTTCCATCCCAGCTGGCTTCTCCAAGAGGAAAATCTAAGTCTGTTGGATCTGAGGAGTTCCATTACACCACGACCCACTAAAATGTGCCAACTGGTGGCAGAGATGCGCAGGGCTGCGGACATTCAACACTCTGTTATTTAAGGCCTATTTTGAGGGTCTTTATGGTTAAGCAGGGCTTTAAAAATAAACCTGTTATTGCTCCGTCGGCTACTGGAAGCAGCGAGAAGCTTCTGTCAGCGCAGATAGTCCGTAGAGACAGAGGGAGACGGGTTTGTCGAGCACATCTGGCCCCAGAGAGGAAAACAGCTCATAAATTAGACGGTTAATGAGGTGCATCGCTGTGGCCTGGATGAAATGTTTGCATACTTTCATGTTTCCTGTTGGCGTCCAGTTTTTAAGGTTAATCCATGCGGCTTCTTATCAGACGTGTTTGACTGTTGAGATGTCTGCTTTGGTTTCATTACAGCTGTTCCCCTGGCAGACAGCCATGTGCAGCACACCGACTTATTTAGCCAAGTTTCTTTCTTTAGTTGTAAGAGACATTTGTGGGGAGCTAAACAAAGCATTTTACATCTTGTTGAATTAAATATTCCAGATGAAAAGCTTCATTTGCTACATTGAGGAATGTGTCGAGAACAAAATCCCATAAGAAGTGTCAATGGAAGTCTGAAAAATTAACCCATGGGGGACTAGTGCCGATAAAAACCCAACTTTTGTGGAAATTCCTCAACACAGTTCAAAATGGCTATGATTAAATGGTGGTTTTTATTTCTGAATTAATAATTCAGAATTAAATAATCCAGAATTAAAATCTTATCCTTCTGGGTTTACATGGAAATAGTAATTCTGAATTAATCTTTACATGGAAAACAGGTTTTCTTAATTCCACTTTAAATGCAGGGGTTGGGAAGGATTCTGATTGGTTGGATGGTGAAACCTTTATCAGGAAAACCTAAATATTACAATAAATAAACTGCAATGGAAACTCCTACATTTTGAAAAACCACTGAAATATCGCAAAAGGATGGCAACACTCACAAGTTTTTCATAGGTATCCATATAGAAATATTTCACAAAAATGTAATGGAAACGTTTTTCTGCATTTCCACCCCACCAAAGGTGACGTAGAGGATCACGTGACCAGTTTGGAGTAAAGATGGCCCGTAATTTTTGGAGTAAGAGACGGGAATCTTTTACAAATAACTGAACAGACCTGCTGAGGTTAAAACTGCAGCGAAATGTTCCAAAACATAAAACGTTGTTTATTCCCGGCTTCGTAAACATGAGGTCTTGCAGGATGAGATTTCACGAGAATAACGTCTTGCGCCCTAAACACCATTCAATGAAAATGCCAGCATATTGCAGTTATATTTTGTCAAAAGTTTAGAAATCTTCCGTCCGTCCTCTTCCAATGTTAGAAATAATATTTTATAAAAAACTTGTCATGGAAACACCGCCAATGGTTGGTACTGTGGTCATTTTTTAGGGCTCTGCACATACGGTCTCCACAACTTATGGTGTCTCCGTGGTCCTGACACTGTGGGACAGAGCAAACCTTGCAGCTACAGCATGCTTTGCAGGCACCCCCTCATGTTGCCTCTTCTGGTGAGGACACTGGTAAAAATGCAAATCAGAGCCATCAATCAGCCAAAACGGATGAAGACAAGGAAATGGTCTGCTGCCGTCGTCTCTGGACCAAAGCTCATTTAAAATGCTCTGAGATGAAAATGGAAAGCGTGGACGGCGTGTCCTGCAGTCTAAAGAGGAGAGGGAGCATCCGGTGTCTCTGATGGGATGGGATGCATTACTGCCTATGGGAGCCGTGTAGTGTGGGGGCCACATACTGACCTAACTGGATCTGAAGTAGGCCTGACCAGTAAAATTAGGCGTAACACTCTAGAAATAATGATAACTCCACTTTTTTCTCTTTGTTTTAGTGAACAGAAGTACAAGTAAATCAAAATATTTATAATAAACTAAACTTTTAGAGAATATTAAGAAGAACCTGAATCTTTTTAAAAAAAAGAATACTTTGTCTTACAATTTTTTTATTTAGATGTTTAACTTCTCAGTTTTATATTTTAACTTTATGCATTTAGAGATTATCAAATGTGTTCATTTTTAAACATAAATATCAATGTATGAAATAAATTTAATACATTTTTAAAGATTTTTTTATTCATACCATTTCCTTAGTACATAAAACCTATTTTATATCTTTATTTTGGATAAAGTTTTAATTGATTTTAATTAATTTTATTTAAAGGTGATCAAGAATGGTTGAGTGGGGTATTCATTGAAGTTTGCACACCGCTGGCACAGCCAGGGGAAAGCACAGCGGGGCTTCGCCATTTTTGCCGCCTTCAAATGGCAGCAGAGAAGAGTTGCAAACGGAGCGAAGACATTTCAAAGGGGGCGTGTGGGGAACGGGGTGAGTGGAAAGTTTCTGTGCGGGGGGGTGGGCTGCTCATCATTATATGACGTCAGATAATAGTCCACACACATTAGTGTGTTTTCTGGCGGCAATTCAAAAAAGGGGAAATACCAGAAACAGAGACGATTACATTGCCTGACACTGACTGTTTTCTCAACAGCAAGGAGACTCTGAAACGCCACCAAAAAATTGAAAATGATGATTTTGATTCTCTATCACCTTTAACTTGCAGATTGCAGTGGATCTAAAACAATCAAACACTTAATCACAGGTATCTGAAACTAAAATGTCCATTTGATTAGATTATCTTTTACCAAATTCATCCAATGGGCCAGATTGGGCCCCCTGTGTGGCCGGGTTTGGTCCCTGGGCCGTATGTTTGACACCCCTGGTCTATGGTTTTGGCAGCTTCCACATCTGTGAGCCTACATCAATGCTGGAAAGTACATGGAGATGGTAAAATTCAAATGTTTATTTATAAAGCACCTTCCCGGCCGGGGCAACTCAAAGTGCTTCATATATTAAAAACAATGTCTCCATGAAAGAATTTAACAATATAAAAACATAAATATAATTTCTTTCATACACAAACTCACATAGACAATCACACAGAAACAAAGAAAAGGAAAAAGTTTGCTCCCCACCCCAGTCTTCCTAAACAAACTGGTCCTTAGTGACCGTCTGTTGGAGCAACATGTGGTGAAATCGCAGTTTAAACATCTGATATGTTTATTTTTCTACTGTGAATAGAATATGGGTTGATGAGATTTAGAGATCACTGCATTTTGGGTTTGCTTCCACGTTTTTCGCATTGGGGTTGTAACTTGTACCCAAAATGAGTATAAAAATGTATTTTTGGCTAATAAGAAGACAGATGTCAACACCATGCTGTTAACTTCTCCTCAGTGTCTTTGCTTTTTGACCCATGGGGGGGAAAATATATATTTTATTCATGTTCTCATTAATAACAAGCTGTCCAGCTGGCAGAAATCTCTCACAATATGTTGCATATGTTGTATCTTGGCAGTGTTTCATGATTTTTTTCCTTTAAAAAGATATTTATTTCAGTCTGAATAACAGAAAAAATGCTCCCAGACCCTCAGAAGGAGACTAGGACAACTACTCTGCATCTATGTTCATAAAACCCGACCTTGTTGCCAACTCATCTGTAATGCTGGGCTTAATGTTTGATGACGCACTGTTTTTCAGCCCATGCTCTGTTTGGTTTATCTAAATGAGGCAATGTCATTGGAGGGCCGGCCATAAAAAAAGACGGACGGGTTCCCAAGTGGGCGGAAATTCCCAACGATCCCCATGAAACAGATGCAATGTTTTACCCTGTGCGTAGCCGACTGCTCCTGGAAGGATGCTGTGCTGTGTTTACAGCCTCCGTCTGACCTTATGGGCTAGACAGACCATGCCTGAGACAGATAACAATGCGATTTCTTATCATGGCACAACCAGGACCCTTACACATCTAACAGAAGCGCTTATAAAAGCATTAGGTGTTAAATTCTCATGACAGTAAATGCCTGTAATTGTGCCATATTGCTGTAATGCTCACTGTTGGCCAGTAGGTGGCAACATAAGCTCTATAGGACAGCAGAAACGATCATGATTATTAACCAAACTCTATGAATGGATATAAGCACATATCTGGGTATACATAAAATGCTGGAAGGGGTCTTAAATGAGCCTTTTTTCATCTATGATGCTGTCAGATTTTGTGGATTTACATAATTAGTGAGACATCTAATTCTGACAAGTTTGATGAATGTAAAATGCAGGAGAAAGGATTTTAACAGGATTTCATGCTGGGGGATAATGTGAGTATCACCTGGGTATCAGGTTAACATGCACGGTTTAAGATGGAGAGAGGGGGGCTTTTTTTAGGTGGAGGACTGACTCTCTGGTTTCTGACTGAGGTGTTTATGTAAATCCAGGCGGCAACACAAGGGGCCTGGAATCTTCTCTCAGTTTATTTTCACAACATGAATCATCACCTGAAGTGTTTCCTATAGTCTTAAATGGATTAGTTAGATGGGTATAAATATTGTCTAAAATGTTTTCAGCTCATTGTTTAGAAAATGCGCTCTCTGATCCACGTTGTTTATTTCCATGGGCTTTTAAAGCCTAGTTTATTTTGGCTTCACTCTCCGATCGTTGAATGGTGCAACTTTAATCCCTAAATCTCTCCCAAGCACTATTCCTTGTTATTTCAACAATATCAGGAACAATAGTAACTCTGTGGGGTGAATTGTGATGGATAGCTTCCCCTTTAGGTGGTCTAGGGAAGTTTTCCAGACCTTTCCATCCCAGCCTGGATGTTTACAATCCAGCTGCAACATGTACTGTAATGCTTATTCAGACACTATATCTACCATGATGACCCATGATAGCACCATTATTTATCACATCTTCATCACCAGCACTACTACGTTTCTCTATTTTAACCTCAAGATTATACTGAAGGCACTTCCGGTCAAACTTTCCACCAATCAGAGAGCCTAGATGTTTCAAGGATTGTCAATGGGGTGGTACCATCAAAGGTGGTGTTGCTGTACCTTTAACAGTGGGAGCTCACTTGTACCCTTGCAGTTTGTACCTTATGAAGACCATTATTGTTCAATTATGGTACAAGATGATCCCCAGGGGTACACTAGTCAGTTAGAAACTGCAAGAGTACAAACAAGAAGCCATTGTTGAGGGTAAAACAGCTCTGCCTTTGAGTTTACTGCCCAAC
Organism: Craterocephalus fluviatilis; assembly: GCA_037177075.1. Classification (NCBI taxonomy): domain Eukaryota; kingdom Metazoa; phylum Chordata; class Actinopteri; order Atheriniformes; family Atherinidae; genus Craterocephalus; species Craterocephalus fluviatilis. The sequence continues at coordinate 14,524,811 of JBAMHT010000025.1, read as the reverse complement.
TGTCATTTGTACCCCTGGTACAATTTTGCTCTTCATTTTCTGAGTATGTACATCGGATAGCCGACATCGTTTTTAAATTTATCGCAGGAATAGTAGCATGTAACTTTGTGATGGATACCTTACTCTCAGGTGATTTATGGAAGTTTTCCAGACATTTCTATCCGGTCCAAGTGGTTTACATTCCAGCCACATCATTAGTTTTTATTCAGAGACTCTAAATGGTAAATCCACCATGAGGATAGATGATAACACCATGATTTATCACATTTTCATCCCCCAAAAGTTCATTATCACTACGGAACTCTTAAGGGCACATTAACACCAGCTTTATTGATTCAAGTTCTTGTCCGTTTGTTGGGAAAGTCTGCTGTATTTGGCAAATTGTGACCAACAAATTCTGTATTGACACAAGACCAACTCCACATACAAAACAAAGTGCATTGGGGGTTCAGCGTCGTGGGTAAAGACAACTAAAACAGCCATCTCTGGGCCTGGGAAGTGTCTCACTGTTAGACGTGGAAGAATTTGGGAAAGATTTTCATTGAAATTGGTCAACTTGGGACCACGATGACCTGATGCAGCTCCATATTTAGCTGTTGAGTACTAGAAACCAAAGTTGTTCTGCATCAACCAATAGATGAACTGGTTTTCTTCCTCGTGGTCCTCGTTTTCTCTTGCAGTAATTCTTGATTCAGCGTCGCCTCTGGGGGAGAGTGGAGCAAGTTATTCAAAAGGTGCGATTCGTTTTGAGTAGTGAAGTGTGAACGAAACCTAGGCAGGAATGTTGCACTCCCCAACTGAACCAAGTCCCCAATTTTACCGAATCTAGTAGCCTATCCAGTTGTGAATTCAACCCAACAGAACTATTTTCACCTTGATATTAATAAAGCCACCAAAAGAATAAAAATAATGGTCTTCTATGGCTGAAATAAAGCCGGGAAGTTGACTGCAAATGCAGAAGTGTAAATATGGAAATAGTTTCTGTTGCCTGTTTGTCTCAATGCCAAAGTTTTTTCTCCTGAAAGCCAAGACGTAAGCGAATGATGTGCAGATGTGAAAAGGCTGGGCCTGTTATTTCTTTTAGATAAGTGTGAACCATTTTCCCATATTAGCCTCTGTAACTAAAGGAAGCAAGTTAAATGTTCAATAAACTTAAAGCCACAGTCTGTCTGCAGGAAATCTATCAAGACTTGATGAGGACAACGTCGTCCTCATCAAGTCTTATGAGCCTGTAAAATTTCCATTTACTCTACGCCATCATTTCAGTCTGACATTGTGTGAAGATGACTTGTTGCTCGTCTCCTTGGCTACAAGAGTCTCTCTGTTGTTTGGTTTGGCAGAGAAACACATCTCTGAAACTAACTACATCATTTTTCTCCAGCTCATTTGCTTATCCGGTTTTTGTTTTGTTTATGGACTGAAACATATGTAAAAACCTGCGGTGGCTTATTTTTTGTTTTTGTTCAGAGATGCTGGGTCGCATGTGCATAATCACTCCAACGTAAGGTAATCCGTTCCCATCGCTGGGTAAAGAATGCATATCTGCGGGCCTTTTTCCAAACAGATTTGTGCTCGGCTCAGATGGTCTTTTTTCTTACACGGTTTGACACTCACAGGAGCATATGTGTTCTACAATTAGCCAAAGACTTCAAGGCTGTTTCAATCATTCATTAAGACGTTATTTCATCAGAAGGGTACCATCATGTCATCTCTCATTTCAGCCACTCATCGGTGGCACTGCATGAACAATTAGAGGAAGCCGTCTTGGAAAAGATAGCTACAATGGCTGTAAATCTTGTGTCTGGAGCTGAAAAATACAAAAACAGAAAAAGGGTGTCAGCCAGGCTGCAGCTCTAGGAAGCTGTGTTTACTCACAAGGTGTTCTCAAAGTCGAAGGATTCTCAAAGGCGGCCCTTCCTGAGATGCCATGTCATCAGATCTCACTCAAGTACTGTTCCTACATCAAGGATCCTTCAAAGGACTCAGTACTTTTTTCATGGGAAGTTTCAAGGAGGTTTCTTTGTTCACCATTATAAAACCACCCACAACCTTTTGCATGTCTGCTGCAGTCTATTTTGCTTAAAGACACTCCTGATTGAGGAGAATGACTCAGAGACAGTAGGAGCTGTTTGAGTTCTCCAATAACTAATGGAAAGGAGCTCTAATCTGAGGTAATTTCTTGTAAAATATGTATTGAATATTTCTAGTTCCAGTGCTGCACAACCAAAAACCGATTTTTAGAGAATGGAGCCTCATTGTGGCATGGTTTGCCTTTTCTGAAGTCCTTTCAGATTTCTCCTGAACCCATGACATTTTCTAACGGGTCAGTGAAAAAGCAACTTGGATGCTATATTTTGGGCTTTTAGACCGATCCCATTGCTTTTATTTCACTGTTTTTGGAGTTGGCTACCTCATGAAATCCTCCAACTGACAACAACATTAGATGGCAAGCAATAAGCTAGTTCTTACAAAAAGATTTAAAAGTATATCCTTTAACTTTTGGCCACTAGAGGGCTAAACCTGTAACTTCTTACAGGCCACACAACACAAAATTAAACAGTCTATCTGTTTCTTGGCTCCTGAGACATCGTGTTCACTTTCTTACGTTG
>JBAMHT010000025.1:14335893-14351688 GCA_037177075.1 Craterocephalus fluviatilis | reverse complement strand
CCGAAAGAAAAGCCCTATTTTAGTCAAAACTTAATGTCACGGTGGGAAGTTCAGTTGTGATCTGAGTGAGTCTTACTTGCCGGGCTGTGAATCGTCCTCTAAGGCGTACCACTCGGGTCTGAAGGAGTTGTACATGCACCACAGAGCCCAGTCAAAGCCATGAGCGTTAGGTGGGTAGGGGGTTAGTGTCAAGTCATCGCTGTTGACTCTGTCAAAAACTGGTGTCAGTATCAGTGTTCGGTCCTCTTTAATACGAGCCAACAGCGGCTCTGCCCTGCAAACAGAGTGCCATTTTAAGCAGGTTTATCACCACAGCAACATTCAAAGCTACTCACATTTATTTTGCAGATTGACCAACCATTGCACATGGACCTCTACGTGCGCATCCAAGATGGCCACCACATCAACTGCGGCCGTTTTCCACCCCGACAGCCTGGCCTGGGTAAGGCCAAGCTGCTCCGAGTGCCGCACCCTATTCACCAGGCCGGGACGCTCCTCATGGATGGACTCAATGTATTCATCCATTTTCCCCATTAAATCCTCTGGGAAATGTAACACAGTGAAGGAATGAGATTATATAGGTATCTCTGAAAAGAAGAAATAGAAAAATCCCAGAAGAGGAAGCAGCGTTTCTTCCTCTCATCCAGGAGTTTTCTTTCAAGATATATTTTTCAAGACTTATTTCTCTTGTCTTAATCCTAATTAAATATGTTGATCGCTCAAGACGCATGACAATTCTGACAAATAATCTAAATTTTTAGCATTTCACATTTTTTTTAAATACCATTTTCAATTATAACAATTATATAAGTAATACTGACCAAGATGAAAAATTTTTAGCATTTGATTTTTTAAATATCATTTTAAATTATTTAAAATATATACTGACCAATATCTAAATTTTTCGCATTTGATGTTTTTTAAATACTATTTTCACTTATATAAAATATATAATGACCAAAAATCAAAATTTTTAGCATTTGATATGTTTTTTTAAATACTATTTTCAATTATAATAATTATATAAATAATATATCTATACAGATAATAAAGAGGTTTAAGGATATCCCAAATGTTGCATGTTTTTCATATGAGACTTTTTAACGAAGTTTAAGTAGACATTACATTCTTTGGGCTACATTCCTTTAAACCCAACCACAACAAATCTAGGTGTCTTCTTCATGTATGGATAATATTCACCTAGACTTCTAAAAATCATCTTTTCTAGAAGGAACTCATCTTTTTTTAGATAAAACTTTCGCTGAACAGACCGTCGGTGCTGTGGTCGTCCACTAGGATGATTTCACGCAGCAGCCGGGCAGGCGTCTTGTCGATAATGCTGCGGATGGCCCTCTTGATGACAGAAAGAGCTTCATCCAGGTAGATTAACACAACGCTGAGCGAGGGGAGATCCTCTGGATACTTTTTCTCTGCACACCTGTCATCAAACAAAGTGTACTGGAAGCCAAAACACCTGCAGCAGTTCTCTTTCACATTACATCTCATAAATAAAAAGATGTTTGAACAGTTGCAATTAGAAAAAGAGCCCGTGACAGAAAATTAATTTACAAAAAACACACTTAAGTACTTTTCCCATTTAAGCTGAGAGCCTTGTGCTATCGATGTGTTTTTAAACTGTTTGGGCAAAAACAGCAGCTAAATTATGCAAATTTATTTCTCCATACTTCTGCAATGATCATTCATGCAAACTGCAAGCATATTTCAGGAAATCTGTAGAACAAAAGAAACTTTTCTGAAATGTGACGATTACACAGTTTTTTGCAGGGTTTCAATAATTAAAACAGATTCACAAAAGATTTTTAAATCAGGCTTCATCCATTTCTTAAAATGCATGAACCTTAAGAAAAAGCTCCTCATTTGCATATCAAAATCACATCTGTAATATTTTTTGGACACAAAAGTTTTTCTGATAAATTCCACCAATCATATGACGCCTACAGTTAACTCAGATTTTTTAAATAGTTTAATTGAAAGCTTTTTTTTTTACTCCATATATCAACAATAGATTAAGCAGTTAGATCCAATCTGCCTCTAGCTTTTGAAATGTTTTCAGTGGTTTTCTGACGCAGGTTTTATAGCAGGCACCTGATGAAAAAGATGGGACTTTTATGGCAGGGTGCAGAGCTCACCTGGCAGGCCTGGTATCGGGGATGTCCCTGTTGAGCGGCAGCCGGTCGCTGAGGAAGGCGTTGTAGCCGTATCTCTGAAACAAGCTCTCAGCCTTTTTCTGTTCTTCTTCCGACAGATCGTCGCCCCATTTGCTGAACAAATAAGAATTGGGGTACAGCTTCCTCACCACCTTCCTCTCCTTTTTCACTTCCACCCTCATCTTGGACTCATGTTCCCTCTTTTCATATTTCTTCATCAGATCGACTGCAGATAAAGAGATTTGTTTTCTCCCATGGATTAGTCTGCTCTCCACTGGGAAGTCACAGACATGCAGGAGTCACTTAGAACACACATTTATCCTGGATTTAATAAACTAAACAATCCAAAGTGGAGTTTAGCTCCAGACATCAAGCCAGTTCGGACTTTGTTGTAGCTGTGTGGCTGACTTTGACTCACGCAGTCGGTTGATGTCCGTTTCCATCCTGTCCATCCGCCTGAGCATGCCCTGGCCCCTGATGGAGTCGTTGTGGTGGGCTCTCTGCAGTCTCTCTGCGTGGCTGTGGACCTCTCTCTTTATGGAGCCGAGGTAGAACAAGGCCGAGGCCAAGACGAAGACCAGCAGTGCTCCTTTAAACCAGCCACACCGCATCCTGGTGCCTCCGTGGATGAGATAATTGGCCTCACTCTAGAAAAAAAAAGATGTAGAAAGTTTTCCTGTGTAGAAGCTTTTCTCTCCTCCACATGTACAACATGTACAAACAGAGGATCTAACCAACCATAGTGGTGTTATCTGGTATCCTGGACTTCAAACTTTTCGGCCCCGGTTTCCATCTGCTGTCTTGTCATTGCATCACACCTGGGATGCAAGGTGTGCGCCATTAACTGCAGTCACACAGAGGGAAAGAAAACCAGTCATGTTCATGAAGCAAGAGGAGTGAAAAGCAACATGAGGCGGCTTTCGATTTTAAAACTGCAGCTTTTCTCCAAACAACCTGCCATTTAAGTTTTCTCACATTTGTTTACTTTAGTTTTTATTCTCCGGTTGGATGTGGGTGTGAAGCGGATTTTAGGATGGATCCGTGACAGGTTTTCATTGTGTCCAATAAGGCTGCCAGCTGCACCATGTCAGGAAGAAAATGCAGACACATAAAGAGCAAAAACATATACAAGGGATTTTTTTTATCCAAAAGTATATGCAAACTTTGCAGACAACTGAAAAAAAGAAAGTGAATAAAGACAAGTAGTATTTTTAAAATCTCTGAAGCTTCAGCTTAAATGGTTTTTTGCAGGAATTGATTTTAACAGAAGGGAAGAAAGAAGGAAAAAGAATATCGGGGAGCACAAAATTATAGTGTTTTGTTCTTAATAACTGAGTCAATAAAGCAAATTACCTCTAGTTCAATAAAGAATAGATCAAAAAAGCATGTCTGCTAGTGTTGTCCATCATGGCCAACGCCTTCCCCCACAGCAACAAGCACCACTTCAGTAAAAGACTCAGACACACCCCAGACAGCAAATGTTTGGTCCATTTAAAGTGCTGCTACAGCAAAGCCAATGATCACATGACCCACCAGGAAACTGTCGTAAGAAAGGCTTACCCTGTTTGAAGTAGTTCTGGGCCACAAATACTATGATCCACATCCAAGCCAACAGCTGACATCTGGGCCACATCTGGCCCACAGGAGACTTTACATAATCCAGACTAGACTGGGAATTATCTGATCCAAGACCAGTACAGCTGAGCCATAAATTAGCCTGTTAGATTCTAAAAAGTATCATTAACCAGCGAAATATTTCTTTACACAGCTACTGAGCGTGCTCTGGTTAGTTGATCTTCATTCTCTTTCTGATTTGGTTTTTATAGATTAACTGTTTTTACCACAAATACCTTGACTTTCTGTGAGTTTTTCTCTTTGTTTTAATATTCAGAGAAATCTGTGCAACATGTTTATTTTTTCTCATAAATTTCTCACACAAATCAAATTAACCAGGATCCAGTATTAGAGATGTAGGCTTCCCCCACACAGCGCCTTCAACATCCACCATCTCTTAATCCAAACTGCTTATCTACAGTATTTAACTTCTACAGTTTACTGATGTGTGACATCATAGAATAAATGATGAAACGTAAACTTACTGTTCTCAGGTTGTCGTTTCTCAGATCAGGTGTGAGTGATGAGAGATAAAAGCCATTTCTCACATGATGCACTAATGACTTCAGGGTTCTGGGAAACAGAAACACTTCAAACAACCATCACTGACTGGTTTTATAAAAGAAAAAAATAACAGAGCCAGCTCAAAACGAAAAACAGAATTAACAGAAGATTAACACATTAATGGTAATTCATTATGGTAGCCTTTATGTTTCCCTCCCTGGATGAGCAGAAAGTATCATCACACTGTTACTTATTACACCTCCACGCACTATTTTATTCTCCAAATTTGTTCTTTGTTTTGAATTTAAATACATTTTTTTTAAAAAGAGAACCAGAGCTAATTTTCATGCCCAGACTTCACCATAAGCTCCAAAGGAAGGAAGGAATGGCATGTTTCCAAACCATTATGTTTATCTCAGTTTGCTTTCTTCAGGAAAAATGTCTCATTCATTTAAATATTGATATCTTTTTATTTTTTATGTATTTACACAATATACAGGGTTTGCACACAAGAAATGTTTTCAGTGGCAGAAAATGGAAAGAATCCATAAAAAAAACGGACTAAAAACAAAAAAACTACCACACAAATCATCAGATTTCAGATGAAGACGCATGACTTTAAGCATTTAGAGTACCAGACTACCTGGTTTCTCCTAATTATCTTTATTTAATCAGGAGAACTAAGGAGATGAAAATATCTGCTGCTGGATTCGTCATGAGTTTGATGTTTAAATAAAGACAAACAAATTTCAATATATCCAAGAATCCAAGGAAAAAGAATCTGTTTAAAAATAATCGGCCTTCACCAACAGGTCACCGGTTCAGTCAGTGACTTGCAACACTGGGGTGAAGAGGTTTGACCCGAACGAGGCGGGACAGTCCCAGTCTCAGACCAGGACCGGGGGACTTCATTGCTGGACTCAGGGACGATGGGGGGCTTCTACCAACTTGAGCTGAGGAAAAACAAAGATTGAGGCTAAGCTTCATTTTTTACATCAGCAAAGCAGCTCCACGCCTCTCCTACTGTACCTGGTGGGTTCCACTTGGGGATCCTGCCCCCTGCTGGACTCAGAGAGGCTGCAGGCTTCAGTGTGGGAGCTGAGTGGGATACACAACACAGTACATAAAGTGTGATCCATAGCAGACAAAGGAAAAAAAAACAGGCCCCTACCCATTTTTCTCCCTTGCCACTGTAGACGCTGATTGTAGGGACGCGGTCCAGCAGCTGGAAGAAGCGCGCTGCGGATATTTTGGCCTTGGCGTAGTCTGGAGTGTAAGAGGAGGCTCTGCCCAGAGCCGTTCCACTGGTGACGATGGCCGAGATGACCCTGCCAGGCATAAGTCAAACACTGGGAGTCAGCAAGCTAAATGGTTTTTCCCTGCAAGTGACTTTTTCCAGGATTGATGCTGTTAGGGCAAATACTAGCCCTTTACAGAAGTAGGAAAAGGATAATACCAAAATATGTTTTTTTCAAGTAGTACCTGATGGAAACTGATTTATAGTATTAGAAATAAAGAAGCCAGCAGTAAATGACGGCAGAGTTCTGAGAAATCAGACAGTAAACAAGGAACAAGCTAATGCAGCAGCTGATACAGGTTTGCTATGCTAGGAACTTGTAAAGTGGGAGATTAAATTAGTTGTCACCTTCAGTAAGATGGAAGTCTGCACACAAAATGTTAAGGATAGCCTCCCCACCTCAGTGGGTCACCAGTTTATAAATGCTAATCATTAGCCGTCCCATGCTAACGCCAAGCTAATGGATTTTTTTTATTCAGTGTGTCACAATCTATGAATTCTAATCATTAGCCTTCCCATGCTAATGCCCAGCTGATCTATTTTTCATTCAGTGGGTCACAATTTATAAATGCTAATCATTAGCCTTCCCATGCTAACGTCCAGCTGATCTATTTTTTATTTCAGTGGGTCACTAGCTTCTAAATGCTAATCATTAGCCTTCCCATGCTAACACCCAGCTGATCTATTTTTCATTCAGTGGGTCACAGTTTATAAATGCTAATCATTAGCCTTCCCATGCTAACGCCCAGCTTATATGGTTTTTTATTTAGTGGGTCACCAGCTTAGAAATGCTAATCATTAGCCTTTTCATAATGCCCAGCTGATCTCATTTTTATTTTCATGGGTCATCAGTTTAGAGTTGCTATTCATTAGCCTCCCCATGCTAACACCCAGCCAGTCCAGTTTGTATTTTAGTGAGTAATCAGTTTATAAATGCTAGTCATTAGCCTGTTAATGCTAACAACCAGCCTATTCAGAGTCAATTTCAGGGTTGGGTCCACTAACTTAGAAACGCTAGTCATTAGACTCTCAATGCTAATATTTGGTTGAAATATTATCCAGTGACTAGCTGTTATTTAGTTAATGCTGGTTAATGATTTGTCATCTCAGGAATTGGCTTCAGGATGACTAAATACTCGCGTAGTGTGTGATATTAGTGATAATCTGATTGGTAGCGTTTTCCCAATTTGTTGCTTAGACATGCAAAGATGGGCACATTGTAAAAATCTTTTTGTTTTTATTCTTTTTCTATGGCCTAAATAGTTGTGGAAGACCAAAAACAAATAAATTCACATTTTTCCTGTTTATAAGGCAAAATGGCCTCATGCACCACCTCTCACCTGAACACGAGGCTGAAATGGAGCCCCTCCTGGTTCACCAAGTAGCCTCCAAATCTGTAGGAGGCGGAGTTGGTTAGGAAGATGACGCATTGGGCAAAACCGTAGCAGGCGCCGTACACGTTTGCCTTCTTCAGGGCCGCTTGATACGGGGCGTCCAGGTGGACCTCAAACATGTCCACAAAGCTTTTCTCTTTCCCAAGACCAGCAATGGTGCGGATGTTGTTGAGGGCTTCGCCAGAAATCTGCATAAACAAGACAAGTTAAGAGACTGGTGCTTGTAGAGAAGCAGTTCCTCGTTTTAATATGTGAGAGAATGAGGTGTAGACAATGATATTCAGGTCTTATCTACATTCTCTTTTACCAATTCCCCCCCACAGGGATCATAAAATTTTCATCAAATGCACTGTACTTGGATGGGTGGGGTTAACTGCATTAGTTAAGGAAGTTCACAGTAAATTGACTTTTAAACACTTTTCCTTAGATTGTGAACTTTCTGGCTCTCTCAGTATTGTCCTAATGTTTTTATTCATCGTTCCTTTCTGAGTGCAACGATTGCATTTTAAGCTCAGGTAGCTCAATCGTGGAGGGAGCCGAACAAAGTTAAGTATGTGCCTAAATCACTAAATTACTGGAGCAGCTGATAAATTACTATTCTACCCACTGCTGAGTTCAGAGAAAAACTCCAATATTGAGGCTAAAATAGACTTTGCTGTCAAGTAGTCTATTATCTGGTGTCAGTAGACGAGACAGCTGACGTCATCCGAGACCTTTAAGTTTACAGTCGTTAGTGTGACGATGCTCTGTACGCGTTAGTCAGCGTGGGAACTGTGGTATTTTCAGACTGATTTTTTTGTGTTTCGGGGGTTACCCAACCTGTCCGGCAGCTTCCATGGCCTGCTTGTCCTGCTTGGCGAAGCCTGTGAGCATCTTGGCTTGGAAGCCGCCTGACAGAGCGATGAAGGGCAGGAAGCAGAGGATGAGGAGGGTGAGCTTCCAGCTGAAGTAGAAGGACATGATGACGGCCACGCCGATGTTGGTCAGAGAGTTGACGATCATGCCGATCTGCGATCCTGTGGCCTGAAGAGAAGGCCACTTTGGTTATTTGGGTCAAAATATTGCAGATCGTGCTACTTCTGGAAAGATTTAGGCCCAATCTCAATTTTCCCCCTAAGCGTTTGCCCTTACCCCTACCTTAGCCCTCGAGTTAAGGTGAAAGTTCGTGTTTCCAGCCCTATGAACTGAGCCCCCCTCTCTCCATCTAACCTGTATCGTTATACAAAATGTTCCCCAATTAGAACCCTTATGCAAATAACGATATCGCTATTTTATACTGTGGTCAGATGGCGCAGTTTGCCGTCATCGGTAAACATCTACCTTAATGTTACATTTTTAACAACAGTTAAACATTTTTAACAGACATGGTGCTGAAAGCCTCGTACAAAAACTTCCCTTTTCGTAAATAAAGTTTCCTGCGTGAAACTCCTCCTACCCCTTAGACATGAAGTTTGCATCGGAAAACCTCAGCTGAATGGGAAGCCCGTCCCTTCCCCTCGGACCGAAAGAGAATCCACAAACCACTTAGTTTCTTATTAATGCGCAAAACGTTGTGGAAGGGCTGAGATTGGACCTTTTTTAAAGAAGTTTGTTTATCAAATATTGTGAAAGAATCCACCTTCTCTAACCCCAACCAGATTTCCTCCCAGTATCCAATCCAACAGGCTTCTGTTTGAAATAAAAAAACTCCACGTTTACAGGACAAGGAATTAAGCCCCTTAACCGGATAAGTGACTTTCAGATTAGAGAGAATTTTCTAACCTTTTACCATAATGTAGAATTACTTTCATCGGGCTTGATATTTAAAAATTTTAAAAATTTTAAAAAACAGTTTATAACCTTACATATTCAGTCACCTCAACCTGAATGTGACCATTGTCGTACTGTGTGAATTTGACCTAAAATATAACCGTACATGTACTTGTAAGGTTTAAAAGTTGAAGCTATCTTGACCTGTAACAGCCTAAAAGCCTGAGTTTTTGTGTTTGTGTCATGGGCTGAACTTCCTCCTGTTTAAAAACCTGCAGGCTTCACTGAACACTGACTGCAGGATGTTACAGATGCTGATCCGGAAACATGAAAGTAATTCTACTGTTGTAAAGATGTGTTGGTGTAAAAGGCCACAACCTTTTTAGGACCTTAGCTTTTCTTTTTGAGCTTTTCTTTGTTCGCTGGTAAAAGGCAGCCCAGTGGTTTATCAAGCTTTAGGCTTAAGAAGTCTAATTCTAAGATTATATTTACTGTACTTGCTTGTCATTGATCAAATAAAATATCTTAGAATTTTCTGAAGGTCACTTTGAAGGTCCGAGTCAACATTTTATAAGGTTAGTTTAAAGGGTGATTGTGGCGCCGACAGACCAGCAGGATCAGATTCTTCCTCTCTGCGGGGAAGGTGAGTGTTGCTCCACGTTTAAATTGACTGCTTGGAGCGGGGAATGGAAACGGGGAAGATACAATCAGAGACTGAATGTCCAGAAATGGTTCAGCTGTGAGACCTTGATGTTTAAACCTCCTGTACTCGGTAAAAGCTTCACTAAGGCACTGCTGTTTTTAGGAAAGTAAGGACTCCCCTGGATGATGGAGGTCAGAGTGTAGATCCTGAAAGTATCAGAAAGACACCAATGTGGCTCAATCACTGTCCCAGACGAGCTTAGTAACCTGATTATATGAATATGTTCGTGCGGGGAACTAAATGTTTTTATTTTTCTATTTGTTTAGTTTTATGAGATAATCTGATGGCCTGGTATCAGAGTTGTGCATTTTGAGAAGTGAAATGGGAACTTTTTTTCTGCCTTTGGGTATCATACGACCCCAGTCTGCTCTTACTGGACTGAACCCACAGTAATCTTCTGCTCTGAGCAAATGGCTGTGATCCCCTTGGAATTTTTAATGATTTACACTCGTCCTTTCAGGCAGCTGAAGTTGGCATGCTAAACAAACTGAACACCCCCCTGGTTGTGCATGCACCTCTGTGATAGCACTGCAGAAATGAATGTGTTGGATTCTCGCTGCTTGTTCTAAGTAACACTAAAAAAGACACTTAAATGAATCATTTTTGTGAATATAAACGACTTAACTGAGTACTGAATGATGCAGTAGACGTTGATTGTCAGATTTAAAGGGGAACTAACGGAAGAAATATTTTCAATTCAACTTTATTTGTAAAGCGCCAATTCATAACAGTCATCTCAAGGCGCTTCACTGGCAATCAGTTTAAGTAATCTGACTGTCATACATTCATATATACATATATACTAGCCAGTTAATAACAAATAGCCGATGTAATGAAACCAACAGACTTCATCGAAAAGAGTCTTCCATCAATCCCCTTCTGAGCTGCTTCAGGCGACGGTGGGGAGAAAAACTCCCTTTTAACAGGAAGGAAAACCTCCAGCAGAACTAGAACCAGGGAGGACGGCCATCTGCCTCGACCGGTTGGGAGTGGAATCGAGAGAGGGGGGGACCGTTGACGGTGAATGCGAGAGCCCAGTGAGGATAGAAAGCGAGTCTAAATGTCCAAAATGTCATTTCATCCTGAATATGTGAATAAACTTTTTTGAATGGACTTAAGTTCTTTTGCTCTGTCCCTGAGGCAGTAACCCATGACTAGTAAGCTAGTCGTTAGCTTATCCATGCTAACCCCCAGCTAATCTAGCGTTTATTTCAGTGGGATGCCAGTTAGAGATTCTAGTCATTAGCCTTTCAATGCTAACACCAGCTATGTCGGTGGGTTGCCGGGTTTTGGACAGAGCCTCCGTCACGCTGAATTGAGACTTGTTGGGAGGTTCCCACCGTCGCCATTTTGGCAGTGTCATGACTCTCCTCACAGAAAACACAAAAATGACCATTAATGGTAATAAATAAATCCCCCCCACAGTTGTCATGAAGGTAAACCTGAGCTATTTTAGCAAAATAGCTGTACCAGGCTGTAAACATGTTTCATTCTGCTGGGAAGTTGCTCTGTTTAACATGGGAGTCTATGGGGATTGGCTCAGCCAGCCCCTAGTGGAGAAAGGGGGAACTGAAGGTTTTGGCAATTCCATGTAGGTTTAACCCTAATACAGCGGATTGGCAGTTTAGCAACGCTAGTCATGAATCTCTAAGCTTATGAGCAGCTGAAACAGATGATCCAATCACAGATGTCTCAGCTGTATGAGTTAACTCCACTCCTTTTAATGGACTGGATCCACAGTCATCCTCCATTCTGAGCAAATAGCTGTGATCCCCTTGGAATTTAATAATTTACACGTATGCGTTCATGCAGGCGGTGAAGTTGGCTGGCTTGGCACGCTAAACAAACTGAACGCCTCTCTGGTTGTGCATTCACCTCTGTGATAGCACTGCACAGAAAGTCATCTGTTGCACTCAAGCCACTTGTTCTAAGTAATAAAAAGCTAAATTATGTTGTAAATCTAAATGGCTCTGTGAACATTAGGAGTAGGAGTCGATGCTTGGATTTAATGGTGAAGAGCAGACAGCTGCCTCCACAGCCTATTTTCACTCTGAAAATGTGAACGAAGCATCTTAAATGGACTAATTTTCTGTTTCCGTCTGGCCGAGGCAGTAACTCACCCCCTGGACCTGTGAGGCATCGGTTGCCAGACGTGTGGTCAGAGCTCCGGCGCTGTTCCTGTGATCATCAAACCAGCCGATCTCTTGGCCCAGCATGGCGTGAAAACCGATGCGTCTTAACCTGCGGGTCAGCAGCTCTCCAGACTTGGAGAAGGCGTAACCCTGGAAACCCATGCAGAGAAGAAGTGTTTTGATTAAATCTAAAGTGGGCCTACAGCGCTCTTTCAGCGTATATTATATAATATAATCATAATCTCAGCTAAATGCGTCGTTATCACCAAGCAGTCAAAGTATGTAACCGAATGATCCCTCTGCAGGAGGCAGGGAAGGTTTTTCATGCAGTGATGGGATTCATTTATCAACATAGCGGAGGTCTCTGGTGACTTTTCCTTCAACCTTGATCACAAGCAGAGTGTAAAGGCAACACAGGAGCAATCAGTCATGTGGAAGCACACGCTACTCCACCTGCAGCATCTGGGTGAAGAAAGAGATGACGCCGACCAGCACGAAGAAGACGCAGATGCCATTAATCTCTCTCTTTTGTTCATCGGGATCTTCAACAGAGAAAGTCTGCAAACACAGAATAACAAATGCGGATCAGCTGAGCCAAACATTTGTAATAAATTCAAGGGATTGTTTTCAGTAGAGTTTATCTCAAAGCTGTCGGAGGTTTGTCAGATCACGGCATCTTTATACAGCTGTTAAACTCTGTTCAATGTGAAATCATTAACGTGCAGATATTTACAAATTTCATCAAGTGCTTTTAAAAGAGGAAGAGAATTGGGGGGAGATTGGGAAGACCCAATAACATTAAAGTTTTATCCAAAACACATTAGCATTTCATCAAACATGTTCACTTTTTGTCTGAAACACGTGAACATGTCGTCCGAAACATGTTTACATTTCAACCGAAACACATTAACATTTTGTCCGAAACGTGTTAACATTTCATATGAAACATTTTATCCGAAACACGTTAACATTTGGACGGGAACAATGTAACATTTTGACCGAAATGCATCAACATTTTGATGAAACACGTGAACATTTTCTACTACATACATTACCATTTTGTCAAAACACAAAAGAATTTAAACCGAAACACTAACATTTAGACTGAAACACCTTTACATTTTAACCGAAACACATTAACATTTTGTCTGAAATGCATTTATATTTTGTCCGAAACATATTAACATTTTACCCGAAACATAGAAACATGTTAACATGTTGTCCAAAATATTTTAACATTTTATCTGAAACGCGTAACAATTTAGGCCAAAACATTTTAACATTTTGTCCGAAACACGTTAACATTTTGATGGAAACAGGTTAAAATTTCCTCTGAAACACGTTAACACTTCGACCAAAACACTTTGATCGAAACATTTTCGACTCGTACGCTTACAATTTGACCAAATTACAACAGCTGACTGGGGCGGATGGAGGATTTGAAGCCCCTGAGGCGCTGCCGCCCCAAACCCCGTCAGTGTTTCGGTCAAAATGTTAAAGTATTTTGGTGGATATAAACTGGTCCCTGTCCCATGCGCACAGAGATTCATATGCATAATAATGAGATACAAGGTTTCTTTTTTGTCCCTCTGAGTGGCTGAAATTGGCTTCCATACTGATCCTTACCGCCAGGATTTGACTGAACAGTAGGGAATAAACGGGGTTAACTCCGCCATTGATTGCAGCCCCGAAGGATCCGAACAGCATGTAGGGCCACTCCGGAGCGTTGTACTTCAGAATCCTGGCAACTGGAGCCGGTTCCACAAGTTCATCCTCCTCCTCTTCTGCTGGTGTGCTGCTCTGATGATAAAGATGCAAACGTGTAAACCATCTGAGCGTGCATAGATCTAAAACAGGCTAGAAATGCATCCTCACACCTTATATTTATCTGTCTGTGTCATGGAGTAAGCTCTGGGGCCGAGATCTCCCCCTACAGATTCTGGTATCAGGTTGGAGAGCTGCGATCGGGAACGCTGGCGGATCGAAGCTCTGTATAAAACACAGAAAATGTTCAGTATCGTAGCGTCTTAACAGTATTGCTGTTGGACCCATTAATAGTGCTTGTAATGGTGGTGATGGAGGACCTCAAGCCTCCTCTGCTGCTGTAACATGATAGCTTCGTCTAAATGCTTCATTTGTCATGGTAAATGTGAGAGGACAATTAAGTGAATGACACAACGTGAGTCAATTTCAGCCACCAAATGAATAGATGAAGAGAAAATACCTCAAACTGGCCCGATAGCTGCCTGCTCTGGATAGATTCAGCCTCTCCGGCTCCACTTCTTCCCCATCAGCCACTAACGTGAGACACAGCCAACAGAAAATGATTACATCATTCACTCAGTCAAAATGAATTAGAGCGGAGATGGCGAGTTCCCGAGAGGATGGACCTACTTTGCCGGGCCTTCTCGTTCAGAGCCTTGTCTCCCTTGCTCTGCAGGGTGACCAGAGTGAAATAAACTCCCTTCCTCTCCAGCAGCTCATTGTGTTTTCCCCTCTCCACAGCTCGGCCGTGCTCGAAGCCGACGATTACGTCGGCGTTCTTTATGGTGGACAGCCGGTGAGCAATGGAGATGGTGGTGCGTCCCATACGAACCTGGGACAAGTCAGTTATTCCATATGTTTCTTACAAGTGAGAATGTGTCTCTCTACGGGACCAGGGGTAAAAAATAAAGGTTAAATGGGATTTTAAAAAAACAGCCGAGAGTCTACAAACTATACCAGAAGAGATATGGAGAGGCATATTCAGTTCCAATAGCTTTCCAGTGGGCCGGACCAGTTAAATACCAGCACAATAACCTAAAGGTAATGCACATTATCATGATATTTATGTTTAATGATCTATCCTTTACCTTAGGAAACATCAACAACCTGACATTTCAGTAGAAAATTATGCAAGTTTAACTATGTTTTGCCTTAGTTACACATTAAGATAATTTATTTATCTTATTCACATATTTCATTCAATATATTAATTAGTTTGTGTAAATTAGTTTATCTAACAAGTCAAAATCTGAATGTGTGGTTCACATCATAAAGAAAATGTGAATCACATGCAGTTCACATGTGAAGATGTAAGTCGTGTGTTCACATATAAAGTACATGTGAATCACATGATTTAAATAGAGAATCTGAATTACATTTTTATATAAAGATCATATGAATAACATGTTTACACATAAAGAACATGTGAATCACATGTTTACGTATGAATGTGAGTCACATGATTTAGATATATACATGTGAATAACAGGTTTACATAAATGGGAATCACATGATTTACATATAAAGAAAATGTGAATCACATGCAGTTCACATGTTCTTCACATGTGAACTGCATGTGGTTTACATATAAAGAACTCGTGAATCATACCTTGTTTACATGTGAAAAACATGTGAATAACATTCAAAACCACATTTGCATATGTAATTCAAATTGTTTCGTCCCGAATAAAATAGGCTGTATTTTTAAATGATATTCAAAGCCCTAATTTTGGAAAATCATATTTTAAACAATTCAAAGATCCGTCTATACACTAATTTATATATAAAGGGAGCAGAAATGAGGATTTTTACATTTTTATTTTGGCAAACACATTAGAAAGCTTGACTGAAAAGCAGCCCATTAACGCGACATGTCAACCACAGGTTGGGTCAAATTCACTGAAAATGAAACCGGAACAGTTGATATCAGGCGGAGTTTCTCACAGAAACAACCAACTTACTTTATCCAGAGCTTCCTGAACGATGGCCTCGCTCTCGTTGTCCAGGGCGGACGTGGCCATGTCCAGCAGCAAAATGCGGGGGTTCCTGACCAGAGCTCGAGCGATGGCGATCCTCTGCTTCTGCCCGCCGCTCATCTGGCCTCCGCCCTCGCCAACCAACGTGTCAAATCTCTGCAGACAACATCAGAACTGGTTGGGCTGAACTTAAACTTCATACGTTCCTAACGAAACGCTTCCCCTGGTCTCCACCTGCGGCAGGTCCATGATGAAGTTGTAGGCATTTGCCTCCTTGGCGGCAGTGATGACGTCCTCCATCGAGACGCCGGGGCGACCGTAGCGGATGTTCTCGGCGATGGTGGTGGCGAACAGCACGGGTTCCTGCTCCACGATGCCGATCAGAGAGCGCAGCCATTGGATGTTCAGCCCTCTGATGTCATGGCCGTCCAGGGTGACCTGCCATGGAGGACACAGACAGCAGGTCCTTTTTCTAAAACTGATGCATGATTCTA
>JBAMHT010000025.1:14288847-14305627 GCA_037177075.1 Craterocephalus fluviatilis | reverse complement strand
GTTTTCAATTAAAGTCGTTTCCACTGTATAAACCCAAGGATCTGCAGTCACGTGAACAAACAACAACAACATAGCGGATCTGTGTTATTCATGTGCTGCTATATCTCTCCCCTCAGATATAAGAGAAACAAACGTAAAAACATAGTTTGTTCAACTGTGGCAGTGAAATTGTGTAATCCTTAATATTTGTGGATATGTAAGTGATTATAAAGTGTCTACTGGATTTATTTATTTACAAAAGAGCCTCTGAAGCAAATTTTAAGAGGAGAAAGTTCCAGCTAATATCTTTTTTTTCCAAAATAATGTAGCTATCTGAAGGAATTAGCGGGAAGAATGAGAAGGCTTTAATTTGACTGGATCACTGTGGGGAAAAGTCACACACGAGTTCTTATTTTATAACTGAATTACACCTTTTCGAAGTGTGCAGAATACGAAGGCCACAGGCTGCTGTTCGAAGTTTGCAGACCCTGAATTGGGAGACAGCTAATGTCTGATAAAGCTAGCTTGCAGATTAGCGTGCTGTGGTTGTGATGACTAATTGCTGTTTACGTGATGACTTTATGCAGTCACGTGACCACATGACTGGTAGTAATTAAAAAGATGGGAAGGAGCTACGCTTGAGGGAAACATTGCTGCAAAGAGCCGACTGCCATCAATCAGACGTCAATCGGCACGTTGAACACAAACAAGTGAATCGGCCATTTTTGATGGCGAGCTAAAACCAAATGAACTCGGGGTAATTCCTTTGAGTGTTGTGCCTGGAACCGAACTAAACCTCCTTTGCTTGGTTGTGTTGTGAATGTGGATTACAACCTTTTCATTGAAAGATTTGAACATTCAATTGTTGCTCATACAAACAAGAGTGTGTTTAAACTTTCAGATTATAATTTATGTATTTTACAGTGATGGTCATTTTTTTCAGATGAAATATGAAAATTAATGACTTGTTCATCTCTTTATAAACTTCGGTGCTGCTGGTGTCTTCGGTTTCTTATTTTCCATTCCTAAAACCTCAACTTCTGACTCCAGCCTGAAAACATCCTACATTTGTCCTTAGTATGAATAACATGCTTTCTTAGCACATACACGGGCTCTTGTGTGGAATAAACTGGCATGGAAACTTGTTGGGACACATTTGTCTCCGAAATTTGAATCGATGCAACAGATCATCCGATGTCGTCAGGCATCTTCTCCTTTATGTTGAAACTATATGTTTAAAGAACACGAGTTATCTTGTAAAAACAGTTGTAAAGCCGCATCGCAGAGATGCCCCGAGGCACGCAGAGATATAATAGACTTCTTCTGTAGTTTAATAGAAGACATGCACGCTCTTGTTTTCCTTTTCCTTGTGACATTATCTTAGATATCTACTCCTAACAAAAAATTGAAATTCCGTTAATTACAGTTGCACAAAATAATAAAAATGCAAGCAAAGCTTATTTTCTTTTGAAGCCACAGAATCACTTTGCTCTTGATGAGCTTTCACATTAATTTGTCTTCATGCTAGCTGAATTTTATCTACTTAAAGACCTCAGTAAGCAGACTGTCCTCTGCTTTTCAGAGCATTTTTTGGCCAGAAACTTGGTGATTTTCTACTTTCTATAAGTCATGTAGACAGAAATATCTGTATCCTGTTCTCGTTTGACTTTTATGTTTGTATGATGGTTTAAATGAACAAAGTAGAACATAGAAGTAACTGTTTCTTCCCATTTCTGAGTATGAAGTAGTTTTAAATGACAAAAGCTATTTTAAACCTTGTTTAATGATGAAGGAAACGAGTTGAATGGGGTTTACGGAGCGCTCGTTTATGGAGAACATTCTTGAGTGACGGCTCCTCGTTCCCTGCTGGTAATAAAAATGTTCACTTCTTTTCCTGATGCTCCTCAACACAACTCAAACCACACTCCGATAGGATTAAAAGACTTTTCCAATCAAGGATTACATGGGAATTAGAATATAATTATTGAGCTGTAAGTTTCATCTTTTTACATGAAGCAGATTTTTGTTGTTAATATTGTTTACAGGGGTTTCATTATCCATTATGTTCTTTGTTTTTGGTTTCCATTCTTCATAAATGAGACTGAGAGTCGCTCTTATTTATCATTTTGTTTCTTTAATTATTTAAAACTTCTTCCAGTAAAGGACAAAAGTCCATCACCAAAACCTGCATAAGAAAAAATTTTATGAATGATTTCCACTTTTTTGCTCAAGATCAACTGCAGTCATAATAGACTTCCAAATATGTGAAAAAATAAAAAAATGTTTATGTGCATTCATTTTCTTTCCTTCCACCCCAAATGGTGAATGTTAGCAACTGGAACCTAACGCTGGTTAGAGAGCAAATGGCTGGTCTTTGGTCTGTTTATGTGCAATTTACAGGTAAAACCCCTGATTTTCACTTGTACATATTCAAAGAAAATTGCTTTTACACAACAGTGGAGTGAAAACTAGCTGCAGACTAAAGCATAGAAATACATAATGACGGCTGATGCTTAATGGCTTGGCTTCGGACGGCATCACCAGCAGCCATCTTACCACAGACAAGCAGGAATCTGAGGGAAAAAATATTGAATGTATAGTTATATAAATGACATTATCAGCAGTAATGGCCACATGAAGCGTTTGCGAGACCAAATTGTTCGGAAAAATTTCTTTGAGAGAAGAATTGATCTTTTAAAATGTCCATAACACATTAGCACAGCGCCATCTGCTGGCCATAAAATGTAACTCTAAACTCAAACAGGAACATTTTCATCATTTTAGATCATTGTGTCTGCAGTAACTTATGTTCAGTTCTGTTTTATTTTAAACATTAAAAACATTATTTTAACATAATTGCTTTATCTCTGTGTATATAAATTGTCCCAGTCATATTTTATTTTCATCTAAAAGTTCATGGTTATAATAATTCGTAAGTATGCAGGGTCTGAACCACATGCCTGACATCAAACCGTTTGAAAATCGTTGTAAAATCGAGCAAGTTATGGTTCTTTAAAAACTGCATGTCCCATCAAATCAATGTTGGAGTGAGCGAGCTGCCTGTGGTAAGATGGCCGCCCAGTGCGGACGTTCCACTCCATTGGCCAGCAGCGGTGAGTCATCCAGCCTTTTTTTGGATGTCTGTGCATTGAGCACCTGCTCTAGTGTGCAAACAATCCTGCAGAGGGCGGGAAACTTTCCAACTGCACACCCAGTGCATGCACTGCTTCCTACGGAGGTCTTTTATCCTGTGTGTAAGGGAAAGGGAATCCTCTGACAGATGCACGCCCACAAACATGCTTAAAGACATTTTGCTCACTTTGTTTGGGTCTTTAATCCTCAATCCTGGTCCTCCAGGGCCAGAGTCCTGCAGGTTCTAGCAGTTTCCCATCTGCAACACAACTGACTCAAATCAATAGGTAGTCTGAGTTTGTTGCCTGGAAGTGGTAAACGGGTAAATAAATTGCACATTTAAATCTAAAATTACTTTTTTGAAGATCTTGTGCTGTAAAAAAAATACTTTTGAAAAATTCTGAAGTCTAAAATGATCCCAGAATACCTTTAAAAAAATATTTATTTTCCTTTAACACAGACATAACTTGAATATTCTGCATGCTTGTGCTGTCATACTAAGACAGAAAGATTAAGCCCTACTTTGAACTCAGCTACTGGTGCTCTTCAGACAAACTACAGGGCGTTTGCCATCCTACTATTTAAAAACTCATGGTTAAAAATGTTGAAAATGACCGTAAAATAATGGGGGGAAAGACACTCATTTGCTCTGATGAGGAGGCATTTGTAGATTATTTCTGCCTCCTCAGCTCCCCACCCACACCCTTCACAGAAGAGAGTGAGGGAGTGAGCGAGTTTAAAAGGGCTGGACTTCCTTTCATTTACTGCAAGCTTACAATGACTTGAAATTGGAGGGAGTCCCCTGACAGAGTGAAGTCTGAACTTCTGGAGAGGCAATGCTGCTGCTGTTACGGATGGTGTGACGATTCGTTTGACCTGCAGACCTTCAGCCTAACCCTCAGCACATGGAAGCCAACTAACTGAATGAAGAAGCTCTACTTTACGTTGTCTGAGTTTATCCGTTACTTCTAGGGAAGCCTGACTTTCCAGAGTGGAGCACATTGGAGGTTTAAGTGTGCAAGATTGTGAGGTATGCATCTTTTATTCCTGCTTCTCTTTCACGCATGCTTCTTAAAGCTTGGTGCTAAATGCGTTTTTGGTTTAATTTTCTTGTTTTTAAACCTGTTTCTGTTATTTTAGCCCTCTTAGGGAAGTCATGGTCTCTTCTCTGCATTGGCTCCTGCTGCTTTGGAGACTTCAATGTCTTTGGGCACAGAACTTTGAAGAAGACTCCGAAGATGAGGCGGTAGCCACCAGGAAGAAGAACAAACTTTATTCACCAAATTCCATATCTCAGAACGGCCAATGTAAGTTTTCCTGACTCGCAGGTGGAAAATATGAGCTGCTACATGATACCCGGCTGTGACATTGCTGGAGGATGCAATCCTCTTGGATTGATCATATCTCGCAGGCCTCGGAGCTATCCGCCTCCCGTGTGACCGCTCTGTTACCCAAATGTTTTATTCACAAAGAACCCTGTTTCCCCAGGCACATTCTCTCTGAGACACATTTCTGTGAAGATTAATGTGATTTATCCTCAGTCTATATTAAAACTGTGACCTCCTTCCACAGCTGAAGGTAGACGCTGCAACATTTTGTCCTGAAAATGATTTGATATATGTGAACTTTGCACAATCTTCGGGGAAAAGTGACAGCCGGCAAAGACAAACTACCAATAAATCACCCGTCCTCCTTCTGAAGGCCCAACAGGAGAAAAAAAACAAAAAAACTTCATTCATCTGCAGTTAGGTCTTCATTTAAAGTTGCTTATTAATTAAAATTGGACTTTTTGCCAAAATGTTATCAAATGACTTGGAAAAATGTTAATTTGTTGATTGCATTTAATGGTTTGTAGGCAGAACATCGATATGTGATGACTGATGAAAACTCTCTACGTACACTAAATGTGGCCAAATCAGGGGATTATATTAGCGTTTCTTTAGCAGTCAACTTGGTCAACCCATTTCTTTTACTTTTTAATAATTTATTTAAATTTATTTTTGCTAGCTTAAGATATAAACCCTTAGAAAACCTTAGAAAAAGTTTCTCAACGTAGGTAGTTAGCAGATGTTGCTAGCTTAACAGACTTGAGCTAACCGCCTTCTATACCTGGCTAGGTCACTGCTAAAAGAAGAGATCAGGGCATCTTAGTCTGTAACACTTTTATAAAAGTTGTCCCCCTCTAACTTTTTATAATTGGATTTGGCCTACAAACTGAGAATAAAATTATAGATTTTGGTAATAATAATCTGAGTATAATTGCAAAGTTTTTCATTCTCAAATGTCGATTTTTGAAAATATTCCCGTTTCTTGAGGCTTTTAAAAGGGAATTGATTTTAGTGAAAAGTGCTTTAAAACATTGTAAGTCTGCTAAGGCCCGTGCTTTGTTTGATCCTTTGAAGATGCTTTTTGATGAACTTTTCTGTGGGCTTAGAGTGGATGCAGGTGGTTTACTGGCTGCAGAAGCATCCATAAGTATCCTTTTTAGTGTTTGAACCCGAGTTCGCGGCTGCCATGTTCTTCCTGTTCAAGCGCTGTCGGCCATGTGCATACAGCGTCAGTTTACGTCACATCCCTACGACTCCGCGGGAAATTCGGACGTCGAACTGCAGCGCATTATGTCGCACACAGCCTGTTCAGGGCAGCAGACAGATACACAGATGGCCTCATGCTTCACGACCCATTAGCACTAAATAAAGTGGAAATGCATGTGTAGTTTCTCATAAATCTTGCCATAAGTCTCTTTAAGGCTTGAAAAAATAAAATAATGCTAGAAATGCCAAAAACTTGCTATGCTTTAGCTGCAGCTTCATAATTTGCTCATAAAAAGATGCTGATGTTTCCTCAAACTGCTCAAACTGTTGCTAACGCTCATTCTTTGCTGCTCACAGCTCTCATTGATGAGGACTGCAGCTTGGAGCTGGCTTTTCTAATCGACAGCTCAGAGAGCGCCAAGGACAACCACGCCCAGGAGAAGCGCTTCGCCACAAACGTAATGGACCGGCTCCAGGGCCTCCGGCTGCAGACCGGCAGGGGCCTCAGCTCCCGAGCGGCCCTCCTGCAGTACAGCAGCCATGTCATCGTAGAGCAGACCTTCAAGCAGTGGCGGGGCATCGAAGACTTCAAGGCCAGAATTACTCCCATTGTTTACATCGGCCACGGCACCTACACCACCTACGCCATCACCAACTTGACCCGCATCTACCTGGAGGAGTCTGATTCCAGAAGCATCAAGGTGGCCATCCTGCTCTTCGATGGCGTCTCACACCCGAGGAACCCAGACATATTTTCAGCCGTGGCTGACGCGAGAAACCAGGGCGTCCGTTTCTTCACGATAGGAATCACGCGCGAGGCCAACGAGCCCACCAATATTGAGCAGCTCCGTCTGATTGCTAGTACCCCCGCTTCCCGCTACCTCCACAACCTGCAGGATGACGGCATAGTGGATAAAGTTATCAGGGAGATTGTGAGTAGAAAAAAGCCAAGCAAATTTATTTACTTTTGCATGTTGCATTGATATAAAACGCCTAATCCTGTTTGAAGATGTATGTTTTGGATGTTTTCATGTTTTTTTTGGGTCATGCATGACAGAAATACTCGAGATAAAGGTTCTAACCCATTTCCCTGCCTCAGATCTTCTCCTTTATATTCACCCTTAAATGGAGAGAAATTCAGAATTCAAACAAGTCAAGATATCAATCTTTAGGCCTTATAGTTAATTTTATGGGTCACTTTCTAATCTGGGGCATTCCCAAATCCAAAAGGGGGACCAATAACGTGGAATAAGAAAAGAAAAAGACTCAAATGAGCATAAATCCAGCTTACTATCCCCTCAAGCGTTTCACCACTGCAACCATTGCTCAATTTATTTATTTATTTTAGACTTGGAAGGGTGAATTGAGGCTTTTTTTAACTCATCACACTGATCTTGCCTTTAGGTGTAATTCAGCAGCTCCATTACACTGACAGATGAGCTTCTAAGGAAAAAAAAAACAGGAATCTGACTTACAAAAGCTGGCAAGATGGCACACATCCCTTTTAATACACTTTCAATAAAGAGACTTAACAGAAACGGTAACATGTTTTGGTGTACACGCTGGGGCTTGTAACAAACACCCAGAAGCCATGCAAAACACTTCTGTGGTGCTTACATCAGCTGTGAATCTGCATGTGTTTTGATAATTGCTTTGTACCCAAGGGCAGATGGAATTTTCTGAAAGCCATTGTGCAAACGTTAGCACGTTTAGCTTTGTTCAAGCAGTAAGCACTGCCCCTGCTTCTGTTCTTGAAACCACCCACTGCTACGACTCCTTGGCTTATTGTGTCCCTGATGTACACCTGCTGCTATAGCAACAGGTTTTCTAGCCTTAAAACATAAATATGAGATTTATTTTTCATGCATATCTTCATTTTAAGTTAAGTTGAATTTTATAGGCTACTTATGATTGATTCATCCAGCCTTTCGTAGGGATAAGCTCCAGTAATGATTAGAATTTGTAGTCAATCTCTCGGGTCACCACCAGATTCCTGGCTGCACATGTGCTCCATATTAAAGCCTTTTGTGGGAAAATGGGGTGCAGTGAAGAGCTGCAATCCAGCAAAAACACGCACACACATGCAACGTTATCCAACAAACTCTGCTAACACCACTTCAAACTGCAGCTTTGTTGTTGACACAGGTGCTACGTATCCAAATATGATGAAGGGAAAGTTTATAGAAGTCTCCAAAGCGTTGCAGTGATGAGCCACGTTCTGCTGGCATGCATGAACACATCAGCAGCTACAGTCAGACTTTCATCTCATTTCCTTGTATAGGCAGCATCTGTATGTCATAAGCATGTGCCTCTGTCCCAGCCCAGACGTTTTCTTTTATCTTTTGTCTCAGCGTTCAGCAGCATCGTGCACTCCTTTTAAAGCCGGTCAGGCATGTGCAATGTCTGTACACCCCTCTGAGCTACAGAAGTAATGCAGACTGGATTATTTTGCTCATTGGTTCAGGTGGTTTGTGTTTAGTCTTAGTAAAATGTACAACCTGATATAGAAAATGTGGTCAGCTTTGAAGAGAAATGGGGTAAAACGATGTGCGACCTGACTCAAAAGTTGCTTTGTCCCATATTCATCAAGTAAAGGTCTCTCACTTTAAAGCTTTCCGAGCTCAGTGGCCAAGTTTGCATGAGTTTTTATTTATTTTCATTCACGATAAAAGTTACATCTGCTTTTAGAGATTAAAAATGACAAGTCAACATTTAATTCCTAATGAAAAAACCTATGAATTAAATTTGATTACAATGTGGCTGCTTTTCCTTCCCATTTTAACAATGAATGAATAAATGAAGTTTTTCTTTAAGACAGATTAAACAAAAGAGAGAATCTAAAGAAAAATTTGAACAGTAAATTATAAAAATGTTGCATGATCATAATTTATGTCGACTATCTGTCAAACATGGCTTTACAGAAGCACATAAAGGCGCATTAGATTAGATATCAGATTTGAATGCTTATGGAAACACGCTTAGTGTTTTTATAAAAGTTACCTGATTATGTTTTCAATCAGGAAAATTTGGTTTTCCATAAGTAAATGTGAATTGATTGAACTGAACAAGCTTTTGTAAATTTGACCGATTCAGGAAATTTGCGGTGGTCCCTGATTCTAGCTGATATTACACTCATCACTTTATCAAAGTCTAATTGAAACAGACTAAAGAATGAAAATATTGCATTCAGTGGAAGTGACTTTAATAGAATTTATACTTAAGACTGGAGAAACCGAAATGTGTAAGACTTATAAATACGGACACTCAATGTTTGAAATGACTGTCTTCCTCGGCTGTTTCCAGAAAGTCAAAATGATTTATCAAGTCAACATGATGCATGTGAATGCACATCGTGAACTGAATAACTTTGTCAGAGCCAATGTAAAAAGTCCGGGTTAGATTGGAAATATAACCCGTCTGAAGATGTTTTACACATGCAAAAGTGGTTCTGTGTTAATATTGTGGCTTTCCAAAGGATCCCCCCTCCAGGAGCTTTCCTAACAGGCCAGGGAATCCCACGGGATAGCACTGAATTTAACGCTGTAACATGGAAAGAAAATGGTACCACAACAAACCTGCCCAGACAGGACCATCCACAATAAAACTCAGACCAGGCAAAAAAGACATTAATCAGAGAGGAAACAAAAGGGACAAAAGGAAACCCTGAAGGAGCTGAGAGCTCCACAGTGCAGACTGGTATCTGTTCATGGGACAACTATAAACTATACAGTCCACATAGTTGGCCAGAAAAAAGCTATTGTTTGGAAGGAATGTCACCCAAAGGCATGTGGGAGCCTCCTCAAACATTTCAAACACTTTCTGGGCACATGATGCTAAAACACAACCGCTCCTTTTCCAACAAGGGGTTCGGTTCAGGATGGGGCGTTTTGGTCTGGTAAAGCCTGATGAATGCTGGTGTTGGAGCAGGGAAACATTGAAAACCTGAGCTTGTAGGACTCAGTTGGGTAGCCCTAAATCTATTCTAGATGTACCCAAGTCCAGTCTTCGAGAGCTACTAACGATGGTTATGTCCTAACAGGTCGAGGCAGATGGCCGTGCTACCTGAGCCACATTTTCTTGAAGGTTTCTCCTTCTTATTTAAAGATGAACTTGATCATTTGGTTCCTTAGCTAGAGTATTTAATTGGCTCGTATGAATCAATGTGTGACAACAGATTGACTGTGAGGTGCCCTTTGACATTGTCGTGAATTGGCGCCACTGAATTAAAGTTGCAGGACAGTAGATTTGAGGAATGGACTTTGACGCCCCTGACATAATCAAACCCAAGACCTGAAACCAGCTGAGAATCAGTGGCAGGACTTAGAGATTTCTAAACAAGAGTAGCACCCATCCAAGTTGAAGTTGGAGCAGTTATACTTTGAATGGACAAAAAAACCTCCACCGGCCACATTTGTCCAGATCATAGTCATACCCTCAGACTATGGCTGACTAAACACAGCATTGATACCTTTAGCGAGGTACTTCTGATGCCTAACCCTATCTCTAAATTACTGTACGAATTATCTAACACCGTCTTGACATTGTTGTTTCTTGCCCCACAGACTCAGCTGGCAGATGAAGGGGTAAGTCAGATCCCGTCTTTCGTTTTGTCTTTGTCTCTGTCCAGTCTGTCTCACTCTTCTTTTCTTGTACTTGAAGTGTCCTCTGGCCATGAGTAAGTGTGCATGCGAGAAGGGTGAGAGAGGACCCAGCGGCGCTCCTGTAAGTATCATAACCAGCCAGGAAGTCCGGTATTTTCTCAGAGATCTGCCTTTTAAAGAGCATTTAATTAATGCGACTATAGTTTCTTTGTATTATTGAATGCTTCAGGGTTCCTCACTGGCTTTCTTTCTGCTGTAAACATGATAAACCTGCCAACAAAGGACCCTTTAACGCTAACGGGCTGCGTAATTGCAGGGCTCTGGGTAGTTTAGTAATCTGTGTGGTTTTTTTAGAAGCTCAGTTTCCCCGCAGCAGTGAGAGTAAAGCAGATGCCTCACATTCCTCTTATAGTTTACTGAGAACAGGTCCAAACATATTATGTATAGACTGAAAAACAGCCGAGTCATGTCTACTGAAAGAGTCCAGCCCCTCGGGATTGTCCGAGGGCATGTGCTTCATATGAATTCCTGATTTTCCTGCCTGTTCTAATACACCAGAGAGGTCAGTCATAATTTGACTAAATGATTTTGCTTTGATGTAGTTTCTCATGATGAGAACGGAGTAATTGCCTCCTTCAGTGGAAGGAACAAAAGCTGTTTCACATCAGAAGACGTAGAGGCCTGCGATACTTAAAAGATGAGGAAATTCAGAGTTCACAACACAGATGCTCGTAAACCGAAGGAAGAGCCCCGCTGTTGTCCGGAATCGCTGCCACACATGCAGGCAGACAACAGTGAGCCTGTCCTATTCATCTTCTCTCAGAATAAACGGCCTTCAACCATGTTTCCTTGAACAGAAGAGCTCTTATACGGGGATTGCAGAGCTTCAAGTAGCTCATAAAGATGACATGAAAGTAGACAGCTACTCAACAACTCTACGTTTTTATCAGCCATGTTTTCTCTGCTTGTTTTGATTTGCATTTTAGTAAATGGACACAAGAAAAACCTTTTATATACTTGACTGAGGTGGTTTCTGGCTGTTTTGTAGAAGTCTTGATGGACAGGATGTGGAGTGGAAACTATTTCCTGTCTATATTTGTGCTCTATATTAGATATTATGAAGCCTGTAAAGGGACGCAGAGGAAAAAACGGGAAATTATCTTGTGTGCATGAGATACTACCTGCGATGTGCATTCATGTCCTTTGCACACAGGGGACCATTTATTTGTGTCCAATAAATAGAAACGAAATTACTTGAACTTTATTTCGATGTTGGACTCTCCAACAAAGACATTGCAGCTTTGTTTGCCTGTTATATTATCTCCGAAATACACTTAAATGAGATCTGAAGTCTTCTGAACTGTTTCTGCGTAGGAATACATACAATATATCAAGTTACTTTCATTCAGGGGAGATGCTTTCTCTTGTGCACTCTTGATTACTCTTGTGAGTAATAGGTAGGGGTAACTGAGGTTGGTCTGTTGTTCCTTAGCCATGAAATTAAGCAAGGAAGAGCGTTTTCCAATGTATTTTGAGATTTTGCCAATTATGTATTTATATTGTGAGATATTTTGTTTCGTTGTTCGTTTTTGACCCATTTAAATCAAAAGGGAAAAGATTTCATTGCAAGAAACAGGGAAATTAAAGTCATATTCAAATTTGACACCTTTTTTTATTTCTTTTC
This sequence comes from Craterocephalus fluviatilis, assembly GCA_037177075.1. Taxonomy (NCBI): domain Eukaryota; kingdom Metazoa; phylum Chordata; class Actinopteri; order Atheriniformes; family Atherinidae; genus Craterocephalus; species Craterocephalus fluviatilis. Next base: position 14,293,697 of record JBAMHT010000025.1, on the reverse strand, counting down.
CCGTTTCAGCAGATTGATTGGATTTTAAAAGGCTACAGAAAATATAGATTTAAATAGTTTGCTGGCTGAATTTGGTATATTTCTATTTTTCTGAGATTTTGCATCACTTCATGATAAAAACTTTTCTCAAATTCCTGCAGTATCCAGCATAATACTTCTTCGCCCCAATAGATACCAGGAAACAGACTACAATAATGTTGACATGTCTCATGGTAATAAATAGTAAATTTACCCCCCCCCCAAATTTTTTTTTTCTCTAATTTTTTTAACGGGCCAAGGAAAAAAGGACCTCTGATGGTAAAAAAAACAACACTGATAGATGTTCTGTGTTGGACTTTAAAAAGTTAATGGAGTTCCACTGTCTGAATTCAGTAAAATGAAATGTTTCACTCGTTCTTGCAACATGTATCCCGCACGCCTTGCAGAAATGGCGTCATTTTTCTTAGAACCAAAATAGTTTTGTACATTTTCTGAGGCCTTTTTGCTATCTCTCACCACCAAACCGCTCTTTCTTGCTCTACTGCAGCAGCAGGAACGCAGCAGTGCTAGCAGTCATAATACACACATCATGCAGGCTAATGTTGCGTTGAAGGTCATTTCATACATTTTGCAGCCATACTTCTGAGGTATTGAACTTCTTGATGGCTTTCTTTTGCAGGGCAAGAAGGGGCGTCCTGGAGACGATGGAAGTCCGGGACTAAAAGGACAGAAGGTTCTGCCGACTCACTGACCGTGTGTTGTCGATTTATTCCTGATTATCTGCTTTTACTGGTTAAATCTCCTTCTATCTGCAGGGGGAAGGCGGGCTCAGTGGCCTTCCAGGCCGGGAAGGAGCCGAGGCGAGTCAAGTTTTCCTCTCTTTATCATGAAGATGTTTCCTGTGTTGTGTTGTGTGTAGCAGCATGTTTGCTCTTTGCATCTGCGCCATTTAACAAGACTGTTTCGTGTACACAGGGAAAACCAGGATACAAAGGAGAAAAGGTATAGTCTGGGTTTTCTCCAGTCCTACGTTAAGTATGGGGTTCCCACTCTTTAAAGCCAGAGAATGATATTCTTCAGATGCGATAACGAGCTGGGATTTTGGAAATATCACGGCATTTTGTTGTCCTTTGTTTAGCCAATTTTAATGTCACACTTGTCTGCAAGTGTCTTATCCTCTGAAGGAATTCAACCCCGAACTTTTATAATTATGTAAAATACCATGGCATTAGTTGCAACTGTGACATGAAAGAGCCATTATTCTGAGATAAATTGCCCCTTTGAGACCACAAACCAGTTGGAAATGCCATGGGACGCGATTGTAAGTATGAAACCATAAAAATAACTTTATCTTTAGATAACTGTTTATTATTCTCTTGCAGGGGGAGAGAGGAGAGTGCGGCACGCCTGGAGTTAAAGGAGACAGAGTAAGTTTGGGTTTAAATGTTGAAACAACCTCAAACTAAGAACCTAAATATTGTTTACAATTAACTGTGGATCTTTTGTTTCCAGGGTCCTGAAGGCGTCATCGGTCCGAGAGGAAACCGTGGACTTCAGGTCTGATTGACTTTTGTTCTTTTTGTATTTTCTGATCCCTTTATTAGAAACCTAAGATGGAAAACTAAAGAATATTTAATTTATTCTAAATTGAGTTAAAACAATGGAGAGACGGAGTATCTGCAGGATATCGGTCGATCTGAGCCCCGACCACTCTGCGAGTTACGCTTATCTGCATCGTGGTTGGTTGGTTATCACTGCTTGTGCATGTGTTGTTCAGTGTGTGTGTGTGTGTGTGTGTGTGTGTGAATTCATCAGACATTTTGTTGTTGCATCCCAATACTTTATGCTCTGAAAGGTTGCGACCAAGAACACAATATTATTTGAGTTTAAGTAGAAAAGTGCAGGTTTAAGGCATTCGTAGGACAAATTTAGCTATAAAACAGTTTAATAAATAACTAATCTTGACATTAAAATCAAATTAATTCCAAGATTTTCCCTTTCATTTCCAGTATAAGTCACATATAGACAAATGTCCATGCCAAAGCACACAAACATGATTTCAGCTCAGACGTATCATGTGCATGCACCTTCACTGATAGGACTGATGGGTGGTATAAAGGTGTAAAGGTGTAATGACCCTTTAATAAACAGGAAAATCAGTTTTGTGAAGCAGAGCCATACTGGGTGACACCAGTATTTTTCCTTCTGATACGATACCGTTGGGTAGATATTGTCTGTGCTTTTTTATGTTAAGGTTGGGTTTTTGTCCTTCTTTCTTCCTTAGAGTTGAAAATTAACTGAATGCTCAATGACCGATACCAATGCTGGTATCAACATTACAGTAATCATAGGGTTCCTGTGAGGTCTTGAAAAGTCTTAGGTCTTTAATTTACAAATCTGCGTTTAAAATCATTAAAAAATCCTGAAATCGGACAGTTTTTAGTCTCAAATTTTACCTGGTAGGTCTGAAATGATGGAACGGTGGACGCTGTATTGTGTCACAATGCGTTCCGACCCATCCGTAATACCGAAATAAAGAACCAATTATCACAGGAAGAAATCATTGGGGGGCATTGGGCCAACACACACAACCGAAGCCATGAAAATACATTTTCTTACATTGTAGAAGTCATTTATTTGCTGTGTCGTTAAAATGTCTTTATATTGTGAAAACTTGTTAGAAGTCTTGATTTCGATGAATCGGCCCACCATTCCTACCTTTACTGTTTCTGCTTCTTGGCCACCCAGGGTGTGGCCGGTCAGCCTGGCGATATGGGACCGGAGGGTATGATTGGCAAAAAGGTAAGTCCTCGACTTGAACTAGAATCTGAGTCTGACATTTCACTCTGTGCATCGTACTGTACTAATAAGCGGGTACTCTTTTGTACCGGGTGCTGGCTAGATATGTAGATATTTATCAAACAGCTAAAGTCCAAGACAGTCCAGTATGCAGCAACAAACACTGATGTGCTCGGTCTGGATATCTGAACAATGTCTCCGTCCTGTTTTTTGCAGTGTAGATTTTGGTTTCAAGACATTTCTAAAGCAACAAGCATTGGGATAGTTTGAATTCCTGAAGGAGGATTCCAGCATCTGCTGCAATCTGCAGGCCTTAATGTTGTTTTAGCACAAAGGTGTTTTGTCTGGTCTTTGGCAATTTTTGGTCTTTTCAGAAAAGCCTCATGGCTAAAGTAATGTAAAATGGATGTATCACTACAGATTGCATCTTAAAGGACTTTATTACTTACAGAAATTTGTGTAGAAATAAGACAGATCAACAGTGACCAAGCCTTTTCTCACCGCAGCATCATTCTCAGGTCTTGGGCCATTATTTTCTTCTTTTCAGACACGCACACAACTTTCTGCTCACTTGTTGATCTTTGGTTGCTCCCGACTGCACATAAATTAAAATATGAGCTCCCTGATAGAAAGTTAGACAGGAAGTGGCTTCCAGGTGTAAATAAGTCATAGCAACAAGGCAGTGCTGGTGATGAAGATGTGATGGATAATGGTGTTATCATGGTGGATTTACCAGTTAGAGGCTCTGAATAAATAAGAGTTACTCACTACTGTTCCTGTGCCCGAGGACACACGTGATCTTGCAGTTTTAAGGGTTAATTGGGCTTTTTTTGGCCTGAATCACTGTTATTTTGTCATTATGAGTAAGATGGATCATTTAAAATTGCCTTGATATGACCTTTGATGTGACATAAATAAGCTGAGGTGAATTCAATTTAGTGTGAGGAATGACTGGCTCACAACAGTTCGATGAATCTGAACTTTAGCTGCACCTGACCTCTATTTGAAACCTCTCTCTGGAGCCTTTGCAAGCCGCCACATGAAGCAAATGTCCAAAATATTTAGGGTCCAATTTGATCTTTTTGACAATAAACTTAAGGGGTTTGGGTTTGAATAAAAAAAGAGCTGAGTAAAATAAAGGGCTACCAACTTAAACAGGATTCTACTTTGTTGTACAAAATTCAGTTGTTGATGGCTCCCAGGCTCAGGTATGCAGGATGAGAGATTAGCAGGTGTTACCAGAGGGCAAACACCAGCATGAAAAACTGACTGACAGAAAAACAGCTCATCCACACCAACAGGGAAAAAGCAACCAGTCATTAAAGAAACCAAGCACAGGAAATGTATGCACGGGAACGTCTGAGTGGATCAGCTGGTGATGGAGATATCCGCAGAGTTCTGAAGAAGAACCTCAAACGGTCAAAATGTCAGCGCCAATGCAAAGGGTGCAGATGTGAAAGGATGTGGAGGAAATAGCAGGTTGAGTCTGTCAGGCCGAATCAGCCTTCCTCCTTAAAACAAAGTGGTCAGATACAGCCTACATGAAGAGAAATGCCAGAAATGGAATATATTTTATGATAGAGTACAATACATCCCATAATGTAGAGATATTTCTGTATTTATAAAAGGGATTTGACACTGTTGATCATTGAATGTCCGTAAAGGAATCATAAATTTATCAGTTTTCTATAACTGGTTAAGCAACTGTTCTTAAATTGTACATACTGTAATACTGAATCAGTAACATGGCGTGCCACAGGGTTTTGTACTTGGGTCACTGTAGTTTATATTGTATGATGATTTATTTTTGGTTTGTAATTTTCTGAATTTGTCTCATTTTCTGATGACAAAATCTGATCTGGATGCAGTAGAATTTAAACTTCAGAAAGTGAACAAATTATTTGATTAATTTTATGGATTTTGCAGAGGCAGATTATGTCGCAGCGATTCAGTTCAAAACAAATTTCCTAATTGGGACAACATATCAAGCTAGAATAGGGACATGACTTTTGTAACTTTTAATCTCCAATATTTGTCGGTGTACAAACTAACTGTACAAGTGCATAAGTCTG
>JBAMHT010000025.1:14219700-14231619 GCA_037177075.1 Craterocephalus fluviatilis | reverse complement strand
TAGATAGATAGATAGATAGATAGATAGATAGATAGATAGATAGATAGATCTTTATCCATCCCCATTGCAGACATTGCCACAGACATTGCCACCTCCACCATCAGGCCAGAGAAGGACCTTGGATACCATGGGCATGGTTTGCTGCAAATAATTAAAGCTGCATATGAAGCAGCTAAAACAGTAGCCAGTGGATGTAACTCGAGCAGACAGACCATTGATGGGCCCCAACAACATCAACAGGACCCACTCTCTAAAACCGCCGACCCCTCATTACCCACTTGAAAAGACACCACATCTGGGCATCTCATGATTGGGTATGGGACACAAACTCAGGCCAGACCACCCTGTAGGTGGTCACCTTTGATGAGGGTGTCCAGTGCTGAAATCCCAAAACACCCCCATGAGTCAAAGGTACACTACTGAGATGTGTCTTGAAATTTACATCTTCCCACATATAAAATGCACCTCCCACGCCTATAGCAACATCAAGGCAGCCCTCATATGAGTGCATACCATCTGTTGGCACAATGGACAGTTTAACGTCTCCTCCTGTGTTTCAGGATTTGTCATATTTCTATATCTATTCTAATAAAACACAGCTGTATTATATTCTCTTTTTACTTTGCAGGATAGCGGAGTGTTGATTACAGTTCATCACATCCCAAAATATTAACACCTGGGGTTGCAGCCTCAACAGATACGTGCTCGGCATTGATATGGTGCTTCTGCAAACCAAAAACTTCTTTGTACTATTTCCAAATGACAGCGCATTTATGTATTGTTCCATTTCTCCGTTTTTTATTCTGAAACTTTCCATCTAAAGGACTGACTGGTTTTTCAATTCCACCCTTCTCTGGTCACAATCGGCCATTATGCAGATGATGCAATGATGTTAAACACCAACTGGTAAGGAGTGTGGGCCAGGATCTCAGTTGCGACAATGCCAGTTGTATGATCTGAGAAATGGGTCACACTGCACATTCAGTAATGTGTTAAAGTAAAACTTTTTAAGTTAATACCACACATGAATCTCTTTGCTATAACAACAGAAATAAAATGGCAAGCCCCGCTGTAGTACTTAGTCGAAGTGGCAAAAATTCCAGTAAACATCATTCTTTGATTCAAAATGGCTAACTTCCTGTATTATTCAACCTGAAGGTCCGAGGGCTGTTGGGTAGGTCTTGACATCTTACAGTTGTGTACTGAATTTCATCCATGTTGGTGAATGCAGTGGCTAATTCAATTCAATATTGGAGGGGAAGCTACAGAGCCTTTTTGGTACCTCCACATGATATTTACAAAGGTTTAACTCAGGAGCTGAATATCATGAACAATGCAAGGTTTGGTTAAGATAGAAAATAATTGGTCAGCTAAATGAGCTACAATGTTGCATCATGGAGACTCATCATGTAGACATTTTACAGAATAGTTTTGTTTTATGGCAATAACAGCACCCGTGGTGGCAGTAATGCACTCCAATGACAAATACCAGAAGAAGAGCTGGAGCATGCTCAGTAGCTTCTGTAGCACAAGGTGTTCTCACATGCAGGTCATGGGTTCAGGAGATATGTAAATAGCTTGAAAACAACTAAATTATATATTTCTTCCCAGATTTCTTTCCAGTTTTAAAGCCTTTTTAGGCTCTGAAAGAGAAATAGACGACACATTACCAGGCAAAAAGCGGTGCTATTAAAAGAAAACAAGGATAGATACGTAGAAGGAGGTGTAATTAGGGGGCTTGGGCTGATGGAGAACACCTGTATGTAAGTAGAACTTTTCATTCAGTCTTGTTTTGTTCCCACAATAGATATTAATTGATTTCCTGATTTAAAATTGTTTGCTGATGAGGTTTTGCTGTTGCTGTCTGTTTTAAAGATTCATTTTTACACTCTGGATGAAGTTACCTCTTTGGGGGGTGCTGGTTGTGAGACTGAGGTGTTTATCATTGGGACGTTTCTTTGTGTCTGAAAATCAGATATATTAGGGGGTATGTACTAAGGTTCATTAGATAGAAATTAATATATTTTCCTCCATTGTACAGCATTCTTGTGTTTTCTGTCTTGTGTGTTCTGTGTTCTAGTTTAAACAAGAAAGTTGCAAAATGTGATGCTAGATTATTACCCAGGGGCATTTCAATAAGTAGGGCTCTACTGGGGAACAGGCCCCCCAATCAGATCAACTGTTTGTCATGATGATCTACTCAGCTTTTCTTACTTTATTTTTCCTCCATCTTCTTTACTTCTTTTCTTCTTTGCTGACCTGGTTTTCCTTTCTTGGAGAAATATGTCACTTTTCCTGTCTTCTACAGCTGTTTGATTTATCTATTTGTAGGGTCCAAACAAACAAATGAGTGAGTGAGTGAGTGGTTCTGCCTCTCTGTGGGGCCCAGCTCCCTTCCTCTTGGATTAAGTGGAATAGAAAACAAATTAATGATGTAAATAATTTGCAAAATCAAATATTGTACATTTCTGGACTACATCATGATTATACTGGACTATATACATGAGATTACAAAACTGCTTGTACTCGCCAATTTAAATGGCTGACAATAAAGTCTCTAGAATTTCAAATGTGAGGTCATGAACTTTTTACTATTTGGCGTCTCAGAGCAGAATGTGGCTGAGTTCCTGTTTGGTTTCAGACATTAATCCAACAGGAAACCTTGGCTGTGTCTCAATCAGCACACTAGCTTACTTTTGTGCACTACATTTAAGTGCATAGTGCGTTTACGCGCAGATTTAAGCAAAAACTCAGTGCACTGAAAGTACCAGATGCTGCCCTATGGGGCTCATAGCAACGTTGCAGTTTGGACCATAAATGTTAGCAGTTTTAGCCGGTTTTGCAGACGTAAATAGGTTGTATATTGTAACTAATGAACAATGTTACAGTTTGTTTGACGGATATATGTGATGAGCTGGAGAATTGCGTTAAAAATGACGGTGAGTGCACAAAAAGGCCGGTGTTCCAGTTGGTTCAACACTTTTCCATGTTTCAGTGCGCTTACGTATTGAGACAAAGTCTTTACACGGAAGTAAATATTGATTTTAGGGTGCAGTGATGAGGCTGCTACAGTAGGTGGCGATGTTTACTCTATCCCTCAAACAAGAGCGCCACAGTAAATTTGTGCAATACCTTAAGGGCAACACCAAGTTTTAGACCCTTTCTAAGGGTTTTCAATTTAATAATCCGGACTTCAGACAAACCAGAAACATTTTAAGTTGTAAAACATTTCTTTACTGAGTGAAAATGCTTCTCTCAGCTTTCTCACTCTGAGAGAAAAGATCTTAAACGATGCTCCTGCACCTGCAGGTTATTTCCCCGGGTTATTGTCTGAATCTCCCCACAACGTTAAATGTTTTTCCCCTTCATGTTTCTGCGGTGTGTCACTGACACGGGAGCGACCGCACTAACATGAAGCAATCATCCCAGACCTTAACGTCTCACAGGTTCCGCTGTCTGCTGTAAATTTATTAAACAAGATTGTTTTTCTGCAAACATCACTCCTGCGATGTTTCTTGGATTAGAGTGTCCACCTTCTTCTATTTTCAGCCGCGGCGGACTCATGGCCGATTGAAGCTTAAATGATCAATTTGGAAGCAAAGAGCCCAATGATCAATCTCCTAATGGTAGAAATACCCGCGCTGTGTCGCTGTGATGTAAGAGTGCTCCAACCAGCACTGACAGCCTGTCCTTCAGGCCCAATGCTCCCCTTTTCTTTAAATAAAAAGCTGATCAGTGGTGGGGGGGAGTTGGCAAAGCATGTGAAGACCATAACAAACACACATGCGTGTACATCAAAGGATGTTGCATATTTTTATTCAACACATTTCCGACCTAATCAGTCGTGAAGAAGAAAAACACACTGCGGTTTGCCAGGTTTGTGCTTTGATACTCTTACGAGGCAAAACAAGCACAAGATTTCACTGATCAGCACGGCGTGAGCTCACGGGCATGACGGGGGGACCTGGACTACGAACCGGGGTTTCTCCAAGTCTGATACCATGCTGGTTTTTAACTCTTTAACAGTTTTCTGACTCTGGATTTGTACGTTCACCGAAAACATGCGGATGGCAATGGATCATCATTCCCAGTCGTCTGAGGATGAGTAAAATAATAATCTGATTACTGTTTGCACTGAAAAGCGAATCAGAGCCGGTTTTGATTTATTGTAGATGTTATGGTGTTCGAGTTGTTTTCATAAAGAGTAATTTCACTTGAACCACTTTGGACCAGGTCCCGATGAAAAACCACAAGATTTAGACTTAAAACAGAAAGATGTAAAGGTATTAACTGCATTTTTATCATAGAATTTGATCATTTCCTGTATTATCACAGTATTTTACCATTAAAAAAATGTTTTACTTATGTACAACGTAGAAGAATTCCTCCAAATCTGTGCTTAATCTTTACATTTTTTTCATTTATTTACAATGTAGACTGATGGGATGCATGCCAGAGAAATTCTCCAAATCACCATTTATTCTGGATACTTTTTACGTGCTGTGTACTATATTTTGGTAAATTTAGTACGTACTGATAGCATGTTATGTACTTTTGAAAAAGTTTTTTTCCACTCTTTCTAAGAGATCTAATATGGTCCTGAGACTGGATTATCACATAACGTTTTGAGCATCGATTGACATGGTCACAACAGTCTCAGATGCGTAACGTTAAATAATTAGCCAGAGCTAAACCCGACACTACCTCGATGAGATGCTAACCCCACTTCGTAGTCCAGATCCCAGGAGACAGTCGCTAATCTGAAAGTGGACTAAAATTAGCTTTAGGGCTGGGAAATACGTGCTGCTGGCGACATGAACACATCATGGCCGCCACGCGTTCCTAACCTCCGTTTGGCACGTTGGCCGCTCGCGTTGACGCGAAATTGAATTTACCTTTAGAGGTGCTCATGCACCATTTTGGTCAATGGGCCGCAGGTACAGTAGGGCTGGGCGATATGAAACAATTTTATATCTCGATCATTTTTTCATTAATCACGATGTACAATATAAATCTCAATATAATTTCTTTTGGTAAAGTACACATAAAAACATTTCAAATTTACAGCTTTAAGTGCTAAATGCACATTTATTAATTAATTAAACTAAAAACAAGATAACGTGATAGAAACTACAGTATATTCCCTTATTCTATATCTTATGTGACATAGTCTCAATATATCTGAAAATCTCGATATATTGCCCAGCCCTGACCGCATGTACCGACATGAAGAGCACATAGGCCACATTTACTGCACTTTAGTGGTTAGTTTCTACAGTAAAAGTAAAATTATAAATCCTTCTTCCTCGTTTTCAAAGCCCATTTTCATCTAATTGTTAGTGAAAAATACAACAGACTGACAGCTTGTAACTTTCAGAGTACAGTGCTGCATAATCCCCCTCGTGGTGGCTTCTGGTATTGACCGTTTTCCCGTGGTATAGTCTACGTTTGCGTACACAGCAGGTAGATCCCAGCCCTAAAATCTGAAAGCACTTTTTTTCTTTTTTTTTTTTCATATTTTTACCAGGATTTAAAGACCATGTTTTGCTTCTTTGGGAACATTCAAAGCACTTGCTAACGGATGAATAAATACATTTCACAACTGCAGTGCCAAAAGAAGCTGTAAGATAAAAAACAACAACAAACGATATACAAAATGTCCATGTTGCCATGAGGATACATCCATCATAATAAATAGAAAGACACCGTTCGGCCGTCCGTCGAGTCAACGGGTCCGAACCGCAGCGCCCTCACCACCGCACCACCTGGCTACTGTAGTCCTCCGTGGTGACGACCACGTCTGGCTCCTTCGCCTCCTCCTCCTCATCTTCCTCCTCCTCTCCTCCTCCCAGTCTCAACAGCTGAGCCAGATAGTTCCTGTGCAGCTGCTGCCGCTCCTGCCGCCGCCTCAGCCGCTCCTCCTGATGCTGTCTCTGCCGGTTTTCCTGGTAGCGCCGCAGGAACAGCTCCTTGGCGTACTCGTACAGCTCCATGTCGAGGGCGTTGAGGCCCTCGATGCGCCAGCGCACCTTCTCGCTGATGCCCACGCTGGCGGCGCGCGTGCTGTTGATCTGGGTGAAGGCCCGGATGAAGCGGAGCCCGAACGTCCTCTCGAACAGGTACTGGGTCTTTCGCTGGAACTCCGTCAGCCCGAAGAAGGCCATGTTGCGCAGGTTGGCCTTGGCGCTGGCGAGGAGCACGCGGCCTCGCTCCAGCTCGCTCATGGAGGACATGTTGTAGCAGCCCACCAGGCTGAGGTCGGCCAGCATGCGCACCTGCCGGTTGTTGGCCAGGTTGGACGGGCAGTTCATGAAGTCGGCCAGCGGCACGCCCGTCCAGTCCTCGCCGCTGTAGCAGGCGGGGAGCTCGTCCTGGGTGGGCGGGCGGCCGTCGCACATGTGGAGGGCGGTTTTCCACGTGGCGCCGCGCTGGACGTGCTTCCACTCGCTGAGGTAGCGCGACACCGGGTCGCGTAACATCGTGATGTAGTAGAAATTCCTGCAAAGACAGAAGATGCACAGGATGAGCTCGGGATGCCGGATGGTAGGTGAGAAGAGTTTCTATTGCACCTAAAATTCCACGAAACCTAAATATCGCCATAAAAGCTGGTAATGGAAATAGCTACATTTTGAAAAACCTCTCAAATATCGTTAAAAGCTTTTTAGACTCATTGAGGTTTTTCAGACATATGGATACAGTTGTTTCGCAAAAGTGTAATGGAAACATTGAACGCTATGGTCAATACAAATTATTTTATTTTTTTATTTCCATTGTTCCAATGTTATTTAATAATAAATAAATTATTTATATATATATATATATATATATAATATGTGCACACACATGTATGTAAAGAGTTATTTGATTTTTTCAGTCTCCAGTTATTTGAATTACTGTTAATAATTTAGTCTTTTCATTAATCAAAGGGGATGATTAGATTTTTTTACAACTCTGTACATAATATATATAATATGTAATATACAGCATAAAATATACTATATATATTATATGTAAACATTAGATTTTAAAATGAAGAAAAAACTTTGCAAAATGAATATTTCCACTAAGGGATGTAGATATTTGTTCATATTTTTTTTCAAAGCCCATGGTTTCCACTGTGATTATAAGAAATTTCTAAAATAATTTTTCTGGTCCTTTTAGTATCATTATATTGTGGAAATTGAATGCATTTTTAATGAAAAAAACTGAATTTGTCACCATATTTATATCAAGAAATTTTTTGAATGATTTTCAGCCAGTTTTATTAAGAGCCATTGGGGAATCCAAAGAGCCACTTCCAGCTATGTGGCCGCAGGTTGCAGACCTCTGGTATATAATATATATAATATGTTAATATACAGTATATAAAAGGTAATATACAATATATACTATGTAATATACAGTTTATGGAATAAATAATATACAGTATATATAATGTTATATCCAGTATATACAGTACATATAATAAGTAATATGCAGTATACACAATAAACACTATCAATTTGGACTGTTTGGATGCAGCAGCAACTTGGCTGAAGAAAAGCGGCATCATATGCTGTGTGTTCTGAAAATGGATGCAGTTAAATGGAGGAAATGCCACAGACCTGGAAGTGCAAAGTACACAGAAATACTGATTAAGGTTTAAATGAAAAATATCACTGAGAGCGTCTGAAAATGCAAATGGTAAGTTATTCAGTGTGGAGGAGCCTCTGACAAATTAGCCATTTCCTACCTTTTAGTAATAAGGATTTCTTTTTATTTATTTATATTTCTACTTATTTATTTTCTTTTAGCGTCTGCTGCACCTTTCCCATCGCTGGAGCGTGTTGATCTGCCACCTACTGAGCTTCAGAAATTGCTGTGACCTGGTGGCTCAGAAAGCTTTCAGCCTTCTCTCTAATCTGTGGAGTTCAGCGATAAACAGAATCACTGCAAGGAAGCTGAATAGAAGAGGCAGAAGACATGCAGCAATTTTCTTCTTTTTTCTTTTTTAAACCAGAAGGAAAATATGAACAAAAGGAAAATTGAAAATGGTCATCTTCTGTGCACTGAACACTACGACCTCACAATATCATCCAGAAATCCCATTCATGGGGGGGCAGGGAGGGTTGGACTCCTTGGGATTCTTCAGAGCTGCAGACTTTCTAGAAAATTTCAGTCCAAACACAAAACTCAAGGTTGTTTTACAGCATCGTCTCTGAAAAACAAACCTTTGAACCTCTTAAAGCTTAAATCTACTTCCAAGTATGCAAAGACAAAAGGAATGCAGTCAAAACAATACATTAAAATCATCAAATTAAAAAATAAATATCTAATTATAAGAAGTTATTTTAACTTTTAGTAATGGTTTGTAGGAAATTTGCACTGCCAGGTTTCAAAAGGTTATACCCCAAACCTTGGCGCTATTTTATCATTTTTATCCACCTGGTTTTTGATCCGTAAAAGTAAGAATCCATGTTGATATTTTTTTATCCCAGTTAACATGCAGACTCCGTTGCCAGATCATTTGGCTGCAATGATGTAAAATGGAGGTAACAGATATGGCGTCATAAAGACCAAACCTGCAGGACCGGAGCAGGACAACTTTACCAGCAAGTAATAACGTGGTCGTAGAAACTAGTAAAGCAGTTGTAGAGATGAGTGAAGTCATCAAGAAAGTACTTAAATGCTCCTAGGAACTAATTAAGTATTTTAAGAAATGAGTAAAGTTAAATAGAAATGAGTAAACTGGTCCTAGGAATTAAATAATTGGTACTGGGAACTAGTTGACTGGTCCTAGGAACAAGTTAATTGGTCTTAGGAAATATATGACTGGTTCTAGGAACTAGTTAATTGGTCCTACGAGGTAGATGTCTTGTCCTAGGAACTTAGTAATTTGTCCTAGTAACTAGTTGACTGGTCCTATGAACTAGTTAATTGTTCCTAGGAACTAGTTGATTGGTCCTAGGAACTAGTTGACTGGTCCTATGAACTAGTTAATTGGTCTTAGGAACTAATTAACTGGTAATAGGAACTAATTAATTGGTCATAAAAACTAGTTAATTGGTCCTAGGAACTAGTTGACGGGTCCTAGGAACTAGTTAATTGGTCCTAGGAACTAGTTGATTGGTCCTAGGAACTAGTTAATTGGTCCTAGGAACTAGTTGATTGGTCCTAGGAACTCGTTAATTGGTCCTAGGAACTAGTTGACTGGTCCTAGGAACTAGATTATTTGGTCCGCAGGTAGGACATCTTGTTTTACACCTTGTCCGTAACATTTCTTGTGCGTTCAAGCAAAAAGAGAAGCCATTTCTGCTCTTATGAAATGAAGGCTAGCTGGTAAATGTCCGCTACATCTCTGAGGCAAAAGAACGCAACGTTATTCTGAATGCGAACGTTATAAAAGATAAGTTTCAAACGCCTCAAGCTGCGCTGATTTATTGGACCCATTTCCTTTTCTACAGCCTGAAAGGTTGAGTCCGTTATAGATTAGTTTATTCTCTGTCTGGATGGAAAAAAAACCTGCACAATCAAGTTTTCCTTAAATGTGATAAATTGTATTAAAAGTAATTGATAAATCTGCTGCATAGGAGGTAAAAGTTATTTCATTTCCCTGATAAATGGAGAAATTTGATTGAGCGGCCATGTTATTGAATAAAGAGCGCCCAGCCAAACGGCCTTAAAAGGTCCACAATTTAGCAATTATAGCCGGACAGCTGATATCAATCAGTCGGGATGTATGCTTAAGTGAGTACTACGATGGCATCATGGCAGAACACACACTCGCAGGCAGATAATGGCCATCCACAGTGGAAACTAAGTGAATTAGCCTGCCATCTTTCCCAGCTTGAACAGACAGCCCTGGATGGATGGACACACATGAGCGGCTCACAAAAGAACCCTTTGTTGTACTTCCATGAAAACAGCTGGGCCTTTCCTCCTCCTGTGCCTATCATGTATCTGTACAGCTAACCGTGAGACAGCCTGATCAATACGCGTCCATGCAAAGCTGCCTTTTTGCTTGTGTGCTTTCATCGTGACTTATTGACAGAGAGCAGCGAATGTCAAAGCTCTCCTCTTACCCGTGTCGGGGCAGACGAAGGGTCACGTTAAGAAGGTCAAGAGTAATTCCTCGTTGGATGAAGTTTTCTCCAACAGGAAGCTTTTTACTGCAACGTTTGATTTGAAAAATGGGACTAAATGCCGAGTTTACTACGACCACATCTTCCTCAAGTCTTGGTTTTCAGGATAAAAACGTTATTTCTGCTACTATTTACTTACTTTCTTCACAAAACCAACTCTCATGTCTCTGACTTGTGGAGTCCCCCAGGGGTCAGTTCTCTGACCATTTCTGTTCAAGTTATTCGCTTCATTTGGATCAATTACGACCAAAACTGGGAAATTCATTTTCACATTTTTAAATGCAGACGATAGCCAAATTTATCAGACGAATGAAACCTGATCATTTTAATGTCATTTTTTTATATGATTTTATTACATTTTCTGTACACTTTTTTAGTTATGTTGTTTTATTTCACTTTATATTTTTTTAAGTACATTTTAATCCTTCCTCCGCACCCTGCTGCAATGCTTTTATGTCAAACACTTTGACTTCTAAACGGACCTACTTGGCTTCCCTCCAGCCATAAATGACTGTTTCCTTCTTTTGTGCTCACTAGTTAATCTGTGGCTGCTCCTGATTGGATAATACCCTCTATTTAAGCTCTCTAATTGGTGGAAAGTTGGACAGGAAGTGGCTTTACATAATTTCTAAGGTTTCTTAGCATTATTGTAGTGATAGTTATGAAGATGTGATAAATAATGTTGTTATCATGGATGGTGATGGTGGATTTACCACATCGAGGCTCTGAAAAACCACATGTTGTGGCTGGTTGGAAACCCGCTGGACGGGATAGAAATGTCTGTAAAATTTCCCTAGACCACCTGAAGGGGACGCTAGCCATCAGTTTTAAGAGTTACATTTCGCTCCTCATTTAGCTGCATTTTGTTCTGGTGCTAGCTTATAAACACCATGCAGCTAACAGATGGAGTTTTAATCCTCCTTTTCCAGGTTGTTAATTTGGAGCTCTGCTTCTGATCCTTCCCTCCATTACCGCTTTATTTAGTTGTTTTAATGAGCAGAGCAGTTGTTGGCTGAAACTGGATTGGGATGAGATCTGTGTTACAGGAGTAGGCTGCAAAGCATTATTATAACTTCTGATTTTTATCTCGGTGGTGAAATTTCAGCCTGGAATTATCTAAAAGGGTATTTCTTGTCCTGATAAAATGTTCTTCATCCATCTCTCTAAACTGTTATCTGCTAGAAATACACTTGTCTGAAAATGATCCGTCCCATTCCATTAAAGAAAAGATCAAATTATTTATAGTGATTCCAGTAATTAGAGACTGAAAATAGTAATGATAAATTTAAATTGGCTAAATTATAATTTAATGAAATAAGACTTAAAATAAGAATTTAATCCGGTTTTTTAATTAGAGTTGGAAAATACTAAAAACACGTAATACGTTCCTTGAGCAATGAGCCACATTGCTGATGAGTGGGCCAGAATACAGTGGACAGTTTTAGATATAAGATTATGTCTTATGATATATTGGATGGATAGATAGATGGATAAGTCTAATGGAGAACACCTGATTGCAGTGATGGCCTCTAATCTAAATATTAGCTGATGAGGGACGCAACCTACATGAATTTCTAATATTTCTTTCTAATTATTTTCATTTAACTAGAATAAAAAAAACATTGTCATGATTTTTATCACTTTTTCATTTATTACTTTTGTCTGTTTCAGCTCATTTCAGTGACATTATTTTTTTTCTACTTTTAATGGAAGTTTTTTTTTTTACTTTTTTAATAAGAATTGACCCTTTTTACAACTTAGATTTCTAAAACTGAATTAAATAGATTTTTCTATTTTA
>JBAMHT010000025.1:14143762-14153896 GCA_037177075.1 Craterocephalus fluviatilis | reverse complement strand
CACACTTGTTTTTTTTTTTTTTTCATTTTATTTGAAGAATAAGAAAAAAAAACTATAGTAATGTAGAAAAGAAAGTAATACTCGCCCTGACTACGATACAACAGCTGACGAATAGGTCCAGCTGTTTAAACAGGGTAGCATGGATTTATGGGCGTGGCCTCAGTCCACATGGCTATGACGTTTTCGTCAAGTGCACGTGCGCAGAAGGCATAGGTAGCACGTCTCGATGGGTAGGATGAAATGATAGAACACCGGACAAACCAAGAGACCCCTGACTGGATGCATGCTAACAACATAAAATACACCCTTAATTTCACTTCTATCTTTGAATCAGGGATTTATGATGGAGTATTAGAGCCCCACAGAGACAGAAAACAGAGAAACAAAAAATGAGAATGAAGTTGATATGTTGAGAAGAAGATATATTTTAAGAATAAAGTATAAATTTGAGGATAAAGGAAAAATTTTGAAAATAAAGCCAAAACTGAAAATAAAGTCCAAATATCAATAATAAAGTCGAAATTTTTACAATAAAGTTGGAATTTTGACTTTATGTAATTGAATTTAGTTTAATATATAAAAGATAATGAAAACATGATCTCCTTAAAAGTATTTTATTCCCAGTAGAAAAATAACGTTTCCATTGTTGAAACAGACATTTAATCATTTCATGTAAAATTCCTTACTTTATAAAAGTAAATTTTGGTTTAAGATTACCTTTACAATTGTTTTCTTTCAATTGTTTGTTCATGTAAAAGAAAAAAGTAAGGCACAAAGGGAAGCACTGTGAATCAAAGGAAATAATTGGATTTTATTGATCTCAAAGCCATGACTATATGGTTTCTGGAATTATCTTCCATTTATGATCACTGACACTCCAAAATGTTCTTTACAGACACATTTCTAATATTATAATCACTCTCAAAAAATTTTTTTGGTCCATTTTTATAAAATAAGTTCCTGGCTAAATCAACTAGAAACGTAAAATGCTTTATTGTTACTAACTTTAATATGTAGAACAACTGGCCGTCCACCAGTAATTACAGTAAATAAATCTTACTGCTGACACCTAGTGGAGCGTCAAATGTGTAAAGGTTCGAAAAATACCAACAGATCCATCAGACATGTAGAGATAAGCACAACAACAGGAAGTAAAAGATTACTTTTATTAATATAAAATAATCCAGTGAATGTTTATTCACTTCACATGATCAGTAACAAGCTGATCGCGTTTCATCTTTACCAAACTGACTCAGATGTAGGAGTTTTTGATGAATGGTCTAGTTCCCCTACTCAAACTTCCCGACAGCGAGGAAACAGTTCGACTGCCGGTTGTCCCGCTCCTCGGGTTCGGCAAAGCTGATTGGCTGGACCTTGAAGATAGACGGGACTGTAACTCAGATCTTGATCCGGATCTTGATGATCCCAACGATCTGGACGATTTGGACGATCTGGTATATCTTGACGATCCAGATGATATTGCAGACCCAACAGACCGGGCGTTTCTGCCCGTGGCAGTCGACTTCCCCGACCTGAACGTGCGCTCTGATTTGGTGACGATGGAAGAAACGTCAGAGTCGTCAGTGTCATCAGAGTCGTCGCTGTCGTCTGATCCGGACGACAGCTCAGAGATGGAAGACAGTTTGGTTTTGGAGGTGATCTCTGATGCGGTGGAGAGGGCCGTGGTGGACTTGTTTTGTTCCAGGTCTGGCTTTGCTTGGGCGGTGATCACCCTAATGAGAGATAGATTATTATTTTATCCTTTTAAATAGATTATTTTAAAAAGATAAACACTCTTATTCTTACTCTATATGTATCTTTTTATCTGCCTTAAGCACTACGGATGCAAATTAGCTGGTTAGCTTTAGTCCGACATATTTACATCTGTCGCTACAGATGTCAATTAATATGTACTGTCCCTATCAAATAAACAAATAAACTAAAAAAAAAGATGCACAATACTGTTGTTATGATATCAGTATTGGCTAATAAGGGATATCATCCAATCCACCAAAATAATTTACCAATTAAATAATTCTAGAATTTTTAGTAGAATAAGCTGCACATATGTTACTGTACTTTCTTTTACAAACATTTGTCATTATGTTTAAAAAATTCTTATTTTGAGCAAAAACTTAAGGTTTTATTAAGCAATATTATTTTTTTAAGCAAATATTTGATGAAGAATATTGCATTTTGTCTAATCACTGAACAATTTTCTTTCTAAAATAAAAATATCAAAGTCATAATTTTCACGTTATGACTTTTTAAAAAAGTTTCTGTCTTGGCTACTCTTGGCCTCCTTACAATACAGATAACAAATTAATAATGTGCATCCCTGTTATCTGTAAGATGAGAATGTCAGTTATGACTAAAACAGTATTTAACCACTTAAAAATGTTAGTTGAAGATGATAACATGTTATTTCGAGGGAACAACATTTCTCCAAAAATAACATAATAATGGTCTTTCTCTAAAATAATTAATTAATTCATTAATTTAAAAAGGTTAAGGCCCAATCCCATTTCTCTCTTTTACTCCTTCTCCTTGCCTCTTAAAACAGAGCTACATGGAGGTAGTTCTGTTTCAAAAAATTATGAAATGGGATTGGGCCTTAATCTTAGCTGCCCTAAATTTCTTTAAAATACAAGTGTGTAATTTGGATTCCTATGATTAATAAAATAGATATATAATGAGAAAACAACATTCATTTTATCATGTCAACGAAACCATTTCCTCTTGGGATTTTATGATGGTTAACTCACTTTTTCTAGGTTATGTGGTTAAAAAAATCAATCTTGGCTGCAATAGGCTTCCATCGTTACAGATAACAAGTCAAAAATAGTGTTCATTTGTATTGTTTTTAGGGAAAGAGCACCAGTTGTAAAAAATTTAAATAATACACATTGTTCTGTCATCTGGACTAAACTATTTCTCTCAGAATATTTTCTTTGGGGTTAATAAAGTTGATAAAATATATGTTTTTTTCCGTCTTGGCCTTTGGCTTCCATAAATTTGGATAACATGCCCATAATATTGTGCGTCCTTGTAATTAATACAGTAAAAATGTAAATCGTAATTACATTCGGATACCTTCAAATATATTAAGATAATATCATAAATGATTCTATAATTATTGTCTTTTTAGGAAAACGACATGAATTATTCCATCATCTTGGCCATCTTCAGCTTCCATACAGCAGTCTATGCAATTGATGAGATAAGAACATCAATTATAATTATTTTACTTGAATTACACTTGAAAAATCACAACAATCATAAGGATAATGGAGCAAAAAGGGAAAAGGTGAAAAATATCTTGAGGATAAAGCTGAGTCATGGTTGCTGGTCAGCAGTGGTGCGTTTCTTTCAACTGCGCCTCGATTTCAGCGTTAATGCTGAATCATCATGACTTTGTTCTGTTATTATATAACTGAGAGTTAACTTCTTCTTCTCTCCCACCGTTGCACTAACAGAGCATTTCCACTGCTGATAATGAGTCACTCCACTTAAAACCTGACGTAGTCGTAATTTATTTACTTCTACTGACATGTTCCAGCAAACGTGTCTGCACTCACTTGTCTTTTCGTCCACAGAGTGGTGTGCACACCGACCACAGATGGAAGAAGCCTCCGGCCATGTGAAAGGCTGAGCCCACCCAGCCGAGGAACAGCGGGGTGCCGAGGTCATACCTGCGATTTTTAGAGAGAGATATTAGTTGTTGTTCTTCAGATAAACTCTGGTGGGTAGATTTAATCTTGGTCATTTACCTCAAATTGTCAGGACCAGGGTGGGCGGCGGTTATCGACACATGTTGAGCATAAACAGCATAACCAGCGGTGGATAGCGCACCTGAAGTAAAACAAAAAGCAGCTTAGACTTAACGCTGTATTTGTGGAATAAATAAATGTAGACCCATCGGACTGCAGTCACATGTAATTTAACAATTACAATACAATATTGTGCAAAATATTATCAGAATAAAAGAATAAAACTCTTACAGTTATGAAGATAGAAACACTATATTTTTGCCTGGCCACAATTCGTAAGATAGGAGTGATTAACATAATAAAAGCTTTTGTGAAAGAAAAAGATGATTGTTTTCATATTTGTGGCTACAAAGTTAAGAATTGGAGCCCCCAAGAGGTCACAATTTCAATGCAAGTAGAGATAAAGAATAAAAACAAGATATTTATTTGAACAGATTCGATTTAAAAGGTTTCCTGCTTTATGTTAGAGATGCAAAACATAGACTTTCTATGTCATAAAGAACGTAAATGCTGTACATTATTAAAACACAGACGGTGGTTCCTAAATGTCGCATGTGGGGAAGATTTTGATATTTTAATTTCTATCTCCGATTGGTTAATTATTTCTAAAAACTATAATAAAAAAAACTTTAATCATTACAATTAAGGAAAGTGATTACTAGGAGATTAACTAAATATATACAGTACATATATAGATATAGATATAGGTATAGGTATAGATTGCTCCAATATATTAGACAAACCACTAATTTCCAATCTAATCTAAATTTATCTAATACATTTTAGATTATTGAATTTTTCAGAGATTTGCATAAAAAAATCTAATAAAATCTGTCTAATAATATATATATATATATATTTTAAACTATATTCAGAAATTCAAAATTTCAAAAAATCTGAAATTATTAGAAAAAATAGCCAAATCTTTTTTAGAAAATAACATACATTTGAAAAATCTGTTGATCTAAAATGTATCTAAAAATTAAGGAAAGATTAATTGAATTACAGCTATATCAGGAAACATCCTCATTTACCGCTGATGATGTGGCACACTCCACCTGTGTAGATCTTCCTGTGCTTCGACTGGTCTTGACCTCCGAGGTAGGTGCACTCCATACCGAGCAGACTGAGAATAAAGCCCAGCATGCCGATGGAAAGCGCTGCCATCAGCAGACCTCGCACTATCTGGATGGTACCTGGATTCGCACAGAAAGACAAAGAAATTTCTAACATTTGCAAGACCAAGTATTGATGCTCTGATGTAAATGTCGACATACCTTCCACAGACCAGAGCACAGGGAAATCGTAACAATTGCTGACGGCGGTTGAGTCTGTAAAACATTTTCTCCACAAGCTGGCCCAGTGCCAGGCCACCTTGATGATGGATGAGCCAGCCATCCCGCCAACAGAGGCGATTTTCCACCCCTCCATGGCCATGGTGCAGGCCACGAAGATCCAGCCCAGCACCGTCATCAGGAACCCCCAGATCTGGACCACTCGGATCTTCATCCCTCTGTGGGTGGGTTCTTGCAGATCTCTGACCCTGAAGCAACTCTTGACCTTTATAACTCAAATTTATTTTCTTTTGATTCGTTTTCAGTATGTCGTCCCTCAGATGTAGACGTGTCGTCCTCTGAAAGCCAAAAGGACAAATGGACTGGTGCGACGCATGTTATCCAGGTATTTCTGTGGATGCGGGTGAGAGGCAACAACCAGTAGGGTTCCCATGAGTCCCAGCTCAGTGTTCTGATCTGAATCTAGACTGAAAGTGCACATCCAGGCAGGCATCTCAGATTACTGGACTTACCCTGATAAACAGAGGAGCATCTTTTTAACTCCAACCAAAGGAAAATGGGGAGAATTTTTTTTAAAAAAATACATTAATCTGAAGTTTTTATTTGCCCCTTTTTCAAAATGTAAAATAATAATCGATAACCATATTTTTGCATATTTACCATTTATTGCCATGAGGAGTTAAAATTACTGTAGTTTCTAAGGTGTCCATTAGGGGACAGAAGGCAATATTAGATTATATAACAGGGTTTTAATCAAAACTTTTATCATAAAGTGATGCCAAAGGCCTCAGAAACTGTCCTGGAAAAGATACATATGGCATTAAATTGTTGATTTAATTTATTTTACTTGTTTGAAGCAATAATTTCTCAATCGTGCTGTATTGGACTTAATTATATACTTAATTATAGCTAATGGCTAAATTTAACCGGTTCATAGTTTTTTGTTGTGAATTAAAAATAAGATTTTCCACGAATGATTCATTAAATAACACTATATTACATAATTACATACATTACAGAAACCGTTTTATCCTGAGGTAACAGTATATGCTTCATAATAGTATAACCGCCACATTAAGAAATAAAATTTTTACAGACTTTGAGGATAACAAATAATAATAATATTAGGAGAATAAAGTTGTAATATGATGAAAAAGCTCATAATATTACAAGAAGTTGGTTTCCAAAGATTTACGTCATATTACAGGCTGAAAGTTGTGCTATTACGAGAGTAAAGTAGTAGTATGAGAATGTTGTAGTTTTACGAAGATAAAGTTGGAATTTTATTTGAAACGTTGGAATATTACGAGCATTAAGTCATATTAAAAGAATGTAATGTAAATTTACATGAATCATGTTGGAATTTTCCCCCGTCATAATTCCAAGAAAAAAGTCGTAATTTTACCGGAATAAAGTCATAATTTTATGAAAATTAGTCATAATTTTACAGGAATAAATATAATTTTATAAGAAAAGTTGCAATTTACAAGATAAAGTCTTAATTTAACAAAATTAGACAATTTTTGAATAAAGTCATTTTACAAAATTTGTCATAATTATGCACAACTAAAGTAACTTTACTTTAATGAAGTCTTAATTTTACACAAAGTCGTAATATTTTAATCTGAAGAGGGAAGTTGTTGAAATGAAGGGCGTTTCATGTATTTCATAAATCTGTACTTCAGCATTGATTTCACAAATGGGATACTTCATCTTTTGGATCCATTATCATCCGTATCAGGACTTGGAAAAGAATGTATAAGAAAATGGACGTGTTGTGCAGAAACAACAGGCAAACTTTGAGATAATTGAAGCTTTACAGGTTCACTAAACTGAACTTTATTAACATAACCATGCTTTCATAATATTTTAACCCTTTAGGGGGTTCCGGACCATTTTCGCTTCATATTTTCCTTTTAAATCCTTCATAATTTTTGCTACAAGCAGCTGCTTAGTGGAGTTTGTTGAACAACGGAGACAATCCTGCTACCAAGTGGTGAGAGGCTGCATTGCAGATGAGCTTCTCTCGTCGTAATTTGATAAGTTTCACGGCCTTCAGGCTCAAAACTGAGTTTTTCTGGCTGTCCGGGCGGCGTTAGAGGCCTAAGCATGGTAAAGAATCTGTAGTAGTTGAGCTTTCCCTACATGTCTGTCTTACCACAAGAAATTGTCTTAGTAAGAAGAATCATAGTTCAGATTTAATTTTCACCATGTTTTATCTCAAATCGTCCACAGCTTGATATAAAGTGTGCATAATTCTGTCCTCCTGACCTTTACTGTTCCATAAAATATGTAATAAATATTCTGCTTTGAGCTAAGCTGCTTGAAGCATCATTCTTACTCTGCCTCGGGCTTTAAGCTGCTAGTTATTAGGCCGCCTCATAATTACAACATAGCGTCTTTGTCCTGTTATAATTACGGGTAAATCTGAGGTAATGAGTTCCTGGAAGGGATGAAAGAGCTCCTGTTATGACAAAGTGGTATTGAAAATGATGAACTGGTAACAGGAGCTCAGAGGAGGTTACAGCATATGGATTTATTTTTATTTTTTTCCCCCTGTACAACATAAACAACATGTCAGATGTTTAGATCTGAACGGATGCTGGACGTCGTCTATGTTTCCAGTAGAGAATCATGACGACATTTAATGCAGAAGATCTCCAGCATCCAGCCTTGTCCCCAGCACACAGAGATTCCTGCTGATTCTCTGTATCTGTTGATGATATTTTACACTCTGGATGGTCGTATCTTCCACATCTGTGGGACTTCTGCAGTTTTTCCACAATTTCTGAGAGTAAAATGTTTTTTACATTGTACTGGGAACAAGATGTGATGTTTATGTTCTACTGGGAATAAAATATGTTTTTTATATTTTGCTGGTAATAAAATCAGTTTGCGTTGTACTAGTACTAAAATATGTTTATATTTTACTGAGAGTAAAATGTTTACGTTCTAAAGGAAATAAAATATGATGTGTATGTTATACTGGGAATAAAGTATGTTGTTTATCTTGTACTGGGAATAGAATGTTTGTGTATTACTGGTACTAAAATTTGTTTATTTTACTGGGAATAAAAGAGTTTACGTTCTACTGGGAATAAAATGTGTTGTTTACATTCTATTTGGAATAAAATATGTTTATATTTCACTGGGAATAAAAATATTTATGTTCTACTGGTAATAAATTATGTGATGTACATTCTATTTGGAATAAAATATGTTTATATTTCACTGGGAATAAAAATGTTTATGTTCTACTGGGAATAAATTATGTTATCTACATTCAATTGGAAATAGAATATGTTTATATTTTGCTGGGAATAAATTGTTTATCTTCTTTTGGAAATAAAATATGTTTATATTTCACTGGGAATAAAAATGTTTATGTTCTACTGGGAATAAATTATGTGATGTACATTCTATTGGAAATAGAATATGTTTATATTTTGCTGGGAATAAAATGTTTATCTTCTACTGGGAATACAATGTTTGTGTTTTACTGGTAGTAAATTTGTTTATATTTTTCTGGGAATAAAAATGTTTACGTTCCACAGTGAAGAGAAATGTCATCAAGTTCTACTGAGACTAAAATATGCTGTCCATATTTTATTGGGAAAGGAATGTCATTGCGTTGTAATGGGTATAAATGAGGGTTGACATGATTTGTAAATCCTTGCTTTCTGGTTTTATTTACATTTTACACAGCATCCCAACTTATTCTGGCCTCGCCTGAAGATCCATACGTTAATAACAGCTGGTGACTCTTGTTTGTAGCGGCGAGGCGGTGGAAAGAACAGGGCAGCTACTCTCTGCCAGCTGGTCCCCGCATCTCACCTCTGGGCCAAGAAGTTCTGCATAACTTAGCCTGGGGTTCCTATTGATAATAATTCCTAGGTGGAGATGGATGGCTGATTCTCCGGGATCAGATGTGACCCAGTGGCTCGTGTTGGTCTGACTAGTCAATGAGAAGAAAACTAGAAAAAATGCTAAGAAATATCATCTTGTGCAACTATCACACTTTAATTGTGAATATGCTCCAGCTGACCACAAAAACATCTCATCTCTGCAGTTTGAATGCATGTAAAAACCAGTTTATACACATAACCTGGAGCAGGAAGCTCCAACAGAAAGTACATGTGCGATAAAAGCAGTGTAATGTAAAAAAATGTTAGAAAAATGTTATGTCCACAAAAACACTGCAGCCTCGACTTAAAGACGATGTGTCAGTATGCAGCAGCTTGCTGAAGGTGACCGCAGAGTTTAATGTTTTGTGCCAAATCCAATTTCCTGACTTGAAAGAAAAACAAGCTTATCTTTCAGAAGTTATGACAGAAATGAGCCAATAGGCTGCAACATGCAGAATGTAATCTGCCCTCTAGAAGCTACTGAAGCGTGTAAACAAATAATATTTTATGTTTTAGAAGCACATGAGTTCATAAAAGGGAAGGCTGCCCTCAGCTTCTGCTTGTAAATAGGTTCTAATATTCAGATATGGTGAAAAAGTCATTAATGAGGTTGTGGAAGTTTAAGATAGAGTCTAGTTCTACACATATGCATTTTTTCCAAACTGCCGAAGCTGCTCCCGGGTTTCTTTCTGCAGGTTGTTGGACGTCTTGGGTGTGTTTGTCTTCACAAATGGTGTTGCTCCAGTGGAAGAGTACTCACCCCTGCGAAAAAAAAAAAAAGATTATAATTTATTATATTATTGTATTTATACATTATATTATATTAAATTACATTACACTCAGAAAACATGGTGAAGGTATTTGCCAGAATTATCAGTGGGTAAGCTATGTAATTGAAAGATAGTTGGGAAGTTATAACCCCGGATTAGCAATAACTTTTTGACCCTGTGTAAAATATGAATCAACCTAGATTTTATAATATAGATTTTATAACCTATTTTATTTCCAGTAGAACATAAACATTGTTTTTTATTCCCAGTAGAACGTAAACATCGTATTTTATTCCCAGTAGAACATAAACATCGTTTTTTATTCCCAGTAGAATGTAAACATCGTATTTTATTCCCAGTAGAACGTAAACATCGTATTTTATTCCCAGTAGAA
>JBAMHT010000025.1:14026773-14039663 GCA_037177075.1 Craterocephalus fluviatilis | reverse complement strand
TTTTATTCCCCATATAAAATCGATATATCCATTTTATATTCCTATGATTCAACAGCATTGATATGTGCTCGGCGAGTTGGTAGTAAAATCAATATTTACCCATCTATTATCACTATAAAAGGTGTTATAACGATTCGATTGATATTGAAAAATACTTTGGATTGAAGCACGGAAGATTTTATTTTTGCACTTTTTTTGTTGAGAAAATAGTGGAAGTAGCAGTTATTAAAATATTGTTTGTACTAAGTGTACTTTCATTAAAAAAAGTATAATTATTGAAATTAAATCTACAAAGGTTTAGCCCCTGTTGATTCTACTTGGAGAGGTGATTTTAATAAAAACAAAAAAAGTTGTGAATGGATTTGCTATTATTATTGTTTCTTGTTTTGTTTATACTCATATTTCTAATTTATACTTGATTTCCTTACAAGAAACTAAGATTCTTCTTACTGAGAAACTTCCCGGCACTGTCCAGCATCCAGGTATTTATGACAACAATCACACTGGTTGAATTTTTGATGAATCGTTTCGGATCATATCGTTCTAAATGAACTAGTATCGTTCATGAATCGTATCATAACCACAACTGTGATATGAATCGAATCGTTGTTAAAATGAGTCGTTACACCCCTATCAATAACGATACATTCATGACGCGTTACGCAGCACCAGTAAGCACCACACATTAGCCGGGGTTAGCTAAAAGCTGCTAAACAGAGCAAAACATTTAGCAGTTAGTATCTAGCGGTTAGTGGAGCTAATAATATTATATATTTAATATTTTATAACATTAAATTATAGCATAATTTTCTTAATATGAGTCAAGACCAAAACCAAGCAAATAGAAGTGCAAAAACAGGAATCATCATTCATCGTTTATTACTTTAAATCACATTTATTGGCTGCTAGCTAATGTTAGCACGCTAGTTTTCCAGCCGTAGTTTCCAGCCGTGAGCAGCTGGAATACCTCTGCTCTGACTCCATCAGCAGAGCTCAGTGACCTGTATGAGGCTGGCAGTTGTTAACCAACACATATCACAACTTATCTGCTTAACACTGCTCTCTTTTCACTCTGTTTGTCTCCAGTTTGTCTCCAGAGATAAAAACACACTCATGCACACTAGCTGTATTCAGAAACGTGTTAGCTATCGCCGTGGCCCGTCTCATTCTTTTGTCCACGTGGGATTTAACCTAATAAACACAAACAGGAGCACGCTCTCTGGCCCACAGCATGCGCTTCCTATTATCCTCAGAGAGGATCGCAGTGTGACCTCTGACCCCGCCATGGAGCCTCCTCTCAGACGCTCCCTGACCTCCTTTCGCTTTTTCTCCTACCTCTTAACAAACCGGACCGGAGTGACGGCTCATTTGCTGCGTGATAAACACAGAATCCTGCCGGCATTAAAAGCTCATTCATTCTGCTGCTCGGCCATCTGCTGGCGCTCACATGTGCAGGAGCCCACGGCGCGTTGTTATCCCAGTAAGAAAGCAGATGTTCTGCTTGCTCTACAGACTAAAGACGGGTTGGGATCTGTTCATAGACATCTGGAAAGAAGCTAAACGTTTACATATCACCGTTTTGTTATTTAAAGGGGGTTAATTTAAAGGCGTTAAACATACTGGCAAAACTTCCAGTATTTGTTGAAAATGGAGGAGCCTTTGGCTACTTATTAGTTTACTGGGCAAAAAGTTAGTATTATGGGAATAAAAGGAGCATATTAGAGAGGCAGAGTCTCTAAGATGGAAAAATGGACCAAGGTTCACCAATCTGAGACAAACTTGGTCTAAAAATCATGGAAAAAGGTGTAGATGCCCCCATCTACAGGGTAGAATATCATCAAAAGATTCAGAGAATCATGAGGGAATCTCTGTATGTTTTAAATTGAAAAAAAAAAACATCTGTAAGAAGAAGTTCCATTTTTATCTGTTTAATTGTCAAAAAGATTTTAAATTCATTTGGAAATAAAAGTGCATTTTAAAGAGGTAGAGACTCTTGGAAGGAAAATTTGAATGGAGATAAAGTTTAACAATCGGCAAAAAACCCAAGGTTTTATTTCTAGAGAAGTTTGAGCAAAATGATCTGCAATATAAAAATGTGAAGACTTTTACAGAAGATTATTAGGGCCACTAAAGAAAACAAAAAACAATTCGGAGACATAAGTCAGAATTCGTACTGTTTGTATTTTTTGTCTCGCTTTTTAAAAAATAAATAAATACTTTTTTAGGGAGCATGTTTTCTAAAAAAAAAAAGCAGAATTCAGAGATTAAAGTCAGAAATATTTTTTCAAAGAATTCCAACTTTTTCTTCGGTGGCTCTAATAATCTTCTGTAGATTTGAAAATGCTACCATCTACAGCGCATAATATCTTCAAAAGACTCCAAGAACCAGGAGGAATCTCTGTGTGCAGGGGATGCTGGCAACAGGATTCTCTACTGGAAACCTCTGCATGGACTCAGGGAGATGTTGAGACGCTTTAGGAAGTGGAGCAGTAAGAAGTAGTATGATCTGAGAATGAGCTAGAAGCCTTTATCCAATCACAATGCAGATAAACTAAACAATTACATGAATAGGATCATGCTCTAATGGCCAACTTAAGGAAGCCCGACAGGATCACTGTTTATGGAAACGCTGAGTCAGCTCGGACGTTTCCAGACTCCTATAGATGATGTAATCAAGCATGGGAATCAGATCAACATTCTGCACTCTTCTTATATTGTGTCCCGCAGGGTTCAATATTAGGCCCACTTCTGTTTTCTAGCTACACCTGCTCCCGGTTAGCTCTATACTTAGGAAACACAGTATTTTATGTCACTGTTATGCAGATAAAGTCAAACTTATATGTCTGAAGGCATAAGAAGTTATGGTTTTTGGTGGCACCGAACCCCCCCACCCAGTAGATCTAGGTTCTTTCAAACTAGCTGGATCATAACCCGGCTACAGCTCATCCCGGACATAATGAATCTGTTCAGTACTCAATCCAACACAGGAAAAAAGAAGCTCCCCCTGGTCGTCAGATTGGCATCAAACCCAGCGCAGACAGAGACGAGCTATCAGGGCTGCGGGCGTTATCACAAGACGATGGCCGGCTGCCAGAAACACAACAAAATGAGCATCAACAGAGCCTACGCAGAGGAAACTGCCCAACACAACAAAACACACACACACATCGCTCAAGTGTGTGGTTACTCGTGCACAGTGTGCACGCGGCTGACCAGATGCTGTGCTGCAGTCTGCAGGGAGCTCTAATTAGCTGCATGTTTGCAGCCACAGACGGAGGAGCGGGAGCAGCAAGGCCCGCTGAATGTCACGGCTTACTGAGGACAACGCCCCCGACAGACACACCGGCCTGGCCTGTACACACACACGCCTCCCTGATGTGTTTCAACCAAAGCAAACTCAAAGACATTTTGGGTGATTTTTCGAGTAAAAATTCACATAGAATCCTTTTAATTAATTCATTTAAAGATTTTACCGTTTGTTTTTAAATGGTTCAATGGTTTGGCAGCACCTTACATAACGGATTTGCTCAAACCATGCACTCCATCTAAGACAGAGGTTTTTGTTGGGTTATTCTTTTAGGAACTTATTTTACTGTATTTTGATATTTCAGATCGTCTTTTAGCTTTTCAGCCTCTGTTTTAGTAGTGCAGACAGAATGTGAAATTTATTATTTTTTGTCCTTTTAAATGTTTTTTTTTTATGCCAAATGTTGTACAGCACATTAATAACCTTGTGTTTTATAAATGTGCTGTATAAATAAAGTGGATTGGATTAATCCCAGTCACCGTTGCAACATGGTGTTTCCAGGACAGCCTCAGGTTTCAGGTTATGAGGCTAAAATGATGTAAAATGAAATTTTTAATAGAAACAGCACCCTAAAGGAACCTACTACAAACCGTCTTTTGTTTTTTCTCCAGCTGTTTGTGCTATTTATAGTCATTTTTGCGGCAATTCACCTCCTATCCTCACAAAACCAACTCCAACCTCTAATATAATCTCTGACTGGTGGAAAGTTTGACAGGAAGTGGCTTCATCATCATTCCCAGGTCTACATAGAGGTCTCTTAGCAACGTAGAAGTGATGAATGTGATAAATCGTGGTGTTATCACGGTGGATTTACCGCAGAGAATAAACACTACATGTTGTGGCTGGATTGTAAAATGCCTGGAGAAATGGACCACCTAAAGGAGAAGCTATCCATCACAGAGCTACACCGGTGAATATCTAATCACTGGCACTCAGAGGTGCTGGTAATTTAGAGGAGTTAAAGGTTAAGTAAAGTTAAAATACTTTCATTCTGACATAATAATAGAGCAACATCCATAATGCACCTGCAAAAACATGCAGTGATGTCTGAATGCAGTTGCAGAAATGAGTATATTTTATCCATCCAGGCATAAATCCATCAGATTTTTACTGGCTACCCTGAAGCAGGAGTGTGTGTGAAACTAAAAGCTGTGTATTAATACTCTCTTCCCTTTTATAAACTACTCTGCTGTTGGAGACACCAGCTAACACTCCACCTCTGTATCTGGTTTTAATGTCGGCTCCTCCGAGGGTTTAAATGACATTTTATTAGCCACCTTCCCCGGGGACTGCTTTGTCCTTTAACCCGATTCATCTGCTGCTTTTGAAACTGTGGACCATGAAATACTGATATTATACATGGAGCAGATAACTCTACATTCTGCTCTCTTATTATATGGTATCCCACAGGGTTCAATATTGGGACCACTTCTCTTTCCCCTATAATGCTCCCGGTTGTTTCTATACTTGGGAAACTTTATGTCATTGTTAATAAGGCTGGGAATATTGACCATTGGGACTTCATTTCATTATTTACAATAGAATTTTTTGTTTAAAAAATCTAATATAAGGACTTTTTTCACAATTTTAAAATTGATAATCCTGTTAAAAAAACATAATATTGGGATTTTTTATTTCCAAACATTAAAATTAATTTTTTATTTTGTCATAAAAAATATCTGGATTCTTTATTTCACAATTTTAATAGACGTTTTTTTCTGCTAAAAAATAAATATCTGGATTTTTTATTTCACAATTCTAATTTTAAAAACCAGAAAAAAAAAACCCCAAAAATATTATTATTTTTCTTTTTTACTTGTCTTGTCGGGCATTATAGCAGCAGAATGTTGGCGTGACTACTGTGTTGTATTTTCCTAATTGAAATTAAGACAAAAAAAACAAAAAACAAGCAATTAGTTTTTTGTAATTTTTTTCTTTTTTCTCCACAAAAATCTGCAATATTGAAGAATCACAAGAATCGCAATTTAAATCGAATTGGCACCCAACAAAAATCGTAAAGGAAGGCATATCGACCCAGTCATTATTATGCAGATAAAGTCAGATCTATGTGTCTGAGGAGTATGAGGTTACAGTTTTTGGTGGCATTAATGTCCCGCCTCCCCTTAGATCCAGGTTCTTTGTTCAGTACAAGCTGGTCATCAAACTCAAAAAGTCAAACTGGATTTTTTAACTAAAGGCAGTGAAAGTGAAGCTGACCATCCCGAGGCGGCATTTTAAGACACTTTCATCCCCACCCCAATGGATTACTGTAGACTTTTTCTTGTCTTTATTTACTGTGTATCCATTCTTCTGTACTGGTCCGCTGTGGTTGTTTTCAAAGTGCTTCATAAATAAAGTTAGATTGGATTGCAGGGAGAAAGAGGAGAGGTGCTGCGTTTGGCTAAAAATGGACTTTTCCTGTTGTTCCTCTGTGACGATAAGGTCATAAAAACCTCGGTAGGCCAAGTCTGGGCTGGTTGCACGTGCACACGCACATGCACGCCCATGCGAGGGTGCGTCCCCTTTTTGGATTCCTCACCCCTACCCTCCCATTAACTATTAAATCCTTGTTCTGCCATTCCTCCCTGCCTCGGTCTCCAGGGTGTTTCCTCTCTTCTCCACCCTCTTCCTGCAGAGTTTCCTCTCTGAAGTCCCCCCTCCTCCCCCCTTAAACCTCCACGTTTTCTCCCTTCCTTCGCTCCTCTTTACGAAATCCTTTCTAAAATCTCAGAGTGATTAAGCCACTTATTTATCCCGTCTCTGACTGGAGCTGTCCCAGTTTCTGCCGTCATTTCTCGCCGCCATGTCTACTGGTTTCCCTCCCACTCGTCTCCTCCTCCGTCAGCTTCTGCAGCCGTCTTGGCCTCTTAGTCTTTGCGTCTTGCAGCTCGACATGCAGCCACCCGGGTTTCCCATGTTATCTATGTTAATTCAGATGAGCTGAAAATGCAGCGGGGCTTTTTCTGCAGGGGAAGATTTACACGTGGAGCTGATTTTCCAGCCATTAGAGGTTGTAAACTCTGCCTGAACAGCCCGGCACACCTGTGCAGGTCCAGACTCTCGCAGCAAACCTGTTTCTAGAAGAGTTTATATCCTCTGTTGTTAGGTGATTCATTTGAGACAGATTTTTTTTTTACTGGATTTACAACATTTTAAATCTAATGCCAGAACGATGGACACCATTTTGTTAAAGGGATACAGTTTAACTTTTGTCCACTAGGGGGGTTAATCTGTAACTTTCCACAAGCCACACAACAATACTGCAAAATTAAACAGTCTCCTCAGACACAGTTTTTACTTTCTTACATTGTTCAGATATGACAAACTTTTGAGGAAAAGTAGCAGAGCATAAAGCAAAGCTGCAGGTCACATGATCCCGCGAGAGACGGATCCGCTCCTGCAAAGTTACAATGTCTGGTTTCTGAAGAGGGTAGCTCCCTAAGAGCGTCGACATGCACCAAACACTAAATACTGAACCCAGAAATCATCCAGTTTTACTCACATCAGGCTGATGTTTGGGTCAAAAGTTACGCAGTGTCCCTTTAAAGGCACAGTGTGGAACTTATTTAGCATATATTTTGCAAAAATCAAGTAATGCTTCCATAAATACGTATTTGATCTTAGTCTAATTATAGTCGTATCCAAATGAAAGTGTTAAAAATTTTAAATTTCTTCCAGTTCCACGGGAAAACATGTTTATTTAGAAATGAAAGTTTATTGGTCTTGCCTCATTCTGGAGTTATTGTATTAGTTAAAAATTGTCTGAAAATAACATTATCACTTGCACTATGCAATATCATCAAAGATTTTAGATTTTCCATGCAGGGACGTGCTGTGCTGCAGCATTTTGTGCCAAACAGTCTGAGAATCATTAATATTCTGCTTCGATACAATACAATTATATAAATTGACAGCCTGTTTTTATTTAAATGTTATTTAAATAAAACTTTGAATGTCTCACCTGAGCTGTCCCAGGTTGTACTGCCTCGTCTCTCCGTCCGTGGACCGCGTGACGCACACGGAGAAAGACGGCTGAAGCTGCCGGAGCTCCAGCAGGACGACGGCCAGGTAGTGGATGAAGAGCAGAGCGTCCACCAGCGACACGGCGTACTGCACGATGCCCTGGTAGTTCTCGTCCTGCCCACAGGGACCATTTGTAAACACAATATTCTGGGTATTTGTGCAAACTGCACGGCCAACAGATTATGTGCAAGAACGTTTCAAAGCAAAACACTTGCATGCCACTCCCCTGCAGGGAGAAAACACATGTAAAAGCAGATGTAGAGCATATGAATATTAAGGAGTGCGAGCTTCTAAGACCTTCCTGAAGCGCTCTGAAGGGGACCACCGGGGATTCTAACTCATGACACAGTCAGTAAACACACATCAGTGGAGAAAGCCGGGATCTGTGTTGTTGGTTGTAATTGTGTTAAAGTCCTGAAGGCATTAAAAATGAAAGCAGTAGATGAGAACTCTGTTATGTTTTTAGTCCTGCAGCCTGGAAATTTACAGTATAACAGACATTAGATTTCATGTGTGGGTAACTGAGCTGAGCTTGGACGTAAAAAATAAAATAAATTGTCCCACATTTTACACATTTACTGAAGCATCGAAGATTCCTCTGATCTAATTGATCACAAAGGTGGCTGAAATAAATAAATAAATAAACAAATAAAAATAAATAAAAAATCAAACATTTATCTGAGAGACACAAGTTTCCTTCTCCTTGTCCGGCGTATCTGTAAGAATCTTTGCTGAGGAGAATTTAAGCTTTCTGATTGGCTATGGAAGGGAGAATCTGATTGGTTCTTAGACAGGTGTGTAAAATGTGAGACAAATATTTTATACTTGTAAACTTGTATTTTTAGATGTAAATTTTCTGGCTTTTTTTTGACTAACTTGTACAATTTATTAGTATTTTGTGATTTGTAAAATATACTTCCTTTTTTGATTGTAAAATCAATTTGATGGTGAAACTTATAAAAGTAATTTAACAGTTTGACTTGTAAAAAGTACTTCTATAGTTCAACTTGTAAAAAGTAGCTGTATTTTCTGACTAGCAAAAACTACTTCAACAGTTTGACTTGTAAAAAGTATTTCTATAGTTTAACTTGCAAAGAGAAATAGTATTGTCTGACTTATAAAATGTGCTTCTACAGTTCAGCTTTTAAAAAGTACATTAATTCTTTTTACTTATATTTTCTGATTCGCAAAATTAATCCGTACTTTGAGATTTAATGATAACATCTATTACAATTCCAAATAAGTTACGACAGTTAAGTCTCCATCTTTGCATATTTGATTTGATTTCCAGTCAATAAATCAATCAATGTTTGTTTTACAACGAGAGATTATTGTCACATAAAACACAACCACAGATAAAATCAGTAAAACTACAACACCAGCCGCATGACTCACCTGTGAGTCGAGTATCCTGACGCTGTAGAAGAGCCAATAAGACGCTACGAAGAGCAGCACCAGCACCACGAGAATGACCCGGAACACGAAGACCCGCGGTAGTCCCGCCCGCGCCGGTCTGAAGAAGAGCGCCCAGACGGCCAGCAGCAGAATGAGCAGCTTGAAGGCCACAGAGATGAAGAGGCCCTCGCAGGCCGTCCCGCAGCTCTGCAGCCTCTCGGGCCAGAGGAGGTGGGGGAGCACGAGGAAGGCGAGCGGCGTGAGGAACACCAGCAGGCCCAGGATCACGGCCAAGGTCCGGGTCAGGTAGCGCCGGCAGCTCAGCCCCACGCTGTCCTCCAGGTCCTTGGTGATGCGAACGATGTCCTCCTGGGAGAGGCTGTGCTCCGATGTGCCGGTGACGGCCGTGGTGGTCTCGCCCCAGTTGTCATCCTGACAAAACCCAGAAAAATAAGACATATGAAACAACTTAGCTTCAACGGTGCCATAAAAACGAGTGTTACTTCCGACAGACGTTGAAGGGGAACTGTGGAACTTTTGGCCACTAGGGGGCTAAACCGTTAACTTTCTCCAAAACTTGCCAGTTTTCCTCTTTCTGCCTCAGACACGTTTTCACCTTCTTTCTTCGCTCAGCCATGACAGACTTGAGATCGAGGAGGAGGAAAAAGTAGCACAAAGCTGAACCCTCTGTGTTTATGGAGGGGGGGCTTAAAGCAAAACCCTGCAGGTCACATGATCCATGAGAGACGGATCTGCTCCTGCAAAGTTAAAGTGTCTAGTTTCTGAAAAGGCAGCCCCCTCAGAGCGCTGACATGTGTCAAACACCAGATACTTACCCCAGAAATCTTCTATTATTACTCACTTACGTTAATATTTAGGCCCAAAGTTACACAATGTCCCTTTAAAGAAATAAATTACATAAATATTAAATAAAATTGATACATGGATAAATTAATGAATAAGAAATAAATACATTTAAGATCAAATAAAAAC
Organism: Craterocephalus fluviatilis; assembly: GCA_037177075.1. NCBI lineage: Eukaryota > Metazoa > Chordata > Actinopteri > Atheriniformes > Atherinidae > Craterocephalus > Craterocephalus fluviatilis. Next base: position 14,029,945 of record JBAMHT010000025.1, on the reverse strand, counting down.
ATTAATAAATTCAATATCAAATAGACTTAATGAATAAAATCATTTAATAAATATTACATAAATAAATATTAAAAACATAAATAGGACACAAATATATAAATTAAATTAACATATATACAGAAATCAAATTGATATTAAACATTCATAAAACATTTTTTAAAAAAGAATAAAGTTTTGTTTTTATGACCAATATTTACACACTGTCCCTTTAAAGGGATACTGTGTAATTTTTGGCCACTAGGGGGCAAAACCTGTAACTTCCCACAGGCCACATGACCTTTAATGTTGCATTATTTAACATCATTTTCTCTTTCTGGGCTCCTCAGACATCGTGTTCACCATATTCCTTTGTTCAAATTTCACCAGCTTTCAAAGAAAAAATAGCAGGAAGTTCAGGCCGTGGTGTTTTATAGCTGCAGAGCAAAGCTGCAGGTCACATGACCCATGGAAGAAGGATCCGCTCATCCAAAGTTGCATGTCTGGTTTCTGAAAGCCCCCTCATCACTAAATACTCACATTAGGCCGATGTTTGGGTCAAAAGTTACATTTTGGGGGAAATTACAGGTTGAGGCCCCCTAGTGGCTAAAAGTTACACAGTATCCCTTTAATGAAACAAAAGGATGACTTTTATTTTCCAAGCATGAGAAGAAAGAAAGGGCATAGAAAGTGGGAAGAGGAAAAAGTAAACAGAGCAGCTGCCAAGTGGGCTGAACGCTGACGTCGGGGCCCGACTGCATCCGCAGATAACGGCCGGCAGCGCTGCTACAACAACACAGATAACGTGACGAGCTGCTAACGTGGCGCTGGAAGCAGCCGAGCGCTGCTCAGGCCAAGAATAAAGAGACCAACGTTTACAACATCACATGTCTGAAACTGGACAAAGATGTGCAGCACAGAGCTGCTGGCCTCTGGGTTAAAGCAGAACAACAGGAGGAACATCCATTATGACCAGGTTCTTTAACCCTTAAACTCCCAGAAAAATCTGTTTTCACATGTTTTCAGCCTCAGGTGTCTGATGATAAGGTCAAAATGATGTAAATTAATGTCCAAATAGATAGATGGAGGCCAGTTTTCATCAGATCATCATCATAAATCTTGGCCTTCAGGAGAAAATATCGACATATTCATGCATTTTCCTCGTTTCCAGATATTTCTGTTACTATTTCAGTGAACCAGCTCAGCTCAGGCTTCATTCCAGGCACAAAGTACCAGGAAGTTTCTGCATTTCTGCTCACTGGTTGATCTTTGGCTGCATCTGATTGGACATCATCAGTTTAAGCTCTCTGATTGGTGGAAGGTTTGACAGCAAGTGACTTCATCATAATGTGCAGGCCTCAGAAGTGGTTCCTCATGTGGCTCACATTTCTAGGCCAAATAAAGGCCAAACAAGGCTGCAGGTAGGGGCCACATGTGGGCCAAACATTTATTGCTAGTCGGGTGAAAACCAACTTTTAGGAAACATCTTGATGAAGATTGTTGGATATTTTTTGTCTTGCAAACCCACTTTAGCATCATCTATGTTCTTGCATTACAATACACATCATAGCATTGCTTCCATGGAAACGCAGGCAAAGCCTTGACTTTGACAGTGCTAATTTAAATGTTTTTCTTGTTAACATGACTAAATAAATTAATAGAACAAATAACATAAATGAAAACAATTCTGAATAATAACATAAATTAAGTTAAAAGTTTTAAGGAAATTATATTTAGGCTACATAATTAGATAAGCGAATTAATATTAAATATTCAAATAAATAAATGAGACATGTTTTACTGGAAGAAACTGACCAATTCATCTTAAAATAATTAAATATAAAAACGAAATAAATATGGACATGAACAAAGTAATCAAATATTAAATTAAACAAATAAATAAAAATATTTTTTAGGTACATTAATACTAAGTAAAAATTGAATAAATGGAATAAATGAAACATCCTTTTATATACAAATATATTCTTTAAAATAAGTAAACAAATATTAGAGTGAATGTTTCAATAATTATTAAACTATAATACTATATTATAAATATTTAAGGAAATGAATATCAAAAATATTTTCAATAAGTGAGAATGCTTAAATTGAAAAATCTGATCATAAATACATCAATAAATTACTAAAAATACCTAAACAAAGAGCAAATAAAATGGATTACATGGACCAAATAAATGACATACCATCTAATATGCCCATGTATAAATGTAGATATTTACATTTATACATGTAAATGAGTTATTTCAGCCTTCTGATTGGTCACCATGGCTTTGGAGGCGGGGCCTAATTTCCATCCATGGGTTTGGTTTAGCTCCTCTCAGTCATTTAATTCTGTGTGTGATCATTTTGTGACCTGGACTGGAGTTGTTGGTGTAAACGGTGCCGTTCTCTGGCCAAAGTAGGAGAGAAAAAGACTTCAGACTTCAGCTTTAAAAGCGCGACTAGGCTCTCATTTAAAGGCGTTGACATGTTAAATGTTGACTTATGGGTGCAGTTTTCACTGACAGTCTCTTTGATGAAGTCCAGCTCTGGGAGTGACCTCGGCTCCATCTGGCCTTTGACACCAGCTTGTAAATAACTGTCACCATCTGCATTTCTGTGGAGGAGCCACGCATTCCTCCTGACCCACCATGAGACCTAAACCGGGTTCAAAGTGTCAGAGACAACACATGCTAGCACATTCCTGCACCAAAGTCTTCATCATCACTTCCACCAGCAAACAAACTGCAGAAAAGTCTTGAACAATTACCCAATCCAACAAACAGAAATAATTTGTGTTTAGGTTGACTCCTCCACTGAGGCTGGTTCTTTGCATGCAGCAGAGCTAGAATTAGCAGAACTTCGTATTTGTAGAACTAAAAGCTTCACAATAAGCTCTGACTACAGCGAGAACCAGCGACCACCTGACTAACAGTCTGTAGATCTAAGCTTCACCAAGAAAAACCATCTTGCACATTCACCGATCCACATGTTCAACCTCCTGTGAACATCGGCCAATCACATGGCAGCAAATCAGCGCAATGGCCACGTTTACATGAGAGCTTTAATTCAGATTTAAGGTTAATTCTGCTTTAAAGTGATGAAAAATGACCATGTAAACACTTAAAGGAATACTCCGCCCTCCGAATGATGTGCCTTCATTTTGTACTCACCGTCATGCTGATTAACACTCTGG
>JBAMHT010000025.1:13980860-13991700 GCA_037177075.1 Craterocephalus fluviatilis | reverse complement strand
CTGGCACCTGTCAATCAAAAGGACACGCCCACAATTAATGAGGAACTTTAGGATTAAATAACATCTAAACGGAGGAGTTAGAATTTTTTCACTCCCCCCACAGTTGTCATGAAGGTAAACCTGACATTTCAATCCTAAAATGTTTTTTTGTACCAGGCTGTAAACATGTTTAATTCTGCTGTAAAGTTGGAGTTTTTAACATGGGAGCCAATGGGACCTTGCTCTGTTTTGGAGCCAGCCCCTAGTGGATGAGGAGGGAACTGCAATTTTCTGCACTTCCACATGTGTATCACTTTTCCTAGCGAGAGGTTGCCGCTTGGTACTGACCCACAAACAGTATTTGACATTATTGTGCGTCATGGTCCTCAACAAAAGAACGTGTAGCGGGAATGGAAGATAGAAAAATCTGCATTTCGGTGCCATTTTCTGTCCATGAAACCCAATTGATTCATGTCTTTCACCACCGTAACGGAAAAAAAAACGTGTTTCCCCCTCGCTCCAAAAGTGTGATGCGTCTTCGTTGGACCATTTTTGTTTACTATTTAAAGACCAAGAGTCCTCGCCAAGAGAACTTGCCCAACATGACCTAATGTTCTTTTCGACATGGAGATATTCTGATACGCTTTTACATGATCAAATGTTTGGGTTATAAAAGGAGTAACCCAGGGGAAATATTCCGGTTTTTAAACATCGGAATATGGGTATACTCAGGTTTCTGCCAGTGTTTATATGGCCGTGTGCAACCAGGTTATCGCTAATATTCTGGCTTTGAAAAGGGTTACTGGCTGCATATAAACGCAGTCACTATGCCGCATTTCTTTTGAACTCTGAATTTCCAACATGTGAGATTGTGTTTACAATGTAGAAGCTCCAGTTACATCACTACTGAACAGTTTTTGTTGCAGCACCGAGGGCCAAAAACGACTAATGCTGCTTATTGTTTGAAACTGCTGTTTCTGTTTTTTTGCATTGGTTTGCCGTTGTTGTAAAATGATAATTGCTGTTTACAGATAGCGTTTGCCGTTCTGTTTCAGTTGTTTTTTAAAATGGCAGTTGCCCCTGAGTAATGGATTAAGTGTGAAAACTCCCATTCGCCCCCAGTTGTTCCCAGTTCCAGGGTAAATGGGATGCACCCTTAGCCTCTGTTCCAAGCTAATAATCATATTTATGTCAAGTTAGTGAATCAAAAAAAGAAAATATGTGGCCAGTGTTTGCTAAAGTTTGCAACAACTAGCTTGTGCTTCTATCAGTCCAGCTACGGTTTCATGTTTTGCTGGTATTATTCTCTGAATCACTCATTTACGGAAATAGACACTTTTTAAAAGAACAAAAGTACAAAAGTTACATGGTTCTTAATTCATCTCTGAAAGGTCACAGTCAGTTTCACACTTTAGCTGCACGGCTAACGAAGAAACGAGTCAACGAGGTGAGGGAACAAACAGAAAAACAAGACAACAAAAGCTTTATTAATTATGCGTTTTGTTTATCCACAAAAATCTTTGTAAAATCTCAAGAACTGCTTTATGTGCCATGTTCATCATCTTGCTGCTAATGTTAGCTTCAATGTGCCTCAGCATACTAAGCAAATAGCACATAGCCAACACATTCATGATCCCTTTTAGATTGATTTATAACTTAAAGTAACAGAAAAATAATGTTTTTAGTCAAGTACAAGAATAATTATTTAAAACATAAGATGAATTCAAACAAATGTGGATGTCCTTTATTTTTCGGCCCACTGTTTGCTAATGCTAACTAAAATTAGCTGGTGCGCCATATTAGTATTATTGGGCTTTGAAGGTTTTTTTTCCCCTTCTGAATTCAACATTTGAAGGAATGTACTTTTTAAAATGTTGTTTTCCAGTTCTTTAAATTTGTTTTGTCATTGTCACTCTTCAAAGTTTTACATCCTCTGGCTGCAGCTAAAGGTGGAAGAAACTGATAGAGGAAAAAACAGAAAAACAAACACCAGAGGTCTTCGAGTTGACATGGAAGCAACATTTCATGCTCCAAAACAGAAAATTAAAGACAACAACCTGCTGCTGAACTCCTGATAGATGAGAGATTTTAACATTTTAATCATACATATTTGATGTAATGCATTCTTTTGCTCAACTGAGGCAGCTTAACTTTGGCCTTTCCAGGGTTAAGGGTTCAATTCCCACTGGGCCCCACCCATGCTTCACAAAAAAAGGTTAACTCCTGGATAATCTAATGTGGTTTGGATAACAGCCTTCACACATCTCCTTTCTGTAACTCAACTACAAGCCTTTTATAGCACAATCAATGGGGAGAGGCGGATGTATCACAGATTGATATAAATATTTGGATCTTTCCTGCTCATACCATTTGGCAATATTACATCTCGGCGCTCGCTCGCTCATAAATTTCCACCTCTCCCATCCCTTCTTTCTCGCCGGGTTTCCCACGGGAGGTGCCAGACGGCCAGTAATTTGGTTGTCTTGGCTCGTCTGGAGTAACACCTGCCCCCTCTCTGGGGAGGGAGAGAGCCTTTCAGCCAGGAGCGTACATGTAGCCGACCACTGCCTTTAGCTGCTGACCAATAACACATTTCATATTATATATATACACAACATGTTTAAATATAAATATAAATATATATAAATATATATATATATATATATAAGAAGATATAAATAAATAGTATAATAGATTGATTATAGATCCATTATTGCATGTTTTCTAGGCAATGATGCACAGTTAATCAGCAATATAGACACAAATACCAATTTAGCCAGAATATGATGTAGCCAATTATGCTATGATGCAAAAAAATGTGTGTCTGTGTGTGTGTCTGAGAAAGGTGTCTTCTGTTTGCATCCACTTATCTTGCACTGTGTATGTGCATGGACAGAGTGTGCAGGAGGTGAGCGCTCATCTGTATGCTAAACTGGATTTGCAATTATTCCACCTTTTACGGTGTGCTAAATTCACGCATTTGTGCTCACGTTCGTGCACGCGCGCGCGCTCAGGAGCAGGCGTTTAAGCTTGCAGATGTGTCCCATCATGTTAGCGTGACGTCAGCTAGCACCGGGTGAAAAAGTGTTGCAGTTAGCATTAGCTGAAATCTCTCAATCCAAGAAAGAGGAGGGAAAAAAAGAGTATTTTTTAAGTATTGCCTTTTTAATGAAAAATAACACGGGGATATGAAAAGTCTGTCCATTAGAAACCAGCTGTCACACAATAACTCTACTACAAAAATCTGCATAAAGCAACAAGTAGCCTACACAACCCTGAAGAGACAAAAAATCTTTGGATAGAGGATATGTGTTTTTTCTCCTTTTACTATAAAATTACTTATTGAATTTTTTTTATTTATTTTACTTTTTTAGGAATACCAAGCCGACACAAATACCAAAAAATAATCTTAAATAAATAAACATAAACCAACACAAACATGAATGTTTTTGGTCACAGCAAAAAAAAAAAAAAAAAGAAAAGAAAAAAAAGAAAAAAAAAAGAAAAGGTTAAGCTCATTTTAAATCACATTTTTAAACTTAAGCTCTTACATAATATTTTTTTTAGGGAAGCAAAATATCCATGGGGGTCCTGAACCCCACCTTGAAGTGCTTATCGTTGCTATTGATCAACAATAGACATTATCAAAGCAAAACAAAGAGAATGACACACATAAAACATACAACAAATAGTTCATTTAACAGAAAGTGCCATTTTTTTAAAGAATCAAACATCATCAACTTCACAGCCTAAAATATAGAAGCAACGAACAACAGAAAAAGACGCCAGCCTATGATGTCAGAAATAAATTAGCATTAAATATTAAAAATTAAATAAATTATTCTATACACTTTATATTTTTTTAACAAAAGAAAAATGATTAAGGTCACAATTCTTCATAAGTGGCACTTACGCATTGAATCTTTTTTTTCTTCCTCGACGGAAAACATCTAAACTAAACCTAAAGCAGCTATCGTTACATCCTTCCATCCCCACGTTTGTTTGTTAAAAATGTTTTAATGTGCTGTAAAATCATGTTCAAGCTTCTTTAATCCTTTAAAGTTCGGTTTGGAGGGAAATAATGACGCTTGCGAGGCTCAGATGCATCGAAATATGTTTATAAATTATTGTTATTATTGCATCCTGCAGCTCAAACTTGTTGAAAGTTGGGTTTTTCTTCACAACTTTGCGCATCTTGTTGCCAAAACCGCCGAAAGCCACGGATTTATGGGAAATAAAAGAAGATGGGATGTTTCATTTCTACGGATTACAATTCAAATAAAATGAAATTTGGAGCTCGTCGTGTTACATGTGGTCATTGATAAGTCACGTGGATTGTAAAATTCCCAATTTCTTTATTCTTTTAACTTAAAATATCAGCTTTAAAAAATACTGCGCATCTTCTTTAAAAAAAGAAAAGAAATAAAATAAAAAAGAAAACTTGCGTGCCAACTTTGCCCTAAATGACGCCCAGCACGCGCACTAGTCCAGTCCGACCCAAACAGCCTCTCTTTTTTTTTATGTGACTCTCAGACATCCAGCACGTGATTGAGATAGGAGATGTAGCAGATAGCCAGTCTGAGGATCTCAATCTTGGAGAGTTTCTTGTCCGGGGGCAAGGTGGGGAGTAATTTCCGGAGCTCCGCGAAGGCCACGTTGAACGCCTCCACGCGGATCCGCTCCCTGGTGGCGTGGGCCGAGCGGTACTTGGCCGTGGCCCTCCGCCTCCTGCGTTTCTCCTCCCTGCTCAGCGGCTGCTCGGCCTTGCATTTGGCCCCCCTCTCCTCGCCCTCCGCCGGCTCGTCCGAGGTGCAGCCCGCCGACTTGAGGCCGTTGAGCATCGTCTCCGGGTCGGACTGAGTCCAGGAGAGGTCCGCCTCGGCCTGGTCCGGGCTCAGCATCATTTTTACACTGGGGCACTTTCTCCTCCTTCCTGAACAAAAAACAACCATTAAAATCTCAGATTTTTTAAAATACATTTCCAGTAAGTTTCCTCAATTCAAACAGAGAAAAACACAAAAGTTAATTAAAAAATCCCCAATTAGATTTAATTAAAAGTGTTTTTCACGCGCCCTGAGGGCCCCATCCTGGAAATCCCACAGCGGCTGCCAGCTAGGGGCCCCTTCCACACCAAATGGAGCTCGCGCAATTGATTGCATAATAGCATATACGTTCTTTAATAATAAATGCATTCAAATTTGCTCCATATTTTATTTATTTAGCGAGAAAAAAGTGAGTAAACAGCATTTTTTAGTGTTTAATGTAAGTTTAAAGCAGATTATTTACGTTAAAAGTCAATTTTAAAGAATTACAGTGAACTTGAGTTTATTTCTTTGTTTTTTTGGGAGAAACTCACTTTTTTGTGAATTAACATAATCAGAATTGGCCATCTGTCACAGCGTGATGAACACATCTGCTGAGCTGAGAGCAGAGCGACTTGACAGCATATGACGGCGAGAAATAATGTTGACATCTGCTGGGTGAGAAAGGACCCCAGCAGAAAGAAACTCAGTTATCTTAACCTTTTTTTCAACTTGAAGAAAATAAATAAAAGAAACATGTGTAAAAATAAATAAATAAATCAGTATTTTCTTAAAAATGCAATTTTTTTTACTTACCTTGATAAAGAGTTTTGTTTATTTTTATTATTTGTCTCGTGATTTGTCTCAACTCCACATTAACTCATATTCCAGAAAACCAAACAAGCCGCGGGTGCAGAGGTGGATCTTCACGAAACTAAAATTAAGTTTAAAAAAAAGAAAAAAAAATCTTTCACTTTTTTAGGTTCAAACTTGAAACGTGGGCATCACGCGGGGGTCAGACGTGGAAATATTTGCGGATTTAAAAGCGGAAAAAGAAAAAGTCTGGATCCTGAAGTCTTGTTTGGATCAGCTCAGTGCTGCTGATAAAGATGATGCTGATGCTGATGCTGATGCTGATAAGAGGGGATCAGGGGGATCTCGGAGACAATGGAGGAGATGCGCGGATTGCGGTGAAAGTGGCTACTCGTCCATCCGCCTGTGGAAGATGGGGATGAAAGGGGCGAGATAAGCGAGGAAGCAGCGGATCGGAAGGCAGGTCGCGCGCGGATAATCCTCCTTCTCCTCTCCGCCCTCATCCAGAGTCTTGTGCCAGATAAGATCCAAACGGTCCGGACTAATAAAGGCTCACTTCATGGACGGAGGGGATGGAATATGTTGGAGGAATGGGTATTGTCTAACGTCGCCTCCCCCCTTTTCCCTCCCTGACTCTCCTCCTCTCTCTCTCTCTCTCTACTCACCTCCTCCCTCTCTCCTCACGCCCCTCAGCCCCTCGAGCGCTCCGCGTCCCGTGGGAGTAGTGGGCAAAGGGAAGGCAGAGATGTGTGCATGATAAAAGATGGGAAGGGAAAAAAAGAAAGAAATTCATGTTGTGAGTTTGTGCACGTGCCCTTGTGTATGTGTTTGTGTGTGTGTGTGTGTGGTGGAGGTGGGGGGTATTTTTAATGCATTTTTATATCTGTTCCTAACTTTATTTATATAGTTGCTTATTATATTATTTATTTTTTATTCATTTATTTAATTAATTTATACATTTATTTAATGGATTTTTCTTCATTTCTATTTAAAACTGACCTGGACTTGAGTTGTCATCATTTATTTATTTTTTTATTTATTGAGGCTTTCATTCAGACATTTTTTAAATTTAATCTGACCCAACTTTCGAGTTTTCTTTGTAATTGATCTATTTATGCATTTGTCTACATGTCTACTTTAAACTAAACCTATACTTTATTTTAGTCATTTACCTATTTTTCATCATTGTCAATAATAATAATAATAATAATAATAATAATAATAAATATTCTACAAACACCTTTGAAATAAAATTTTTAAAAAGTTTCTGGATGTCTTGCATGTTGATTGAATTGGCATGCAGTTGTAACTTTCGTCGAATTGTGAAAACGTGATTGGCTGAAGGCCCGAATTCATGATTTATGTCAAAGCAGAACATAAAGGAAAATTGGATGACTGGAAAAATGTCCCTTCACTGGCAGAAGCAGCAAAATACTGTTTTTACTGTAATGGACACGTTGTCACTGCTGGAGCTGTAACTTTAGAGAAAGTTTTACAAAAACACCCAAATATTAATGTTTATGACCAAATAAATGAATTATTTTGGATAACTGTGGTCCACAAAGATGAATAAAGATACCTATGAAACCAGTGAGATGATCTGGGAGACCTAACCAAGAGGCCCGAAGCATATCAGTATAAAACCAGAACATAAAGCTGTTAAACTTAAATCTGAAAAATTTCAATCAGGAGATAAGAACAACAAGTTGAAAATAAATGAAAAACATGAGCATTTCCCAGTGTTTTCACGTCATTTATCATGCAAGAGGCAGTTAAAAGCTGCTGATAGAAGAATAAAAGCAACATGAGCAACCACCAATATTTTGTTTTATCAAAAACATTCAAGTCAAAGTTAAAGCTGAATGAAATGGAGTAAAAACAACACATTTATTTCAGAAGTGATCGTGGAAGTAAAATAACCGCGGAGGAATCCAGACAATTTCTCATAATGTCAAACAAAAGCAAAGTTTTAAAGGTTGGAAAGATTGTCGATGAGATTACCTTCAAATAGACTTTAGGACAGGATCCAGGATCCCTGAAGGACTTTCCAGGAAAAGTTCTCCAGGATCCCTGAAGGATTTTCCAAAACTCTTCATTGGATTATATTGTGGTTCTCCAACAGACCCGTTTAGGTCCTGGTTTTGGGGAGGATTCGTTCCTCCATCAGACTTCAGTCATGTCACATACCTCAGCCTTTTCCTCCCATTTCCCGTCCTGACAGCCGTGTTTCCATGTAAATAATCCGATGAGGCTTCGGCCAGCGTTAGACGGGTCAGCTGGAGGTCCAGATCTCAGGTCTAAGCAGAACATCAGGCTCAGATCCTGCTGGATTCATGCTGGGAATCTGTTCAGAGATGTAAAAACAGACTTTTTATAGACATGGAACTCTTTTAACCTCCCGGTTTTTGCAAACGTACTCTGCATCTATCTGCTATTATAATTCTAAAATGACTCTGCCCATTTTTAGCCCTGATAAAATCAGACTAACATTCTTTCCTCAGTGAGAGATCATTAAAATTTCTGATTTTGCAAAGTGATTTTATATCTCTCGGCTGGCCTGGGAGCGCCTTGGGATCCCCCCTGGATGAGCTGCCTGAGGTGGCCGGGGAGAGGGAAGTCTGGGCTTCCCTGCTCAGGCTGCTTCCCCCGCGACCCTACCCCGGATAAGCGGTAGATAATGAATGGATGGATGGATGGCTTTCTGCACCTTGCTGCAATGTTTCTAATGTTTGTATGTAAAGCATCTTGAATTGTCATGCACATGAAATGTGCTATACAAATAAACTTGCCATGCCTTGCCTATTAAGAGACTATCTGGTAAATCTACAAGTGATCCATAATGACTCCATTATTTATCATAGTTTTTGTAATAACAAAAGAAAAACCGTACTTTCGCAGTACTTTGACCCAGAAATTAAGGTCAGTCATATTCCTGTCAAACATACCACCCATAAGAGCTTTTAAATTTGACATTTCTGTCAATCAGGAGCAGCCAAAGATCAACAAGTGAACACAAAGTTCTGTGTGTCTGAAAAGAAGGAAAATGATGGTCCTCTATGTCTGGAATAAAGCCAAGAAGATGTTTCTGATGCTCACTGGAGCAAAAAAGAAGCTCAGTTGGAGCTGATTTAGTGAGGGTAGGAGGTAAATAGCAGTACAACAAACTGTAAATAGGAAAAAGTGTAAATAGTTTCTGTTGTGTGTTTGCTTTAATGCAAGTATCTTCTCTCCTAAAAGCCAATACTTGAGAGAATGATTTGCAGGTAAGGAAAGGCCTGGTCCCTGTTGATCTATGGGTTATTTTTTATGAACTCTTTTTGCAGTTTAGGTTGGCTTTATAGTGCTACAGTATATAACTTTTACATCATTTTAGCCGTCCTGTAAATATATATTGATTGGGATTAAAATGTTTGAGGTTTTACATGCATTTTTCAATAATATAAAAGGTTTGGAGTTTAAGCATGTTGTAAAATATGTACCATCATCGTCATTCCACAAGTAGATGGTGAATGTCATCATATACTGACCGATGTAGGATACCTGTCTTTTGAGATCAGATTTACAGATGCAGTGAAGCAGAGCATTTTAATACTGAGGAGGAGGAACTGGAAGAATCAAAATGCTCAGAAACGGATTGCAAATGTTTTACTTACCTACATGAGGCATGGCAGCCTTTGCTATCAATAAGAAGACCTGTGAAAAACTACAGTTTTCCCATCGATAAAGCAGCTCATTTGAAAAAATCTACCTTTGTAACACCATGGTGTAAGTATTGTGGCTTGTGGTTGTTTGTCTTGTATCAATGCTTTCTGTCTATAAGATCAATAGAAACCAATAGTAAGAGAACCTTCGAACATCTTAAAACTGGAGGAAATGTACGGCAAAAGTAGTAGAAATGACAAACACCTCTAAGAGGTGATTTCCTCAAAAAGAGCAACACAAGTCTGAAGGCACAGAAAGAGATGACGTCTGTAGATGTTAGTGTTGGATAGATGATGAAAAAGCTGCTTGTCCTTCATTCAAATATGCCTTTATCGGACTTAAACTCAACCAAAATGTCCTTACAGGAAATAATCAAGTTAGTCACTGAAAAAGTTGTATGACTGCATGAAGAATAGATGAAAATATGGGCCGTGCTACAATGCATCCTCTTTCTGCTGCCTCTTACTGCGTCTTTGCACTCATCAAACAGCCAGCGAGCCTTTTTGCTGGTTTGTGTCTTTATACTGTATTCACACAGTGAATGTGTGTGTTCGTGTCGCCTACTGTCCATCTGTTGGAGCACCAGGAGCCCATGATGAATGTTTATCATGACTCAGACACTCATACCCCTTCGTCCTGCTGGGGTCCTCTTGCAGGTTTTCTTTATTTCACTTTATCAGAAAAAGGCAAACCGCCGACCCGAATCATGCGGAGGTTGGTGAGTGGCTAAGCAGAAAGCAGACTACAGATCAAATCTGTAAAATTTCTGCATGTTCCAGTATGAACTTTTTGCTTTTGATCAAACTGATCCAACTTGATTCATCTGTGAAAGAAAGTCATTATCCTGGTTGCACGAAAATGACTTTGTTAAAAGGCTTTAGAGGAACAGGAGCCCTGCTGACCTCATGAACTAACATTCCCACAATGCATTTGAAGAACAAACATCCAATATGAATTTAATTTGTTTTACTTTCATGTTGCCTCCCACTATGAAGTCAGAGCTGGAAATAACATCATACGTTGGTATTTGCTAAGTACTGGTAAGCAATACAAGCTATTGATGTGTATGTTTAGACACAAACTGATAAACAGTTCATTCCTGCAACTATGGCCGACTGTCATGTGCAAGGTAGATCACCATCAAGGACATAATCACCATGTTGAGGGGTTCTGGTTTGGTGAACTCAGCATTAGGCTTTTGCATTTTGCAGATGATGTGATCGTGTTCGCTTCATCTGACCGTGATCTTCAGCCATTACTGCCCAGTGTGACGCAGCCCAGATCTGAGACCATGGTCCAAAGCTGGGGAAGGGTGGATCTCCCTCTCCAGGGCTGTACGTTAACTTTTTCAGCTTTTAATACTGGTGCTACAAAGGTTGGAGGTTTATAGCACAAAACAAAAAATTGTAGCACCAGAACAAAATTTCCCTAAAATCTTTAGAACACCAAAATATTAGTTGTATATCGGTACTTAAAGGAATACTTCACCCTCATTATGATGTGCCTTCATTTTCTATGCACCCTCATGCTGATTAACACTCTGA
>JBAMHT010000025.1:13859737-13871222 GCA_037177075.1 Craterocephalus fluviatilis | reverse complement strand
AAACAGGTGAAGAAGAAAAAGAGAAAGATAAGATGCAAGAACTAAAAGTTGGAGTGAGATGAAGAGATTAACCTTAGAGGTTCAGCAGACCTGCAGCTTTCTGGGGGTTTGTTTGAACGCTGCCTCCCATGTTTAATGTGAGAAATACATCTGATCAATCATTAAATTAGACTATAGTCTCCTGGTGAGATATTCATGTCCATCTATGTATCATAATCACTATGGTAACATATTTCGTTGTTTTTCATCATTTGAGCAGTGAGCCCAGGATGGAGCCTTGGGGAACGCCACACTCAGATTTTAAGTTACCTACAGAAATGAAGTGGTCCCTGTATTTTAGAGAGGACTCAGACCAGTTTTTTTGGTGTGGTTGCTTAATACTTAACTATTAAACTTCCAAGACACTTTTTAAAGTTGTTCAGTTGTCAGATTATGGAGTTTAAATGATATTCCAGCCATAGAGGACCATTATTTTTCTTCTTTAAAGCTCACTTGTTGATCTTTGGTTTCTCCTGATTGGACATTACCCCTCATTTAAGCTTTGTAGATCACCAGAAGGGTAATTTATGTACACAGTACAGTAACTGAGAAACTTCCATCTTTGCTTTTAGATGAAACTTGCGTTTCAGTATGTATACACTGTATGTCAAGAAAAGTTTGAAGCCTCACCTGGTCTGCTGCAGTCTACATCTGGTACACCAGGCGGAGTGGCAGTTCCTGGTTTTTCCCGTCCCTTACTGTCCACGCACCAAGAATATCCAGTGGAGCCATGACGCTAACACGGTAGTAAAAGATTAAATTAAATGAAAACAGTTATTCAAATTTACGTGATGATGCTAACCTGCTGTGGTTGATACATTCCGTTGTCGTCACACTGTGGAACATAGACTCCGGCTAGAGGGTATCGGTCTGCACTGGTGGTCTGTACACTGTCTCTGTGGTGCTCACAGCGGGTCCTGGAACGCTGTGGTTCATCTAGATAAAAAAAGTGGGAACTGCTACCTTCATTTACTCATTTTTTGAGACAATAGAGTGTGTTTATTGTCCAATGTGGAGCCGCACCTCCTTTGTTGCAGTCTGCAGGCGATGCACCAGGTGCGGTCCTGGTACCTGGTCTTTCCTGCCCCTTGTTGTCCACACACCAACAATATCCAGAGGAACCATGGCACTACCATCATAAAAGATCATACAGTTCTAATGACGTAATTGTACAGTAGAATGAAGATAATGTGTTTCAACAGACGCTAACCTGCTGAGGTATATATTGTCCATTTTCATCACACTGTGGTACGTAGGCTCCAAATAGAGGGTATCCCTCCGGACTGGAGGTTTGAACGCTGTCTCTGTGGTGCTCACACTGAGTTTTCTGACGCTGTGGATCATCTGAGGATTTAAATATGGATTTTAATGAAAGAATGGAAACATCAGGATTTCATGCCATTTAACCTCTTTTTCCCCAAGTCACCTGCCTGAAATGGCAGCATATCTCATCTTAGGAACTAGTAGTCTCTGGAATTAGTTAAATAGTTCTAGCAAATAGTGAACTAGTAAAGTAGTGCCTGGAATTAGTAAAGTAGTCCTAGGAACTGATAACATAGTTTTAGAAATCAATACAGTGGTCATAGGAACTAGTAAAGTGGTTGTAGGAGCCATTAAAGTGGTCCGGAACTAGTAAAGTAGTCCCTGGAATTAGTAAAGCAGTCCCAAAAACTTGTAAAGCAGTTTTTTGGAGTTCTCATTAGTAAATTTGGTATTACTTTACTAATTCTCAGAACAAATGACTAAATGTGCAAAAGTAAAAGCTAAAAAAGTGAAGCTGAGCAGTTTTATGCTTTTCTGTTGTTGTTTTTGTGGTCAGACAGAAGAATCCAGGGGTTCCCCCACATTCATCTCAGACACCACGAGGGTCCAGAAAGATGTTAAGCCTAACATCGTGTGTGATAGGACGAGAGAATACTTCCGTATAAAAACTACTGAAAATGTCCCATAAATGCATTTTGCACATTTGATACATTTACAGTTTCTTATATTTGCACAGAATTTTATTTTATTTTTCTACCATTTCTTGCACATCTTTAACATCTTTTAAACTGTTTCTGAGTCAAGGTGATAAAGTCTCGCTCTGCATACACTGTGTGCAAACTGAATGACAATAAAACTGGTTGTAAGTCCTTCGCCTGCATGGAAACCAGCAGGACCTACATGGTTCATTTCAAACAAAGGCAGAATCACAGAACAACACGTTAGAGTTTATTAGAGCAGGAATACAACTTTTCACCATGAAACAGCTAAAGTAAAACAAAGTTTGGCTGCTAGATCTCACAGTTTTTGTCCCACGGACATCTTTAAAATCAGTCTCTGCTTTCATATTAAACCTTGTTTGGAGGACTTAGCAGAAGCTGATTGGACGGTGCAGCTTTCATGGTTTTCTTACATTCTCATAGTGTTTGAGGTTTATTTTTCTTTTCGTTGGGAATGCTCGGCAAAGTTAAGAGTTTTTCCCCAACATTTTGCAATGCTACATGCTAGCATTGTTGCTTGCATGAACCTCATGCTCCCTGTTGTACAGAGGGCTCTCATGTTCAGCTTTTTAATGCTTAGCAACACAATCGGGCCCTTAGAGATCTTACGACAGATGTTACAGGTAACACTCCATGAAAATCCCAACGGACAAACGTGCAGCAGTCCGACTTCCCACCGCTCTCACTCACACCCACCAGCTTCCTCAGGCTTTCTGAAACCATGACCCGACGCCCTCAGCACAGCACAACCCTCAGACTTGGACACACACTCGCATAAACATGCTGTCTGTTTGATTTGTTAGCGAGTTGAGGAATTAGGGGGAGTTCACAGGTCAGTGTTTTACAAGAAAGCCTCAGAGAGTGGTGACATAATCCACCTGCTGACGCCGGCCACTTACGAGCTGCTTCAGGCACTCGTGGGAAGCGGACGGAGGGAGGGAGCTTTCTGTTTGTGTAGATTTGTCTCACTCACTCGGGTTGTCGCAGTCTTTGGGTGGTGCTCCGGGTAACGTCCTGGTTCCTGGCCTTTCCTGTCCCTCACCGTCCACACACCAACAATATCCAGACGAACCATGACACTGAAAATAAATTGCCCAGTAGTAGTTAAACAGAATATCACCAAGTCCAGTTTAGTAAAGGGGTGAGGTGCTGACCTGCAGTGGTGTGTAGCGTCCTTCTGCATCGCACTGGGGAACATAAGCACCAGGTACAGAGAGACCATCTGGACCGCTGGTCTGGACTCTGTCTCTGTGGCGCTCACATGTGGTTTTAGGCCATTCTAGTTCACCTGAGCCAAGCAAAATAAACCGTTTTAAGTGGTCTAATTGTTTTATTGGAGATCCCTGAAAGAAAAAACAGGGAATACCGGCTTTTCCGCATTCTCTGGGGGCAGTCCCGGGCGGAGTCCTGGTTCCTGCTCTCTCCTGTCCACTGCTGTCCACACACCAACAATGTCCGGTGGAGCCGTGACACTGCAACACGCAAATAATCCCCAACACATTGTTCAGTTAAATAATGACTCAGTCATGCAGTTGATGGGGGTGCGTGTCTCGCAATACAAAGGCAATGATACATTATATTTCGATATATCCAGATATATAGGTAAGACAATGCTTTGCCACTTTTCATTACCGGAATTTAATTGTAAGAAAACTCAAACCTGTGACATGTTCTACATTAATTTACTAAATGGACAACAGAGGGTCTGAATTTCACAACAGAAGAATTAAAAATACTTACGCTTTATGTGCAAGATTAAATTAAAATCGGCCTCATCAGTAAAGTTGAAAGTATCTCTGTAGCATCAAACATACCACTGCTTAGTGCAATATAAAAAGAATGTTGCATGAAAACTATATGAACAATGGTCATATAGAATATTTCCTTTTTTGATGTAGAAGTTCTTTTTTTATCAAAAGAAGGTATGCTTGGTACAAAAAAATATCCTGTTACTTATCCTGTTGCTACTTCTATTTAAATCCAAAAATCAAAGTGCTCAGGATTCTTCAAGAAAACTTTATGAAAGAATCAAGTCAAGAAACACAAAAGTGAACTATAACTGTGTAATGTTTTTTACGTTTCATTTTGGGGGTTGAATATGGAAACCACCAGTGTGTGACTTTTCCATGTATAGAAATATTTTTCAAATATTTTCTTGGAAATATTTTTTTTAACAATTAAAAGAAAATCTTTAATTTTTTGTCATTAAATAAATAAATAAATAAAATCACCCTAACAGTTTTGACTACTGAAACAATATTGCACAAAATATCACAATATTTTGGCAAATTGACGCCGGAGCCCACCTGCAGAGGTCGATACTGGCCATCAGAGTCACACTGAGGGATGAAAGCTCCGAGACTCGGAGTTCCATCGGCTTCTCCGCTCTGCAGGCTGTCTCTGTGCCTCTCACACTGGCTCTTAGGTCGACCTGCGATCATGTAGGGAAACAGTCACTTAAATTTTACTTCATATGAAATTAAATTAATCAAATGTGCTTACTTTAAGTCCCTGGAGAGACATTATAATCTGGTAGCTTTTAGTTTCTGTAGATAATTAAATATGAATCATGTTCAGGAGGTGGATGGCTCAGATCTTCTACAGAAGAAGCCTCTGACTGAACAAACTTTACTGTGAAGCTCCAGACGAGACCCCAGAACAGAACCAGTCATACAGATGAAAACTCACTGCTACCAGCTCTGTATCCCATGTGCAGATCTTTTCCTCTGCACGACAAAAAGCAAGCTAATTTTATCATCTCAATTTACCTGTGAAGTTCAGATTCCAGGACATGTTCCTGCGTCCATGTCTCAGTAAAACACAAACATTTTCCTTGTTGGCGCATTAATCTCTTCCATTTTGTTAGCCACCAATGTCTCAATTCCCGTCAGGACAGATGGAATAAAAGTTTTGTTTTGAATTTCTTTTTCTTTTCTCTCCGCCTTGCATCTGACCTGCATCTTTCTTGTTTTCTTTTCTGTGTAATTTTGCTCAATAAGAGAACAGCTGGTAAACAGCTTTTCTGCTGTAAGGATACCAATGAAAGATCTTGAAAGAGTCAAATAAATTAAAAGAGGCTGCTGAACTACAAAGAAAAATAGCTTGACAGATAGCTATCCGACTGTATTTAGAAGGTATGAGCAGACTACAACTGCTGCCACCTGGTGGCACATCAAGGGAACTGTTTATATGTATATACTGTATTTTCTAAATAAGTAACACTTTTTGTCATAGTGGGTCTGGTTCTGCGACTTATAATCAGGTGTGACTTATTCATGATTAATTTTACATTTTTAAAAGTTAATTTAAACTGATGGACATGAACCAAGCAGTAAGCGTTACCGTCTGCAGCCACTAGAGGGAGCTATAGGCCTTTAACAACTAAATGTACCGAAGATGAAAAATTCAGTGGATTAAGTGAAGTGGAATGCGATCGGTTTATCTGTGGAATGAGAGAGGCGCACATAGAGGAACTAGCTTACGGCTAACTAGCTTGTCGGACTTCCTGGCTATGCTAACTCGGCTCTTTCAGTCTCGTAGGTATGTTCTTCATACTATTATGTAGTTAAACTGGTAACGTACTAGGTTAGCATAGCATAAGTTTAATCCAAACTTAATGTGTTGCATTAATGTACTGGACAACTTTTCACATTGTTTTTCTGTGTGAAGTTGAATAATTTACCAGATTAAATTTTCCTGTTTATGGTCTTGGATCATGTTAAACGAATTTCTGAATAAATGTGACTTATATATTGTTTTTACGTCTCCATGGCACACATTTTGACTGATGTTACTTATAATACAGAGTGACTAAGAATCCAGAAAATAACAGCAAATGTTTTTTGTTTAGGTTTTTTTTCCGAGCCATAACTTCTGATTAATTTGTTCATTTTCAACAGATGCAGAGATCACAGGACTGAAACAGAAAGGCTCAAATGACAGACAGAAATCAGCTGCATGTGTCCACTGTCACACTAAAAATGGAGAAGGATTAGTCATATTGCAAACTTAATGAGTCCCAGGCCACACCACAGTAAGACCTTTACTAACCTTCCTGCTGGGAGCAGTGGAAACCATCTCCATTAAACCCAGGCTGGCAGTGACACTGGAAGGATCCGGGTTCGTTGATACATCTGGCGCTGATGTGACACGGAGACGAGCTGCATTCATCTACATCTGAGGAAAACATGCAGGGATGTAAATTAAAACACCAGAATAGGAAAAAAAATGTTTGTTTTTTTTAATAGTAGTACATGAATGTCAGTGTGAAGGTGAGTTTAAAATTAAAGTATTTTTTGTTAAGGACGACGTTCATCTGCAGTCCAGACTGATGGGAGGACACTGGAAGCCTGGACATGGCTCCTCCACACATTCCACAGCAGCAGCACATTGTGCCATTGCTCTATTTTACTCTCATTTTCTTGTTTTGTTTGTAGCTTTTGCAGCTGTGGGTTAGAACACGAAGCACTTCACGTTCCAAAATTCTTCAGGGATCGGCAATTACAGCCAACAAAGGAGGGGATAACAACATAAGTGCAGGTTTTCTTTCAGTTATAGTACATGCAAGCAGAGAATATGACAATGCAAGTACTTACTCTTACTACTGTATTTCTATGAGTTAGTTACATAGTATGGTTTCATGTCTCAGAGGTTGTGCAAAACACGAAGTTGTGGTTGATTAAGTTGATATATGGTGTTTTTTATCGTTGGAAAATACCAAATGTTTGATTGGAACAGCCAAAAGCAAGTCAATTAATCAAATTCTGGAACTGATTACAGTACTTGGAGGAACTGATATGCCCTGGGAGCGAATTCTGACTTTATCCTGAGAATTCTCACTTTTTCCTCAGAATTCTGACTTTAATATCAGAATTCTGTCTTTAATTGAAGAATTCTGACTATTTTGTTTTTACAGAAATCTGACATTTTCTGAATTCTGACTTTTTTCTCAGAATCTTTAATCTCAAAATTCCGACTTTTTCTCAGAATCTTTAATCTCAGAATTCTGTCTTTAATTGAACAATTCTGACTTTTTTTTTTCCAGAATCTTTAATCTCAGAATTCTGACTTTTTTCCCTCTGAATTCTGACTTTTTTCTCAGAAATCTGACTTTTTTTCTCAGAATCTATTTTCTCAGAATTTTGACTTGTTTCTCAGAATATTGAATCCCAGAATTCTGAATTTGAACTCAGAATTTTCCTTGTACGATGTGGCGTTTTTAAATACCATATGATTGAATTGCTTTTGGCAATCAAACTGTGAAACTGACGGAGGTACTTTGAGGAATTTACAGTATATGCCCTGGGAGCCCATTCTGACTTTCTCACCCCAAATTCTGACTTTTTTCTCAGAGTTTTCTCAGTTTAATCTCAGAATTCAGTTTTTCATAATGATTTTTTTTTTTCTTTCTTCAGTGGCCCTAATACTCTTCCGTACATCTTTTCTCCTCTGATACAAGTGTTTTTTTGTTGACAGTCTTCCAACAAGATCTGCTCTGCACCATCAGCACCGTGAACAGTGGGGACGGGACACCAACCACCTTGACTCTGGGTGTTGTAATTGGTGGAGGGAATACTTCGAAGATCTTCTGAAATGCGACAACTTCCACTGAGGAAGCAGACTCTGCGGACTCGTAGGTGGGCTCGTCTATCTGAAGCGGAGGTCACTGACGAAGTAAAGAAGCTCCTTGGTGTGAAAGCCCTGAGGGTGGATGAGATCCCTCTGGAACTTGTCCAGGTTCTGGATGTTGAGAGAATGTCTGAGTTAACACGTCTCAGCAGCATGACAAGGATATTGGGGACAGTGCCTCTGCACTGGCAGACTCCCTGGTAAGGTCTAGTCAGCAGTCCCGGGAAAGAGGGTCCATCGGACACCAGGAGCGACGCAGCGATTACCTCGTCTTGCAAAGTTTTTGGTAACTAAATATTTTGGACTTTTTGCAAAGTTCACTTTAGTCAGTTTGAAATAGTTTTTTGTGTGCGGTCTCTGGAGCTTTTTCACGAAATATGTTCTTGTCCAGCTCTTGTTCTCTCTCTCAAAAAAAAAAGACTTTCTGCAGGTAGCTCAACTAGGAAACAAAGATGAGGACCGCTGACAGAGAGGACACTCTCTCTCCGTTAGGAACCATCGTTTGTTCATTCGCTTCAGGATTTGTGTTTTGTCACTAGTAGATTTGTCTCGTTACTTGTACAAATTTTTAGTATTTAGCAAATTTGTTTCAGAATGTAAGTTTGGTTACTTAAAATTTAAATTTTATTTAATAAAAACTGACTTAATAGAATGGAAATTTGCTTCATAATGAAAATGGACTTTCTAAATTTCCTTTTATTTTCAAATTTAATAAAAGATGTTGTGCAGTTCTTAGCCACTATATACACACACAGCACTGATCCATCAACCACAGCTCGACCCGTTACATATCTAACTTGCACATTGGCCATTTTGGTTTATTTCCTTTTACCAGAGTAATGAGAAACGTACACATCCATATGGAACAAATTAATGTTTTTCTGTAACACAACTCACCGACACAGGCGTGCCTGTCGTTCATCTCAAAGCCTCGGTGGCATTGGCAGCTGTGGCTACCGGGAAGGTTCAGGCATTGAGAGTGATCCCCACACGAGCTCAAACCCTCGGCGCACTCGTCTACGTCTACATCAAAGAGAAAACGAGACAGTCTTATTATAAACTCACAAGTGTGTCTGAAAACACGTCGAGCCACACGTGTGATTCAGAGCTGTAATTATGGTCATTACTGGAGCTTTTAGCGCACATACGGCATGTGCATGCTTCTTTGTGCTGCTATAATATATGCTCCCTTCCACACCTGCATATTTGCCTGCGAAATGCATCGTGCGCCACACGGGACAAAGAGGAAGAGGACGTGCAATCAGAGAGAGACGGAGGCCTTTCCATGGGAACCGTGGCTGAGCCCGGGGCTTTCCTGGTGCTGTCAGCAGGAGAAAAAGACCAACTGCTGGCCTAATGACAGGCCACCCACCAGCTTTGAGTCCTAAAGTCCCTTTTAACTGGGGAATTAACTCGGCGAGGAAAGGGAGGACAGAACCGCTGCTTCCATTCACGCCGGCTGAACTTGAACCTTTGCCACTGCATGGACAGATGCTGATGAAACACAGACATGTTGCTGCGTTCGGTTTGTCTTCGGAAGTCGGATTTTCTGAATTTCCAGCTGGAAATACAAGCTGAACGCCCCCTGAAGTCAGAAATACGACTTGGAAAGTCCCACCAACCCGGACTTCACCTAGGAAAGATGGCTGCCCAACAAATCAGCTGTGAGGGAAACCAGAGTAAACAGATTTATGCTTAAATGTTCTCGTGTGATCGAACATAAATTAGAGTTAAAGGAGATTAAGCTTATTTACCTTATTGTCAGAGGAATAGGCCCTTGAGATGAAGGGGGTCCTCTACAAAGAAGAGGACCTAAAAAAAACACTAAAAAGTGTTTGAAACACTAAATAAAAGCGTTGGACGTAGCCTCTCTGCTAACATTATTCATCATTCCCAGTTAATAGTTCCGATATCTGAGTCAAATCAAACGCAACTTTTCTTCCGTTCCTGTGAGTCGGAGTCACTTATAGGTGAAGCAAAGGAGGCACCGTGAAAAATATATGTGGAGAGGAGGTTACCATAACAGTTGCGTCCGTCTCCTGTGTAGCCGGTGGCGCACTGGCAGCGGAAGGCCTGGCCGTCTAGCGGGATGCACTGCGCCGTGGTGTCACAGTCATGGCTCCCGGAGTAGCAGGGGTTCACCCCCTCAGGCCCCAGAGGCTCCACTGCAGATCACACAAGGGAGGAGAGGCAGATGTTACGGATGGTTGCAGCAAAGCAGGACGAACATCTGCATGTGCTGTTCGGTGCAGGTAAAAGAACTTTTTAAGTGACGAAACCAGAGGCCATTTCATTTGTAGAGCATTTAAAACAATCAGAGTCGACCGGTGTTGCTCACAACGCTTAATAGGTATGAAAAAGTGCAGATATGGGTTAAAAGCAAATAATAGTAACGCTACAGAAGAAAAAATAAAGAATATAAACAAATCGAAGTCAAGGAAAACAAAAATATGTCTTCAGTTGTGATTTAAAGCCTTTAATGAGAGGATGGAATTCATTAACACTGGAAGGTCGTTTAGTTTTTTGATCGCTACCAAAAAAAAGTACAATTTCCCTTCAACTCCCAACTGTTGGATACTGATTCAGAATGTTGAGATTTAAAAAATGATAATTACTCAGATTTAGCAATAGAAACAAAGTCAGAATTCGAGATGAAAAGTCAAAAATGTGAGAAATAAGAAAAACGGGCAGAATTTCTAAAAATTAATTCAGGATGTTAAGATTTTAGAAAGAAAAGCAGAAGTCTGAGCTAGAAAATCAAAACATCCGAGACAGAGTCAAAAATAGGAAAGGAGTCAATACATGTATATCGCGCTACAAAGTAAGACTTTCCTTTTTTCCCCCACGAATTTTCAAATTTAGAAAAGATAAAATTATGAGACACAGTTTCAATTTTGAAAATAAACTCAAAGAAAAGATCATTTTAAGCAAAGTTGGAATATTTAAGAAAGAAAGAAATAATAAGAGGTAGGTTTGCAAGAGATACAGAGTCAGCATTTTAAGATTTAAAAAGGAAAACAGAATTCTGAGCTAGAGATACAGAATTTCTTAGAAATAGAATGAAGAGTTGGTCCAAATTCTGAATCATAAACAATTTCTTTTTAAATTTTGATATTTAAAAAAGAAACTGAATTCTGAGCAACATAGTCAACTTATGAGAGACAAATTTAGATTTAAGAGATCAATCAGAAATCTGGGATGAAAACTAAACATTAGAAGTAGAATATTTTAAGAGTTTTTAAGAGTTTTAATATGATGACACAAAAGCATTTTTTTGCTGTCATGAAAAATTATCTTCATTAATTTGGTTTTAGGGGCATTCAATTCAATATTTACTACTTTTATTTCAGCCAGCTGTTTCACTGCACATGTGCTGCTGATCCTTAGTAAACGTGCAACGGGCTGTAAATTAGAACCATCTCTTTGGTAACTCGACAATAAATGGAAAAAAAATAGAAAATAAAAATCACATCTCAATGTGATTCAGGAAAAAAAGAAATTCAATGAATTTGGTGCATATCGGCCTGACCTATTAAGAATGTAAAATCAAATTTAGACATATAAAGTCAGAGTTTCATACAAAGTTGTGTAATTTATGCTAAATCCTTGTTTTAGGATAAATAAAGTCTTATTTTCTATTCTACACACAAGCTCAGACTAACTCTCCAAATGTTCTGAACTGAGATTAACAGATCTGGATTAGTGACTGGAAACATCCCAACGA
The DNA here is from genome assembly GCA_037177075.1 of Craterocephalus fluviatilis. Lineage (NCBI taxonomy): Eukaryota > Metazoa > Chordata > Actinopteri > Atheriniformes > Atherinidae > Craterocephalus > Craterocephalus fluviatilis. Next base: position 13,859,849 of record JBAMHT010000025.1, on the reverse strand, counting down.
TCGGAGCGATGATTACAGGACAACGTAACCAGACACACATGTAAAATCACTCCAGACAAATTCCCATGAGACGCTTTCCTTTCAAGACGCGACTCCCCTCATGTTGGCGATA
>JBAMHT010000025.1:13466137-13486612 GCA_037177075.1 Craterocephalus fluviatilis | reverse complement strand
TGTATGAATGTATGTATGAATGAATAAAAACGTATGTATAAATGAATGAAAGTATGAATGTATGTATGAATGAAAAAAGTATATATATGTATGAATGTATGTATGTATGAATGAAAAAAGTATATGTAAAAGTATGAATGTATGTATGAATAAAAAAGTGCATATAAATAAAAAAATATGCATGAATGAAAGTGTGTGTATGAAAAGTAAATGAATGTATGTATAAATGAAAAAGTATGTATGTATATGCGTATGAATGTATGTATGAATGAATGTATGAAAAAGTATGTATGTATTAAAAAGTATGTATGAATGAATGAAAAAGTATGTATATTTGTATGAATGTATGTATGAATGAATAAAAACGTATGTATAAATGAATGAAAAAGTATGTATATTTGTATGAATGTATGTATGAATGAATAAAAACGTATGTATAAATGAATGAAAGTATGAATGTATGTATGAATGAAAAAGTACATATGTATGTATGAATGAAAAAGTACATATGAATGTATGTATGAAAAAGTTTATGTATGAATGTATGTATGAAAAAGTGTGTATATATGTATGAATGTATGTATGAATGAAAAAAGTATATATATAAGTATGAATGTATGTATGAATGAAAGTATGAAAAAGTATGTATGTATATATGTATGAATGTATGTATGAATTAAAAAGTATATATGAATGTATTTATGAATGAAATAGTATGTATGTATATATGTATGAATAAAAAGGTATGTATGTATGAATGAGTGTATGAATGAATGTTTTACAAAGTGTTTGTATGAATGAATGAAAACATGTATGTATATACGTATGTATGTATGAATGAAAAAGTATGTATGTATATACGTATGAATGTATGTATGAATGAACAAGTATGTATGAAAAAGAATGTATGAATGAAACATGTATGTATATATGTATGAATGAAAAAGTACATATGAATGTATTTATGTATGAAAAAGTATGTATGAATGAATTAAAGTGTGTGTGTGTGTATGTATATATATATATATATATATATACACACACACTATATATGAAAAAAGTATATATGAATGTATGTATGAAAAAGTGTATGTATGTATGTATGAGTGTATGTATGAAAGTGTGTATGAATGAATGAATGAAATGTATGTATAAATGAATGAAAAAGTATGTATGTATGAATGTGTATGAATGAATTTATGAATGAAAAAATGTGTTTGAATGAATGAATGAAAGTGTGTATGTATGAATCTATGTATGAATGAAAAAGTATGTATGTATGAATGAAAGTGTATGTATATACGTATGAATGTTTGTATGAACGAAAAAGTACATATGTATGTATGAATGAATGAATGAATGAAAAAGTAAGTCAGTGAAAGAAAGTATATATGAATGTATTTATGAATGAATGAAAGTAAGTTCGTATGAGTGTATGTATGAAAAGTATGTATGTATTAATGAAAATATGAATGAAAAAGTATGTATGAATGAAAAAGTGTGTGTGTATATATATATTTACGTATGAATGTATGTATGAACGAATGGAAACGTATGTATAAATGAATGAAAAAGTATATATGAATGTATGTATGAACGAAAGAAAGTAATACATGTATATACATACTTTATATATATATATATTCAGTCACTATATAATTTTTTTAAACAATATTCTGTACAATAAATGAAGATAAATATACCCCACAAGCTTCAACAATGTCTGTCATAAAGAACATAACATGTTTAATTTAGTCAAAAGCAGGTAAAATAAAGTGTTCAACATTAAAGATATATAAAAGTTGGATATCGTCTTTTAAATGCTACTTTTTTTCTTCAGTCTTATTAAACAGATGAACCTAAACTACACATCTGAACCACTGAACTGCTTTATCGTTTCTCAAATGGAAGAACAAAAAATACTGCAAGGTGCTATATTGAGATTAGATTTCGCATTAGTTTTTAACGTTTTTTTAAATTTTATTTTCAATTAGTTTTTTCTTGCCTGGTCTCACGTTTGAGTCGATTTTTGAAGTATCGTTACATCTCTAACAATAGTAAATTCAGTTTTACTTTTTTACCTGCACAGATCTCGCTTGGGTTGCCAGATCTGCCTGACAAAGTCTTTGGATGGCATGGTGGCCCGGGTTCCAGAGAGCGTAGCCGACATCCGGCAAAGCAAAGACGGCTCGTCTTAACCGGGAGCCCCCAGCTCGGGAACGTTGGTGCAAATCTGCCGGTGCTGCTCCCGAAGAACTGCCATTTTATTTTTTTATTCTAAAAAGGTTTCAGAGCCTTGTAACCATCGTATAGATTCAAAATATTTATGAGTTAAACTACTGTCTATCCACGAAACTAACAAGCTCATAATCTGGTTTTTCACTTTTAATAATGATAAAAAACCTGAATGTTGCGTGGCACACAGCCGTCTGACTGAAATAAAGCTCTCAAGGCCTTAAATATTATTCTAATCCCCACAGCCCTTTAGTTTGTCAACATATTTACCTTCATTCAGTTTGATCAAATCGTCACTGTAACCTTCTGATCATGTGATTGTACATAGCTAAAGCACACCTGTGTATAAAGAGCGAGTAATAAAAATGTACCTTTCTAATGGCTTCTGAGTGTTTTCTCTAAGAGACAAACGCCTGTTTAAATCAGCTTGTTTTTATTTGTAAATGCAAATTTACAAACATACATGTACACACACAAGTATACATACATACATAAACACATACATACACATGTATACATACATACATTCATACATACAAGTATACATGAATGTATGAATATATTTATGTATACTTGTATGTATGAATGTATACATATATATATATATATATTCATACATACAAGTATACACATATACAAGTACACATACATACATGTAGACATACATACAAGTATACATACATACATAAACATTCATACATACAAGTACACATACATACAGACATACATACAAGTATTCATACATATATACATACATACAAGTATACATATATACACTTTTTCATACATACATACTTTTTCATATACATTTCAAATTTACATACATACAAGTATACATATGAATGAAATTGTGAGTTGGGAGTATCGTTACAGTGGTGAAAGTGTATTTGAAGGTAAAATATCAGCACGGTTGCAAGAAGGTGAAGCAGCTCCTGTAGTAATGTGTTATCACCACAGGATGGCGCCTTTTTACCAAGCAAATGAAAACTTAACTCTGTCTCTCTTGCTGTCCTTTTTCATTTGAAATTTTCTGAAACTGCACATCCTGATCAGTAAAATCTAAACAAATAAAAGTTTAAATATATTGATTTGCATACTATTTGTCTTTATGTACAAAAAAAAATTCAGCACTTTTTCAGGATATTCTCATTTCTCTGAGTACTACCAGTATTTACTCAATTTAATTGGATACCGACTAGGGATGGGCATTTGATTAAATTTCTTGAATCGAATATTATTTTTATATTAAAATTAAATGTTTATAGCATTTTTTAAAATTAAGTGTAGTGGAAAAAACCTAGTGTTTCCTTATTAATATTTTTATTACAAGATGAACAACCCTTGTGGCAGTTTAATGGGATTCATTCACTGGCTACACTGTAGAATATGTGCTTACATACACCTACATACACCAGTATAAGGATGCATTCAATGAATTAAGATCTTAAGGATCAATTAATAGATTAATTACACCCATCCCTAATACTGACTAACAGACTGGTTTAAACTGGTTTTCTGCGGAGCCCTGCCATGATTATTGTGAATTGGTGTTGCACAAATAAAGCTGAATTGAATTAAAAAGCTCTTCCTTTTCAACTAAGCAGCTAAATTCTTGATCAAGGTGCTCTAATTTACATTTTCTGACTCATAAATGTTCATTTCGTTTGAACACATTGATCTGATTTGCTGTGATTTCATGGTTTGCCCCGTTAAAAAGGCCACTTAGGTTTATTAGAAGAGTTCTCCGGCTTTAATCCCAGTAATAATCTTTGTTTTGCTTTTTACCTGCACAAATCTCACTTGGGTTGCCAGATCTGCTTGACGAAGTCTTTGGACGGCCCGGGTTCCAGAGAGCGTAGCCGACATCCGGCAAAACAAAGACGGCTCGTCTTAACAGGGAGCCGAGTAATAAAAATGTACCTTTCCAATGGCGTCCGAGTGTTTTCTCCCCAAAGAGACAAACGCCTGTTTAACTCAGCTTATTTTTTATTTGTAAATGCAAATTTCAAAGCTCGACATGGCATGAGTACATCTGGAAGCAGCAGGGCACAGAGCGAGGACGGTAACATATGGTTATTATCTCAGTATCTTCAGTAAATTCATCAGTTTAATAAAAATATTTGTACCACAAGCGAGGTCTGATTAAGCCGGCGTAACCATCGTCTTCCTAAAGGTGAGTCTGTTTATAAATAAAACATTTAAGAGAATCTGACCTCTCCAGGAAGAAACGTTTCCATAAACAGACTTTACGGACTTTATGACGGTCGAGCTGACCTCAGTCAGACACCCGTAGCAGCATTTTCCCCACATGATGCAGAATCTAACACTCTGATTGGTTTGGAATTGGAGAAATCGGATTGGATCTCCAGTGGGTGTGTAAAACTGACTTTTACCATGTTTTCTCTCTTGTATTATAATTTAACAATGCAAAGCATTTAAAACCTGCAGAGGTTGACCAAAGTAATCAGCATCATCAGAAGAAAAAGATAAAACATTAACATTTATAAAAGCATATACAATAAAAAAATAATTCTAAAGGTTAAAAGCATTTAAAATTAAGGACACCCAAAAAGCTTTAGATTTTCTGACTTGTGTTAATGTATTCTCTAACTGGTGAAATTTACTTATGTGACTCGTGTTTTCTACCCCATACTTTTGGACTTAAAGTTACTTTGTGCAAATGTGTTTGAGTTTTTCACTCGTAGAATTTGTTTATCTAACTTCTACTTGTTTTATTAATCATCAGACTCTTAAAATTAGTTTTCTGACTAAACTTGTAAAAATAACTAATTTTTATATTTGTTTACGACAATTACTCATGCCTCCTAAAATGTACTTATCCGACTCATAAAATGTTATCCGACTCGTTTAGATTTGTAAAATTGACTCATTTGACTCAAATGTGTTTCCAAGTCAGCAAGTACATTTTACAAGTTTGAAAATACAACTTTCTAACTTAAATGTTTAAACTTGTAAAATGTTTCTTCTGATTCATAAAATGTTTTGACTCATATTTTTAAACTTGTAAAATGTACTTATCTGACTTGTGTTTTTAAATTTGTATATGGTAATTACTTATGACTAGTAAAAATAAACAAAAGTTTTTTTACAAGTCAGATAAGTACATTTTACAAGTTTAAAAATACGAGTCATAAAAAAATATTTTACGAGTCATATAATACGCTTATTTGTCTTGTAAAGTATTACATCTGACTCACATTTTTAGACTTGTAAAATTAAATCATAAAAATATTTTCCACCTTGTATTTTTAAACTTGTAAACCTGTATACTGACTTGTAAAATGTACTTGTTTTCCGGACTTTTACAACTACTTTTTTCTGACTTAGACTTAATTTGAACCTGTAAATACAAGTTATAAAACTTATGTCTCCGTCCTCGCTCCACATTTTAGCTGCATGAATACAAAAGCATGCGATAAGTTTAAATCATTACAGGCAGGTTTTAAAAACTACGTTGTTGGCAACAAATGCGAAACAAAGATCACAGCAGGAAAATGCGCCAGTGCTTCTTTAAGTGCGAACACTGAGAATCATCAGGAAGAAAACTGGATTCACTCAGGCTGCATTTACACTATTTCACTCGTGAATAAAATTACAGCTGCATGTGTGAACGTTTTAAACTCGAGTGCCCACGTGTTGCGTTCAGGCGGTCCGTAAGGTTTTGCAGCTCTGCTGGCATAAAACCAGGGAGGCAGAGCTCCAGTTAACTATCAGAGAACTTCTACTTGTTAGAAAAGAAGGCAACACCAGGTACTTTGATGATTGGCAGTTTTTGTGTTTTTTTAAAACAAGTGATACTCATGACCAAAAGCCAAAGGATCCAGATGATGATTATGCAAAATTAAATACCAAAACAATATTTTTTCAAATGTAGATGGAATTGTTCTGCATGTGTAAATCCAGCCTTGAGGACATTTGAGCAAAAACAACCACATTCCCTTAGAGGCAGGAAGCACTAGGCGAAAACTGAACCTTAAACTCAAGCCTTAAAATAAACCCCCTTTGCTCCGAGTTAGCAAACTAATATTTCAGACTGTTACCTACTCTGGAAAAATGGATTTAAAACTTTGTGGATGAATAGATTAATTACAGCTCTGGGAAAAATAAGAGACCTCAGCAGTTTAGTCTTAAATTACGATCTTGTGACTTTTAAGGCCCATTTATCAAACGTCACCACCAGAGGGGAGCGCAGAGCTCAGAGTTCACCCCCGTGTTTCTGACCATAACAAACATGGCGTCAGCTAGGGAGATCATAGACATACATAATAAAAGGATAGATTCGAACGGTATTAAAATAGTTTAACAGTATCGCCGGCGGCCATCTTACCACAGTCAAACTGAGGAAAACTGATTTTTTTTTTAAATGTATCGTTAGATAAATCACATTATCAATAGTGATGGCCGAATGGAACGTTTGTTTTAAAAAAAATTACTTTGGAAGAATAATTGATCTTTTAAAACGTCCAGAACACATTAACACAGCGCCCTCTGGTGGCCATAAAATGTAACTTCAACAAAACGAACGTTTTTATGCATTTTTTATCATTTTATCTGCTGCAACTTCTGATGTTCAATTCAGTTTTACTTCAAACATATTAAAAAAAATAGATTTAAAATAAATGCCTCGTCCCTGTCAGTTTATTATCGTACAAAAATTCATGGTTATAATTATTCATAGGTATGCAGGGTCCAAACCATATGCCTAGACGTCCGATTAAATCAGTGTTAAGAGTGAGCCAGCTGCCTGTGGTACGATGGCCGCCCGGTGCGTACGTTCCAGTACATTGGCCAGCAGGCAGGTAAGCATCCTGTCTTCATAACTAAGGAGAATTAATGTGGATTTCTGCATTAACATAGTAAAGAATTAAGGTGATTCATATTTGGATTTATCTCGTTGATGCAAAGTTTAAAGCAGACAGGTTCGTAATTTTGCTGAACGAGCATTAATACAGCTGTAAACCGAGCAGCAACCTCCCGCTAGGAAAAGTAAAACCTATGCAGAAGTGCATAAGATTACAGTTCCCCCCTCCTCCACTAGGTGCTGCTGCAAAACAGAGCAATTCCCCATAGACTCCAATGTTAAAAAGAGCAACTTTCCAGCAGAATTAAACAGGTTTACAGCCTGGTTCAAAAAAACATTTTAGCTTTAAAAGCTCAGCTTTACCTTCATGTCAACTGTGGGGGGAGGGAAAAAAATTCTAACGCATTGGTTTTGTAAAAAGTAAGTAGGGATGTCACGATTATAGATTTTCTAGGTAAGATTATTGCTTGAGAAAAGTCACTATTTTACGATTATGTTTTAATTCAACAATGCTGGAAATGTATAAAATAGCATGAAAACTCCTTTTCTGTTAAGTTTTATTTGTGCGTTGATGTCAAGAAAATCGAATATGGCAACAAATTAAAGAAAAGTACCATTCAGATTCCCATTTGAATTGAGTAAAAATCCCCTCTGCTCTGGTAACAATTTAAAAATAACAAAGCTACAGTATTATATGAATGAATATGTGAATATAAAAAAAGATAAAGATACATTTTAGCTTTAGGATTTCAGTGACAACAGTGAAACTATATTTACATTTTTAAATGACGATATTTAGGAAGCTGTACGATTATTAATAGTAGCTTCTACAACCGCGATTAATTGTGAAAATAAATAATCGTGACATCCCTACAACTGTGCCTGGAGCCGGACCGAGGTTCGTTTTATCACCAGAGTGAAAGCATTCGGATCAATAAGAAGGTAAAACCTGCAAAATTTAATTTTTTTTGTTTTTAAAAGGTCTCTTATTTTCCCTGGAGCTGCGTTCACTGATAAAAACGTCCGGTGACTCGTACCGATTCCTATCTAAGCGCTTCGTGTTGCTCCGGCTTACGGCCGCGATCAGACGTACGACTCCTCTGCAAACAGAAGTTGCTCATAATCGGGCTCGGCCGCGGGGTCGCTGCATCGCTTCAGCCACTCCCTGCGACTCTCCACCAGGGCGAGCGCCACCTGCTGGCCGCTCTGGGGATTGCTGTGCGGGTGAGAGGAAAAGTAGTCCCTCACGGCTTTGGTGGCGCCGGGGGACAAGCAGAACCGGGCCTCCGGCGTCGCCCTCTGAGAATCCACCTCGGACACCTTCAGCCCCGGGTCGCTGGGCAGCCGAGCCCGGGTGAAGGAGGCGGCGCGATCCACGAGCTGCCGGCCCGGCTCGGAGCCCCGGCGCTGGTACAGCCGGCTGCTGCTGCTGTCCTCCACCGTGTGAGTCTTGTGCCGCCTGAACAGGGACAGCGACGGCCCGCCGTGCTTGTAGAACAACGGCGCCGACGGCTGCTTCGGCTCCGAGCGCCTCTTCGCGGTGTCGGCGTGAAGGTCGCTGATCTGAGCCGTCAGAGGAGACTCTGAGCCGGAGAACCAGGTAGATCTGGGAAACCGGAGCAAAGGGGGGCTGGAGGAGTCCGGTTTGGCCTGGTTGGGCCTCCCTCTGTCCCCCGCGTCCTTGGAGCCTCTGCGGGAGGTTCGGGGTTTACTGTGGCTGGACGTCGGCTTCGCTGCCAGCGGCTCATCGCCGGTCCCGCCCTGTTTGCACAAACATCGGTGGGACACAAGTTTTAATTTCTCTTCAATTCAGAATTTAAATTAATTCCTCTTTAATTAAAGCAGAATAACTAATTCAGAATTAAACAGGTGAAAAATGAGCATGTTAATACTTAAAAGGATAGTGTGTAATTTTTGGTGACCAGGGTCCAAAACTGGTAATTTCCTCAGTTTCAACTTTTGACCCAAAGATATTGATAACTTTGCATGAGCGGATCCATCTCTCATGGGTCATGTGACCTGTAGCGCTTTGCTCTACAGCTATTAAACACAATGGGCTGATCTTTGTTTTTCCTTGAAAGTTGGTCAAATCTGAAGAAACTAAGGGGGTGAAAACGGTGTCCGTGGAGCCCAGAAGGAGAAAAAATGTTTAGTTTTGCATTAATGCCATGCGGGAAGTTACAAGTTTAGCCCCCTGGTGGCCAAAAGGTACACAGCATCCCTTTAATTCCTGATGCAAATGTTAATTTAAACTTAATTCTGAATAAAGAGGCTGGTTTATTCCACTTTTAATTCTAAATCAGATAATTCCTCTCTCATCCTCTATCAGGTAAATCTTCATTTCACAGCCAAAATGCTTCTTATTACGACGTTTTATCATGGTGATGAAAAAAAACAAAGCGGTTTTTAACTTTCTGTAGACGTACGAACATACGGTACGTCACTTCCACCATCCAACCAATCAGAGCCCTTCTCAAACCCCTGGATTTAAGGCGGAATGAAGAAAAATTTTACATGTAAAACATGTTAATCAGAATTAATATTTCCATTTAAACCCGAAGGAGAAGATTTTTATTCCGGATCTAATTCTGAATTATTAAATCCAAATTTAAAAACATCATGTCAACCTGGCCAGTGGCTACGTTTAATCCTACATTACAGTTAATTCTTCTTTAAACAGATGAAAAATGAGCATGTAAACACTTAATTCCTGATGCAAATGTTAGTTCTGAATTCTGAATTAAACCTAATTTTGAATTAAAAAAAATAGCAACTCTGAATTAAAAACACATCCTGTAACATTAGCCAATCAGAATCGTATAGGTCTAGGCATGGGACAATACATCGTTCATATGGTCAATGAGTCAATGATATCGATCCAAAATCCTAACATCGGCCAAAAACCGATGGAATAACCAGTTATAAACACACTTTTATTTTGAAAATATTTTCTTTTAAACTGAATGTTAAAGCCAGAGCTCAGGAATAAAGAGGTTAAATGATGGTCTAGTTGCTTTTTGTGATGAATGGAAATAATTGTGATCAGTCACTCATGATATCGCTTCATATCGATCGGTGGATCCTAGATCAAATTGAATCAAAATCATTTTGTGACCCAATCTGAAATGTCGGCAAACATCGAATAGCTGTATCACTGCATCGATATAATATACTGTGATCGAAACAGTGATTCCCAATCCGAGTACCTTCTTATTTAAACTCACCCCCGCCTCCTCGTCGTCGTCCTGCTGGGTCAGCGACAGCCTGCGGTCCTTCTTCAGCCAGGAGTTTGGGTGGATGCAGCCTTTCAGCACCACCCAGTTCAGCTGCTCCTTGGCCGGCTGGTCTTTGGGAGGAATCCCTCGGCTCAGAGGTTCGCCGGGGGCCGGGGCAGAGCCGGGGGGGTGAGGCGTGGACGACACTGCGGGGACAGAAACCTGCGCTTTGGTCGCCCGCCTGGTGGTCCGGGTTTGCTCACCGCCGAGGGATTGCAGCGACTCCAGAGAGTCCAGGGAGGAGTAGGTGGGAGCGGGGGAGGTGGGGTTGGACGACAGGCTGGAGGAACTGGCCTCCAGCGCTCCCGACTTCCTCCCAGTCAGCCCAGACCGACTCCGGGGGTGAGCCGAGTGAATGCCGGGCCGCTTTGGAAGCACCTTTTCTGCGTCTTCGTCCTCAGCGGCGAGCCCGTCGGTGCTGCCCGAGATGTACGGGCAGAACTTGGCGGCGTAGGCGATGGCCGGCTCCGAGCGGCGCCTCTGCGTGTGCCGACCCTCCAGGGACAGGGACTCCAGCACGTCCACGGCGGCTTCCTCCCGCCGGGGACCAGAGAGTTCCAGGTTGCGCCGTCGGCTTACGGAGGCGACGTCGGGGTCGGGGTCCTGGTCGTAGTCGCTGAACGTCAGGATGGAGTCCAGGCTGCCCTGTTTGGGTCTGACTCTGGTGCAGAAGCTGGGCGACCCCCCGCTGCTGTCGTCCAGCTCGTTCTCCAGGCTGTCGTAGGACGAGTCAGTCAGAGGGTACACCCAGGACTCTGGAAAAACCCAAAAAGATCAAAACACGTTGCCGTTTTTGTTTTAAAACTGCGAAAACGTTAAAAACTTCCCGTACCTGAGCCCGCCTCATCGCCCAGTCTCTGCGGCGGCCCCCCAAACAGGGAGGACGGGACCTCCCCGAGAATCTGCTGACAGTGTTCAATCATGAACTTCACCAGCTCGCAGACCTGCAGGGGAACAGATGCCGTCACATCCCGAAGTTTCTATCATATATATGGAATATGAAGAAGGTGAAAGAAATAATGGTCCAAATAATTCCTGTAGAACTGGAAGCCAAGTTAATGTTGTCCTTTTCCATCGTAGATGCATCGTTTGGTAACATGTTATCGTTATGCAGATGATACTCTGTTCTACATCTGAATTTAACAGGAAAAAAATTCTGCGTCATCCAGATCTTTGTTTTTTAAAGACATCTTGTTTCTAACTGGTTCCCTCAGGATTTGTGATGTATATCAGAGTATCATCTGCGTAACAATATCATGTTACCAAAAGAAGCGTGTACAATGGAAAGGTTAGCAGTCCAAGAACAGAACCCTGAGGAACTCCATGACCTACCCTGGTGTGTGAACGAACAAAAATGTACCAGATAGTGCCCATGTTCCACTTTATTTCAGAATTAAATAAAATCTTCTTTAAAAAGGATGAAAAATTACCAGAAAAAACTATTGTTTACATCCTGTAGATGCAAGTATGTGACCTGTCCAATCAGAAATCTTTCCAACTCACAGGTGGAATTGTAAAAAAAAACCCCAAAAAAACCCAAAACATGTTTTAGATGTAAACTTTAATTCAGAATCTTCTCCATGTAAACCTGAATGAAAAGACTTTAATTATAAATTATTTAAGCAAGGCTAGACAAAATCTTTTGCACTGCTGACAAAACAAGGACAAATTTGTGAAAGTATCAACGGCAAATGATGGGGAATCAACAGAGACTTCAAACTACCTACTCTCTCCCACAAAATAAGGCAAATTGTGAGAAGCTTCCTTAAACAAACCATTTGGAGTTTTAGATGTCGGTACCAGATCTACTCGGGTGCTCAGATCTGCTTGGGCTGACGGTCTCGTAACATCTATGGCCCTAAAACATATTTAATTTCTGCAATCAGGGAATTGGCCGATTAAACTGGAACCCATGTTTTAAACATGGAAACACGCAGAATTGGAGATAATTTGAGTGTGGAGGAGGAACATTTGTCTGGGGAAAACTGCAGGAGGGAAGCAAATCTGGGTTGCGCAACAAGCACTTTCTGCAGACTCAGATTTATATTAATCATTACAATGATGATATTGTTACACTTTAAGCTGCACTAGTAAACATGCTTAATAAAATGCACTTTAATGTGCTGCATGTTACTGTATTGATAAATTTACTTGTCAGTCACCTCAATTTAAGTTTATACCTATTTCATTTGTGTACATTTTGTCATTTACATTAAGTTTGTTAAAAAGTTGGATATAAAAAGGAAGAAATAAATGGGATTCCCCAAAAACATAAAGGGAAATAACAGAATTATCAAAAATTAAAAAGGGAAAAAATGGAATTTGAGATGAAATAAAATGGATTTCATAGGGTCCTAAGCAACCTCGTCTCTACTGTTCATTAGATCTAAAGTTCTCAAACAGAACTGCAATCCCACAAATTCTCCCAACCACATCCAGCCAATTATGAAGCAGGCAGGAGCCCGAGCAGATTTTGTTCCTATAGGCCAGGAACGGACCAATCAGCTTCTCTTAAAGACGCCAATACCAGGAAGGATAAACATTTTCTCAGTCACAGCTGGGAGCTGCGTGGCTCAACGGCACTATGAAAGCAGGAGTGGGGGGTTCGTCGTATCTGAGCAGCTACTTGCCTTTAAGCAGATTAATATTTCATGAAACATTTCTCAGGAATCTGCGGCCGTTTCAAACACACTAAAGTTAAACCTTTCAGCCTCTTTCTGAACCCGACAATCCGACCAGAAAAGCCGGTTTTCACCGTCTGCAAACAAAACCAAGTAAATTCCCCTTCAGGTCCCCGTTATGACGTTTCTTCAGATCAAACCTGCTGCTATGGCGTAATAATCCCACATCGTCACGGTCATTGCAGCGAGACTGAATCTGCGTCGAATTCCACAGCGTTAAAAAAGACGCTAAATCCATATTTCATCCGCAAATTTATCACCATCGCTCAGCAAACAGAGCCTCTTCTTACCTTTTTAGTTCCTTCCCCCTCCACCTCGGGGCTGCACGGCGCTCCCGGAGGCCAAAGCAAGCTCGGGGCGATGCACACCGACAAATTAAAACTGGTCATCTGGTTTTCGTGAGCGTTTCCCTGGATGCCGTGCAGCATGGCCAGCAGGTAGCGCAGCAGCAGGGCGTTGTCTTTGGCCAGCCGGCCAATCATCCTGCAGGGACGAGCCCAGGAGTCGTTTGGATAAGTTAAAACTGCTGGAAAACTCCTGAAATGGCAGAATAAGTACAACCGGTACCTCTGGATTTCCTGCACCTGCTCCTCTTCCTCGTCCTCTTCCTCCAGCACATCCATCCATTCCTCGTGCAGCTCGCAGCCCAACAAGCTGCCGGGGATGCTGCGCAGGAAGTCCTGCAGCAAACGGGAAGAGTCGGGATTTTAACATTCAGACAGTTTGGTTTTTAACAATATCTATTGGTTTTGCGTAATGAAACAATCTTGAATCTGGATCTGCATCTGAGCCTAAAGACCTTTAAAGGGACATACCGTGTAACTTGTGACCCAAACATCAGCCGTATGTGAGTAATGATGGATCATTTCTGGGGTCAGTATTCAGTGTTTGAAGTGTGTCGGAGCTCTGAGGGGGCTGCCCTCTTCAGAAACCAGACATTGTAACTTTACAGGAGCGGATCCGTCTCTCATTGGTCATGTGACCTGCAGCACTTTGCTCTATAAACACAGAAGCTCTGCTTTGTGATACTTTCTTCCTCTTCTTCCGTCTAAAGCTTGACATGGCTGAACAAAGTAACAACTGTTTAACTTTGCCACTGTCGTGTGCCCAAAGGGAAGTTGCAGCTTTAGCACCCCTAGTGGCCAAAAGTTACACAACATCCCTTTAACTTTAAAAAGGAGCTATACCTGATATTATCCAGGACATTAACCCCACCGGCAGAGAAAAAGCGTCACACCAAAGCTAAAAATTTGACGCTTTCACTAACTAAAATGTCCTGGACTTGTGCATGTGTGCAATCAATGAGTCATTCATATTTTTAGACTTCCCCTTTTAGCAAATAATATACAGTGTAGAAACCATTTTTCTTAGAAAGATTAAATTACCAGGTATAGCCCCTTTAAGCTGCCAATTTAAAACCAAAACTAAACCAACAGTCAGGGCTTTGGGGGTTGCAATGCACAAACTAAGTTAAGTTATTTGTGTCCCAATTCATGATCTGACCCCGATGTAGTTTGGATTTGTCGGCTGATTACGTCCCGGTTCAAAAGCCTCCATATCCACCTTCCAAACCGGCACCTCATTTGGCTTCAACGAAGGCTGCTGGTCTTTTCTCCAATTCATTTCGAACAAGATGACGGGCAAAAAGTGCAGAGGAAAACGTTTCTAACTATTCCTTTCAACTCAGAAATGTGACAGGATAGAAAAAGAAGCTTTTGATTGTTAAACTGTGGCATTAAAAGTATGTAATATTTAATATTTGTGGATTTTTGAAGTGGTTAATGAAGTTTTTTTAAAGAAACAAAGCCAGCCACTGAAGCAGATTTTAAACGTGTTAAAAAAAAAGCTGAAATTATCGTGATAAATCAGACCGTATCGCCCATCCCTGCTGTAGGATGCAAAACCGGAAGAAGAAACTCGGATTTTAATAAGGATCTCCACAGCTCAGAGCCATCAGGCTACATGTGGGGGTCCTGCACTAGTTTGCTTTTCTTCATGGGGGGAATATATAGTTGAAGCACTCGTGCACAGATGCTGTTATCCCTGCAGATAATAAGAGATGATAATCCAGATTACAACAAGCCTATGAACAGCTTGTCCTGCTAACGTAGCTGCAGAGCTGATTAGCTTACAGATGTGGGTCAATAAACACGTTATGATGTAGAAGTCATGCTGCAGTTTTACTCTGTAATCGTGGGTTCGGCACCTTAAAGACTCCGGCGATGATGAAGACGTGGTCTCGTGTGAGAGGAAGCTGAACCTCTCCGGTGTCCAGCGAGTCTCTCAGCTCTCTGACGGCCCGAGCCCCCGCCGGGCGCCGGAAGATGCCCCGCGTCCACGAGCCCTCGTGGTACAGGAACACCAGCATGTCCTGCAGGCGGAGAGAGCAAGTCAGGAGGTTCTGTTATTTACATCACAGTGGCTTTAACGTCCATTTAAAACCAGAATTTAAATAATACAACACACATAATGCAGAAACATCCGAGGATCAGGCTACGATCAAATACTGACTACATTTAATTTTAGCCGCAATTTTGAACCACAACCCCGTGCTGTGACAATGATGAATTATAAAAAGGTATAAGATTTTTATAGATATTTCTATATTTATTATTACTATAAATTGATAACATTTATAAATATTAAATGTATCCAGATTTGTTCATTTTATTTTTTATTATTAAATTTATAAACATAAAATTAATAACATTTATAAATAACTATAAAATTAATTTCCCTATGGTATTAATAAATTATTTTTCATTTCATATCAGGCTCCTCCATCTGTCAGAGCACCATCACCTTCTGCACACACCCATCACATCACAGCTGATGTACTTTGCACGGGTTGTATACACTGCAGGTATTTGTATGTGGATGTATATGTACAAATGTTTTAAGGGTATTTATTTGAGTTTTTCTACTCATTTACATAATTTTATTGAGCTGTTGAGACAGATTCATTTCCCTCTTGGGGATGAACAAAGTTATCCATCCATCTATCGAGGCTTGAAAGCAGTCAGAATTCATAAATAGGGACGATTTATCCATTACTGTGTTGAAACTTAAACTAGTTTTAGATAATTCTGCATAGGTGCTTTAATTTGGACAGCCATGATTAAAAAACAAATTGTTGGATAAATGTTTATTACATATATTTCACAACAATCTGGACCCACTGATCCAGTGAGCCATGGCTTAAATAGCCACAGTCATGTTAATCTTCACAAAAAAAAGATTTGTATTTATTCCCAGATATCAGAATCCTAAAAAAGCAAATCTATATTTTAACATTTGCCATTTTAAACCAAACTCTCCGTCTGCTCATCTGGCCAGTTTCCTCCGACCATGGACTTTAAAGTTTTTACCAAACATGTTAAATTTTGGTATTACCACAGGCCGTCCCTGCAGCCTCCTCATATCGATGGAGGTGCAACAAATCCAGATGTGCAATTTCTGCCATAAAACAAAATGTTCAATACAACATGAATGCCTCACTTGCCGTTTTCATTTATACATGAGAAAACCACTTCATGTACAGTTAAAACCAGCTATCATTTAATAAAACCGGAACCTAGATGCTGAGTTATTTAATCATAAATAATCGCCGGTGTCAGCAGGTCAGGTTCACGCACCATGACGGGCTTGGGCAGACTGTCCTCCACACATATGGAGCTGAGCGGCTGGCTGAACAAGCAGCCTCGGGGACCCCCGGCCAGCGACAGCTCGTTCAGGTGGGACGACGAACCTCGCCAGAAGGCCCAGGTGATGAGCGACCGCCTCCTTTTAAAAGGCTTCTGAGAGAAATCTGAGGAGACATGATGGTGTTAGAGCCGCGGTCTACAACCTTTTTTACCCTCGCTTCAGCCAAATTAAAATCTTTTAAAGCCGCAGATGTCACTTAATTATTTGATGAATAGCTATGATGGGAAATTTGTCAAGTTTAAAATAAAGAAACAGAACTTTGCAAAAATTGTGTCCAAAGTTATCAGGCCAGTTTTAGTGATGTGTCATGGAAATTCAATGCAATTATTTCATGGAAAAGCTGCTAAAACCTGCATTTATCAAAAATCTTTTAGGGATGCAAATAATGGATATAAATTAATAAGAAATATACTAAAAGAAATTACTAGATTAAAATCAATTGATTACAATTATTTGCGTTTTCAGCCCGTAATTTCTTGGCGCACATGCAGGAACACGAGTAGCTGGCCTCTGACCGTGAACATCATTTATTATATACGATTAATTATTGTTATATTAATTATAATTATCGTTAAATTTATTATAATTACCATAATTATTAATTTTTTTATTTTTTGTATATTTTTATTATTTTTAGTATAGTTTTTTTATTCCTTTTATTATTTTCTTTTTTTATAACATTATTTTTATTACTATTATTTTTATTATTACTATTATTACTTATGACTATTATTTAGTATTACTATTAATTTTTATTTTTATCATTATTTATTATTATTATTTGTTTAAAACGTTCCATCTGTGAATGTGTTGTTCGCTGCGGTTAACAATGAATCTTTTAAGGAATATAATTGGCAGTTTTCTTAAGATTGCATTTTTATAGAAAGGAACATGTTGACTCAGAGGGAAACTCAGCTTCTCTGAAAAACTGCTGCTTATCAATGAATCTATGAGTAAGATTAAATAACTACTAATTAATGCATTACTTGATAATTTCCATCCCCAGTATCTATATATAAAAACTTTATAATTTTCATCCTGTTGTGGAATTCAAAAAGCGGCCGGTTGCAGACCCCTGACTCAGAATAAATAATTTCTCCCGCTCTAGGCTCCACCTGCGGGTCCGTGCTGCTGCGGCGGCTCGACGGGCCGTGGCTTCAGGATGAACTGGCACTGCTTGTACACCTGCATCTGCTCCACCTGGGCGGCCCTCTGCCTGTCCGCCGGCGGGGCCACGCCCCCCTGCAGCGACGGCGGCGAGCTCCTCACATGGCTCATCTGGATGCTGAAGGGGAACTCGTGACCTGGGAGAGGAGACAGGAGGGAAAACATGACTTCCCTGCAGCTGATCACACTCTTTCCTGCACATCAATGGCACCAGTGTGCCGAGGAAAAACATCGCAGCCCCGCGTCAAGGCTTCAAGGTTCAAACCCGAGACCATACATGTGAACAAACACTCACCGATGAGCGGGTAGGGCGTGTTGTCCCGCTTGGAGATGACCCACAGCTGGAAGTCTTTGACGTTTCCCTGGCGGGGGCAGAGAGTCGGAGACGTCAGGGTGAAACATGGCAGCAGGCGGGAAATGCTCAGGATGAGGAGATGCGACAAAGAATCACATTCTCTCCATGTTTCCACGTGTTTGTTGCTCGTTCATTAACCGCTGGGGGGTTTAAGATGCAGAAAACGGCTCTTTGTGGGTTTCTGGTGGAGAAACTGGTGCTTCACTTCAGTCCCCTTTGCTCAAGCTGCTCCAAACAAACTAAAATCTTCTTTGCAGCTATGAAGCGTCTGGATCTACACAACTGGATCTGACGGAGTATTACTATTAGACACAAATATATTCGTATTTTAAAGACTTTTCTCAAAATGTAATTTATTCTCTGGCGCAGAAGGAGAAAATATCCTCCATTTTTTTGTTTTTTTTTCCATGTAGCCCTGATTCTCTGTAAAGAAGTTCATCAGATGGCATCTTTGAATGCACTAAGCTACCAAACTTTACTTGTATTTGTACTTTACTTACTAAAAAGATATAAAATGTGCTTTTAGAACATTTTCATCCATGTTTAGGAGGTCAGGGAGCAGGTGGAGAATATCCGAAATGAAATCAGGGCCCCTGCACACTTTTTACATGGAGCGCTTTGGATCTGATTGAACATCCAATTAATAAAAGTGCTATAAAAAAAATCCGCTGATACGATCTGGTTTGAACCTTTTCATGGTCGGATCAGCAGGAAAAATAAGCAGGTAAACACTCCGATCTTTCAGTTTCAGGGAAGACTTGAAAAATGACGTAAGTGAAACAGATTGGGACTGCTGCGGATACGAAACTGAGAGTTGATTGAGCGTTTCTACGGTCAAAAGGTTTAAAATGTAAAAGAACCCAAGAAACTTCCAAACTAGCAGCACAGTGCACATCTGTGTAAATACACCTGGTTAATGACATCCTCCGTGTTAACATCTGGTCAGACCGATTTAAAAATCTATAGATTAAATATTTTACCATTTAAAACATAGCTATGTTCAGTCAGAGGTTTCTTCAAGTAGCTGCAAGACAATAATACGGGAAGTTTTTCATGTCGGCAGTCATCACCTTGTGGAGTAAAATGACCACATTTTTTTAAAACCTGTTTTTTTCTCTGGATTAAAAGTTTGCACTGTCCCTTTAAATAATCCAAACATCAGCCCAACATGAGTAATACTGGAGGATTATTTCACTAATTTTGTCCTACCTTGCAATTAATTGACTTATTACTTATTGTGACAGATCTAGCTGCAGATGTCTCTTTCCTCAGCATTGTTCTAAACCAGGGGTATCAAACATGCGGCCCGGGGGCCAAAACCGGCCGCCAAAGGGTCTAATCTGGCCCTCAGGATGATTTGATAAAAGTTACTCTGATCATAATGCGAAATACTAGATTTTTTTCTTCCAAATATCTGGGATAGAACGTTTTGTGATTGTTTTAGATCCATTGTGATCTATACAGGTGCAAATTAAGAAAAAAACACATTATTGAATCAATGTAAATGAAACATTAATGCAAAATAAAGATAATATAGGTTTTTCTGTAAATTTAAATTCTATATATTTTTTCAATTTTAAGAATTAGAAATGTTTATTTTTCATGTTGATTATTTATATTTAAAAATTTATACAATGTCCTCTTTTAGATGTAAGGGTTACAATAAAAATATAATACAGAAAAAATACAATCTCTAATAAAATTTTAACCATGTCACTGAGGTTGAATATTGTTAAATCGTCTCTTAATTTTTTCTAGAGAATCAAGATTATTCATTCTGTTTTCCTTAAGTTAATTAAATCCATTACACATAAACATCTTGATAATTTATTCGCATTTAGCATTTAATCGGGGAATATTATTATTTTTATTATTATTTTTTTCATCGTCAATGACAAGGCAGGTGATGGGGACGTTACAGAATCCATTGTATCCTCTGACGGCCACCAGGAAGCAGAAGACTGCAAATATTTTGACATATTGAGCTATGATAGATGGCGAATTTACAAAATAATTCTTTACCACGTTTTGCTAAAGGGTAAATAAAAGCAGATAACGGAGAGTGTGACTTGCCACCCCACATTCCTTGCTGGCTTTAAAGGGTTTAGTCTGAAAACCTGAAAATAAAAACCTTCTTCATCATCATGCAGACAGCTTTCAAAATACACCAGCAATGCAACACTGGAGGCAAGGAGGGTGAAGTGTCTTGCTCAAGGACACAACAACAGATGACTG
>JBAMHT010000025.1:13372268-13383167 GCA_037177075.1 Craterocephalus fluviatilis | reverse complement strand
CGCCCCCCTCCTCATTTCTCTCACCACGCCCTTCTCTCTCAGCCTTAATCGCGTACTCTTTCTAATCCCTCAAAAAGACAGCCAGACATATAAATCAACATGTTTACGGGGAAATGTTTCCAATTAAAAAGGACGTTTGTTAAGAAGCGTCAGCGGACACTGCTGGATCCTTAATTGCCTGTGATGCCAGTGTGCGATGCATATTAATTGAGTATTAACCTCACATTCACAAATGCACACACACAAATCCATACAGACACATTAGTGTGTATTGCATATTAATTACCTATTAGCCTTTGTGCTTTGCATTAAGAGCTGCATGGCATCGGAAAGACAGCTTGCCCAAGGGCAACGTGCATGCACACTTGTGTGCGCACATACATTCAATGCCACCTACATCATATATTAAGGTTGCATTTACAATGAGGAATGAGCTCTTTTCAGTTAACCAGCCGTAACCGTGAGTAATTTCATTCTGGAAAGTGTGAGTCCTCTGTTTAATGTGTGTGTATTAATTTTCAGGTGGAAAATGCCTTTGCAGATGTATGTCTTTTCTTTAAAGGCAGTTTAAAGAATTGAAAGCAACTCACCCTGATCTAATAGCTTGCTTGAGACACCCTTGAAGAAATGAAGAAATGTATTAACTGAATAGAAAGAATGGAAAAAAGCTAATTTTGGGCGTCAAAGTTGTGGTTTCAGTTTCAGCCATTATAAAGATTGTGACGCTACACAAACTGTTTACAGTAAAAACGGATGCATGTGTGCAGAAAACTGTTGGATAATTTAGATGAGAATACTTTACAGTATATTAGGGATGCACGTTATTGGAATTTTGGCCGATATCTGATATGCCGATAATTTAAAACTCATTTGGCCGATAACCGATATTGATATTGATATTCAAGCTGAAAAATAAATAATGTAATTTTCATCTCTTGTGCTAAATTGGAAAAAATACTCCCAACTAGTGTTATGGATAAAAAATAGGCTTGTCAATGTTAACATTTTTTCCTACACAAAGGACCACTAACCGACATGTACCTTGTTGCATATCAGTGACGTCACATACAGTATGTAAAGCCAATCCAGTTGTTACCAGACAAAAACATTAATTCAGCAGACAGAAGACAACTTCTTTGACCATTTTAAGGCTAACCCTTTTCGTATGTTTTTCTTTTTTCTTTTTTTTTGTTTACATGATCTGTTTTAACTTGGAGTGCAAACTGCATCCCTCTGAGAGCTGCAACCGTTAAGCTGCATCTCAGAGTAATTATGGAAATGGCGAGAAGGCAACTCAGTCAGAAATCAAAGTAAGCTTAAATGAGAGGAGAAAAACTTCTCCTTTAGAAAAACATGGGGGGACTCATAATCATTCACTAATTTTGGCGGAAAAAAATGTACTTTTTTTTTTCCTTTCTCTGGGCTCGACGCACGGAGGGACAAACGGCGACAGGACCGGCACGGGACGCGATAAACTGAAGCAGCAGTGTCGGACGTTGCCCTACTGATCCAGGATAAATGATCAAGTTGGAAAAAGCCGACAGAACACTAACAAACAATATAACGTACGACGTATCATGCAGCAATGCAGGTTGAAATAAGTTATTAACAGTCAAACATCACGGACTGATGATCGGTTAAATATCGGTGAGGTGGCCGGTTATATCGTTCATCCCTACTTTATATGTTATGCTTTGTTTGTCATTAAAATAAGCAACTTGATTTTGTAATAAATCTTTCCATTCCAGTTCCACTATGTGTTTTACCTTTTCTCCTGAAGGCAATCCCTCGGCCGTGACTTGGTCTTAGATCTCAAACAGACTCTTAATCACACTCTGTGACAGAAATCACTTTATTCAAGTTTTATTCCTTCAGCTCTCTTTCCTGACCTCCTTGCCCCTCTTTGCTTCCAAATCCTTTAACATATTAAATGAAGACGGTTAAGTTGGTGTCCGACATGCTGCTACTGTGAAGCCATTTGCACTTTGCGTCGTCATAAGATGTCATTCCACGGTGTCACATTTATTTTGCTGTAGAGCACGAGCAGTTTGCTTATCCTAAATGGAAATGTGCTGGAATTAATGTTAATAAATGCCTTAACATTTACTCTCTGTGCTTGTTAGTGAACTCAAATTAATTTTTATCAAAGTGACATGCACAGGAGGATTTTTTTCCCTCAGTCTGCACAATTTAATTGCAAATGTTTATAAGATTATAATTAGAAACTTTCATGCAGGAAATTTCATGCAGTAATCAGAGCACGCCATCAAATTTTGTCAACTTGCACATTTTTAACAAAAAGAAGTAGATTTTATTTATGTAGCGCTTCACAGGATAAAAACATACAACAACAAAAATGCATGAATACATCAGATCTCATACAATCTATATTGAAAATATTGACTAATAAAACCAGAAAACATTTCATTTAAATTTATAATCAAGCTAGTTCAAATGCATGCCTATACAGATGTTTATAACTGCTTAAGGGTGAGTTCCACAATGTCAGTCTGCCTTTGTCAGTGTGTTTGTGTCCAACTGGCTGCTTATATGCCTTTGTTCTTATGATTATAAACATAGTAAACAAGTGAAGTGACTTTGCATCGGCATCACAATTCACGCCAAGAAATGTAACTAAAAAGGGACTAACCCGTGAAATGAAATGAAAATGCTAGTTGGCCATCAGATGGCGAACACTCTGCCATGCTTTCCGAGTTTGTGGGAAATAACTGAAAATAACTAAGCAGCTATTATTCAGGCTGAAAACTGACCACGACTGTTGCCAAGAGACAAATCTGCAGGAAGTGGAAACTTGTTCAACAGGAAATCCTCATAGGGAGCCATCATGGTAACACACTTAGCCCACAACATACTGTTTGATTGACAAGGAATTGGGGAGCACAGCACAGACAAAGCAGGATGTGGGAGCTTACGAAAGAAAACTGGAAAAGCTGAAAGATATGATAAAAAAAAATCTATTTTTCTGCCATTATACTGTATCAGAACATATGGTAGTTTCCTAAATTATGAGCTATGTGCATCTCTGCGTCTTAGTGTGTGAAATGAGCTGGCATCCGATTTATTGATTTGACCATGGAGGTTTTAAGGATGGAGTCAAGGAGAGTTACAGACTCCATGATGGTAATAAATCTACTGGAAACCACAAATGGTGTATGTTTGTGTGTGTGTGTGTGTGTGTGTGTGTGTGTGTGTGTTGTGTGTGTGTGTGTGTGTGTGTGTGTGTGTGTGACAAATCAATAAACATCTTGATAGTGCCATTTCATCATCATGTCATATAAAATCAGGTCTTTGGGAGCAGAGATTTCAGGTGTTTTTAAAACAGCTGATTGAATGAGGCAGGATGTTTGCTTTTTCTTTAGCTGAGCTACATTTTCCAGATGTTTGGGGGAAAAATCCCAGGAGTTTAACTTAAAATTCCCACATTGGACATGGAGGTACAGTGTTCTCCCCCCTCTTGTTTAATTGGGTTTCATTTATTTTTGGGCCCCCACCGATCAGGGACTTTTGAGTCATTTGTAACGGCGTCATGTTTTAATTGCTTTTGGCTGCGGCGCTGCAGGGAGAAAACTGGCGGCTGTGCAGGATTCCTGAGTAAGGAGGTACTGAAACACACTTTTACAAGGCAACGACTCTTCATTTCTCTCATCGTGCAGATAAAAACTCTATTTTTCTGCTTAAATGCTAATCTCAATGTGTCTTATACATCTATTTTTGTCATTTAATTAACACCATATGAGGTACAACATTAAAATAACACAGCAGAAACTATTTAACAAGCTCTGTTTATGAGCATCTCCTGTTCCTGCTTCACTCTTTTCAGTCTGTTAAAAGAAGAGCCTTGATAGATTTTTTTCCCCTTGCAGTGGCTTTTGCATCTTTTTTCCCCTCTCTGATGTCAACACTAGAAGTATCTCCTCGAGTACACAAAGGAGTGCTCCGCTTTTCTTATTTTACCTTGAAATACATGAACACATTCACAGCAAACAGAGTTTACAGCGAAAGTCGCTCTGAGCGAGTGGCGGGCGGCTCTCCGTGGCGGGAGCGTGCATGTCAGTGTTTCTGAAAAGGTTTCTAATTATAGTGCTGCTGCGACTTCTTCCATCTGCGATCCATCCTCAATCTGCGGCGTTCCTCTGAGATGACTGATAGGTGAAGAGCAAGTCGGCTGCAGGCTGCTGATAAGCGAGTCCTTACAGACTCACCTCTAATCTCCACATGCTGCGATTCCAGGTTTGTGTGTGTCATTTTACCTGCATCTTGGCCATTGATGGAGAAAAGTCTGAGTTTACGTCTGACCCTTGAAATCATATTTTTCCAGACCTGAAAATATCCAAATCAGGTGTCAATTTGCCCTTCGATGGAATCTGGAAAGTTCAGAACCTCAATCGAAGTGAATCTAAAGGGGAAAAAAGTGGAAAATTGGGCAAAGCAACAGCATCACACCGGTCACATTGGATGAGCTGAGTGATACCATTGAACCTCCTGTGGTACCGGACATTTCCTACCTGGAAGTGAGGGGCTGTTGTCCTTTATGAACTAGCAACTTGCTCCAAATACACGTCCAGTGTTGTGTAGTTGTGAGAAAAGTGTTTCCATTTCACTTTTACACCATACTTCTGTATCAGCACATCTGAAAAAACCCTTATGTGAGTACGTAGGTGTTTCTATTTCCGTTTTTTCATTGCAATTTTAAGTTTTGCTAAATTCTGGAAGGTAATGGAAAACGCAGCTGTTCACACTAATACACTTCATGGACACTTTTAACTCAACACAAATCTCACAAAAGATAAGATGAGGGAAGTAAAAGGTAAAAAGTAAATTAGGAAGTTGGTCATCTTCTAAAACGTTTAGTTTCTGAGACATTTTGCGTCACTTTATGGTAAAAACTGCTCAAAACTGCAGAATACAATATGATACTTGTGCTCTGCCCGTTAGACTGCACTATGATCATTTCTACCCACCACACAGTTATGAATGGTGGATACACACAAAAAAATATTAATTTATTCCCACATTTTGTTAAAGGGCCAAATAAACCCTTTAGATTGAAGACATGTGGGTTGGGCTTTAAAGGGGATAAAGGTTTTGCTGCATTTTAGAGTCTTTACAGAAGACTTTCTGTCTATAATTAGCCACTGAATTATTTCTAGGCATATTTTTGAGCATGTGGAGTTCATGTCTTTCATGCCCTCATCCTTGTAAATGTCCCCCCCTCCAACCTGCAGAGGCTTTCTGCTGAGCGCATGCATCAGAATACATTACAGGCCATTAACAAACAGCCACAGCGGGGATGTAATTGTGATTTAATCGCCTGAGACAGGAGACTAAATGGAAGTTTGATTAAGAAGGTGATCGTTAAGTGTGAACAATCTTGTGAATTTGCATAAGATGTTAAGTTTAAGCTTTCAGACCAACACAAGAAATGATCAAGAGGAATTTACTTTTTTTATGTGCAAAAACACAACATGCATGCTAACATATGCACATGTCTGCAACACGATTCCTGTCCTTCCATTAAAGAAGGAAAAATCATATGTTACTCAAATAAGCAGAAACTCACTAAAGTCATAGGAAATAAAAATTTCTAAAAAATATTGAGATTGTTTTTGAAATGTAATTCAATACAAATATTCTTAAAAACAAGCAAAAAATTTATTAATATACATTTCATCAGTCATCAGCTAATATCTTATTAAACAATCCTTTGAGGCTATCTCTGCAGTCAGGTGTTCATCAGCAATTGCTCTCATTGGTTCAGGGCTTTTTTGTTTGTTCGGTTTTTATTATCTAGATTAAGAAACTATGTCTCTTTTAATGAAACTTTATTTAGCAAATATTTCTTTATTATTACTTTTTTCAGTCTCCAGTTATATGAGTGACTATTGAGAATTGAATTGAAGGGGATAAATAATTCTGCAGACATCTAAACGAGTTAATATTCTAGAGAGGATATATTTGTCTTTCAGGATGGAAATAGTTGGAAACATAATCATTATAACAACTACAGTTTGTTAGTATTTTATTGTTAAATAATAAGGGTGGAATTCATCGATTGAAAACCCAAAACTCAGCTGTTAGCTGCTCAGAGTCAAGTGCTGTCATCGGTCCTTGGACATTTTATTTTTGTTTTTTTTTATCATTATTATTACTATTATTATTATTATTATTAGCATTATTATTAGCATTATCATTGTTATTATTTTCAACTAAGTGAAATTGAGCCAGTTTTTATTTTTCAAATTTTTTTAAGTTATTTGACTTTTGCAGAATAAGAGGACCGGCTGTTAATTACCATCTTTGCTCATTGTAGCATTGTAGCATCAGTGGCACAGAGGGGGGATGGAGGGGTGGGGGTGGGGGGAATGTGGGGGGTTATAATGTGTTTGGGGTGGTGACCGTAGCAGGGACTCATCCAGAGCTGATTCATGCTAATCAGGGCAGGTGGGAGTCCTGTGTGCTTTTTTTTGCCATTAGTGAAATAAACACAGCCAGCAGGGGTGGAGGCACACACTGCCGTCTTCACACACACGAATGATATTTGTGCTGCTCTGGTTTTTCTAATCTTTAGGTGGTCCTCGGCTCATGGAGCTGCTGTAAATGAACTGACAAATAAACAAAGTCCAGCTCGCTGGAGTTCACTAAGAACGGCTGGAATCTGGATTAGCCGTGACCCAAGTGTGAGGGCCGGAGCCAAGTCTGGGGCCGCTGGACAGGAAGCGGCGTGGCGGAGGGCATTAGGGTTAAAGCCTGAGGAGAGGCTGATGCTGGCAGAGCAGGTGGGATGTAAAATAGAAATTAGTGGAGACCACTGCAGGTGTTTCCGAAAGCTTACAAATGTAAGTCTGCACAGGACATGTACATCATCGCGACATGCATGAGGAAACAAGAATACGCTGAATGACTGATTGAAAATGAGAATAAAACAACCACTCCGGCTTTAAAGGGACAGCGTGTAACTTTTGATTTTTTTATATCAGCCTAATGTGAGTTTTAATGGATGATTTCTGTGATCAGCATACAATGTTTGACGAGTGTCGGCGCTCCGAGGGGGCTGCCCTCTTCAGAAACCACACATTTTTACTTTACAGTGGTGGATCCGTCTCTAATGGGGTCATGTGACCTGCAGCACTTTGCTTTAAAATCCCTTTTTTAAACACAAATGCTTTCTGCTACATTTTCTTTCTCTTTGACTGTCCGTTACTCATGGCTGAACAAAGTAATAAGTGAAAACGATAACACAGACTTTGGCTGTGCCTCAATACATAAACGTAGTGTTCGCTGTAATAGAGTGTGCACTGTGCACTTGCTTCTGTAGTGCATGCTTTCGTGGAAAGGTGTTGACCCAAATGGAGCACTGAAGTTTTTTACCGGTAGTGACAAACCGGCATTTTACCACAAAACCAAATAAACGTCCGCAAACTATAATATTATTCAGGTGTTACAATGTTACTATTTATGTCTGCAAACCGGATAAAACTGCTAACATTGTCTGAACTTTGCTACGTCGGCGTAGGTCCCACCCCTTCTTCTGTTTAGTTTCATTCAACACTAGATTTTCAGCCATTTTTCAGGTTTAAATCTGTGTGAAAACGCATTATGCCCTTAAATGTAGAGCTTGAAAGTGCACTAAAGTGCTGATTTATACACAGCTTTTAATTTTGCAACAGTGAGATGTGGCCTCTGGGAAGTTACAGGTTTTTTGCGCCCCTAGTGCCCAAAAGTTAGACGCTATCCCTTTAAATTAAAGTCAAAATTACCCTCTTCATTTGGAATTAGTTATTTACACGGTCATAATCTCTTTAAAGCAGATTAAATTTTTATTCTGGATTAAAACTCGTGTAAATGTGGCCGTTAAATCAAGAAAATAAGTTGAAACTATGCCGTATGTGACCTCGGAACTCAAACGCAAATCGATACCCCTGGTTTATGGGGTGCCTGACTGGAAAGTTATTCCACAGGGAGGTAAAATGTTGAAAAAAGTCTAAAGGAGAGCAGTGATGTCGTAATTAATGTGTGAGGTTTGACAGCGTGGGAAAGGAGGAAGCGGCAGGTTGGCGAAGGAAAATAGGAAAATGAACTAAAGGAATCAGAGCTGCATTACTGAACTTTCTCCAGTTTTATAACGGGGATCACAGGATTGTGCGTTTTATGTAGCACAAAACCCGAATCATCCATGCATCTCCAGAGCACCGTTAGACATATGTTTGCAATGAAGTGGGTGTATTCAGCGCTTATGGAGGCCATAGGGTCTTCCTGACATGTTTAAGCATGTGCTGAATCGGTTAACATTAGGCCCTTTACAAATAAGGGGAGGGGAGGGAGCAGATGGCAGAGAGAGGGGAGATTCAGGAGGTCAGCGGTCTGGACGTCGCCCATGGTGACGATGGGACATATGGCAAACCAGATTGGAAAGGAAAAAGGAAAAACTGAAGGAATTCTGATTAATATAATTAAAAAAAGACTGAACATTTATTTAAATATTTAAAAGAAGTTTTAAATGTCACAATGTCGAGTTTTGTGGTCAAAGCTCATCTCATGCCAAAGTCCACAGGAAAATCTGGATCTGCCTATTTTGCTGGCAAACTCAGATCGCAGTAAAACATTAGTCAGGACCTTTTTCCATCGAAATAAAATTCCACCAAGAAGCAGGAAAAGGGTTTTTGTGTTGTTCCCATAGTCCTGGTTCAAACACGATACCCCATGGAGGGAGGCAGCGAAGCGACAAGCTTCCAGCCTGGATGAAATATGAGCCAACGGCTGGATCCCATGAATTTTGAGCTATAAAAGCTCCATGTAATTGATCATTTTACTCATATGTGGTTTTTAAGTCACAAATTATGGATTGATGTTCTGGGCTTTACCTTGCATTACAAATTGTACACATTTAAAGAGCAGCTGCTGGCTGACAGTCTAGATTTAATGCGTTTCTACATGGAAAGTCTGCATTATTGTTTTCTTTAAAACCTGATTCCCTCATGTTACACATGATCTCACAAAGATAAAACAAGATTAGAAAAATTGGATTCAAATTTCTGCTTATCTTTTAGGTTGAAACTACTTCTTGTATTGAATTACAACAACAAGCCACTGCTGGAGACAATATGAATCCTGGTTTATTTACTCTAAACTAGAGGTGTGCAATGCTGGATGATCTGGTGTTGATCCAATACAAAGAAAAGGGCTATACCACCGATACCAATACAGATACTGATACTTATATCATCACTTTTTAATAAGGTTGTCAAAATGGATGCATTAGTGCAAAACTATTAATCTGTGGAATTAATGCAATAATTTTATTACTCATAATGTTAGAATCTTGATTTGACACCTTTGTGAGAGATGTTGATTTTTGGCCTTAAAGCTACCCTGTCGCAAGGTTAAGTCCCCCAAAAAACATAAAGCATAATCTCCTTATTTATAAAATTTGGCATAGTTGTCAAGCCTTAGATTTAGAAATTCTATAATCTTTAGGGCTGGGTGGGTAGATCTATTTATTGATAGTATTGATACCATTCCTACTATCCGTATTGTTAATACCATTGAATGAAATCAATATTTCTTTGCAGGGGACTCTGGGGGAAAATGAGCCAAGACTGTGAATAAAAGCCAACAAATGGAAGGTTTTTCTTTTATTTAGTTTATTTGCACATTGTTCTTGGATAACTGTGTGATGAGATGGATTAAGTAATTTTTTCAATTCTTTTCATTAATGATGCTGATATTTTATATTGTTTCTAAACTCAGTTCTATCATTTTTTGTTCTATTTCTTTTTTGTTTAAAAAAGAGTTTTGACAAAAATATTTTTACTGGTTTATAATGATCATAGTCATGAACAGTAATTAAAGGAAAAATCATAAATGATTGTGAAATGTCGAGCAAAAAGTATCGTATCGCCAGTGGTATCTACAATATTTACCTTGAACTTATGGTAATGGGTGTTGGATTGTTAACAACATTACAAAATTCTCAGTACCTCTTAGCCCCTGATATTTTAAAAATCCTAAATTTGGTTTATCTTGACAAGAGAAGCTGATTTTGGACATGTGGGAGCTTTGTCACAGCAGTGAACTAAATCCACAAAAAACACTTTTTCCTCCTTATTTATGCACATTGTAATGGCTTTATAGCCCAACATTAAAGTATCAATGATGTTACACTAGTACCAACTAATACAAATACTGAGGTTAGTATTGATATCATCAATAAATGGATTGATCCAGCCACCACTTGCATACATTAGCATATGAATGTGTGTTTTGTGAACCCAAAGATTGAGACATTGAAGCCAAATTCTCACATTTCAGGATTTGGCCGTGATAATTAGAACCTTGCAGAACACTTAAGTGTTAAAAATACCTAAAAGTATCCAAATCAGAGCTATCATTCAATATTTTATTTTCAGCTTGATTAAAATGTCCTTAACACTTTCTTGTCCTTAATACAGTTTTTAAGCATTTTAAAAGGGGCTTTTTTCTTAAACTCCCTGCTTCCCCACCGTTAGTTCGCCTGGTTGTGCCAGCATCTGGGATTAAGCCCCACGTTGCACCAGTTCATTCATAATGAACCAAAAGCTTGCCATTAAGCCCAAGCCGTCTCAGAGCCACAGGGAACGCGTTCTCTTCTTCATCCTCTTTTCTCCTCACCCCTCAGCCCGAGTCCAACACAAGCCTTTTCTGTTTAAAAAAAAAGGGAAAAACCTCCCCCATTGTTTCACATTCAGCCTGTCTCTATATTACAGCTGTGCATGACGGATTGTCTGAGGCAGGAGGATAGAGGAGGAAACAAAGAGCCACAAGTTTAAACCTATTGATGTACACCCATCCCAGCTGGTCCTACAGGAAAATAAGGAGACTGTGGCAAAGTGTTGGGGGGTG
>JBAMHT010000025.1:13303893-13315277 GCA_037177075.1 Craterocephalus fluviatilis | reverse complement strand
AATTTTTCTCTTCTTCAATAAATCTGACTTTTAAGTTTAAGCCTAACAAAATTAAATATAACCAGGCCACAATAGGGGCGAGCATTTTTTGTAAGATGATGAGTTTAATTGACCTGGCACATTATCCTGCTGGATTAGATAATAGTTGTGTAATGAAATGGCCAATTAGTGTATATTTCTGGGGTGCTGAAGAAGAAGAAAGAAGGATCTAACAGGAATTTGCATTATATTTGAGACTAGTTTTCTCCTAACCAAACACTACAGAATGAATGAAAAAACAAATAATAAAAGTGGAGTAATATTTATTAAAACGTAATTAAAAGACACGTCACAACGTGATGACACTTAATTTGACGTTAAGTCTTCCGTTTTGACACGTTAACGTACGTAAAGTAAACATTTCGGTTCATTCAGTTACGTCTGATTATACGTTAAATATTTTCAAAAGTTGTCAAGATGACGTCACTTCCTGTCAAGCACTAACTAGATTTTCTTAATTTAGGCACTCTCTTAAAAAGCATAAAGAGAGAGTGCCTAAATTAAGTCCGTTTTTAATAAAAAACAAAAACTCAAGTTCAACCCGTTGCATCCACTAAAGGATATAAGTAAAGAAAGGGACACAAACTCGAACATGTCGAAAGGCGCTTGAGTCATTTAACAAACGTGTAAATTAACGTTTTAATCAGAATAGAAGGCAGCTGACCACCGCAAGTTATGGTGGTAGTTATGGTTTACTAGTTAAGGTAGTAATAGTTCATAACTACTCTCAGATTATTACATAAAAGATGTAAAAGTGAATGCAGACGTTTCCTGGTCTACAAACACCATCTGGCTGCAAAATCGTAGCCGCATATTTACCTTCTGCTCTGTCAAAAGTGACGAAGGCGACTCCCTTCATGTTGGTGGGGTATGTAACCATCTCTACGTCCCCTCCGTTACTCCTCTTTCCACTTTGGAAGTGGATGGTAAGCTTATCTGCCATCCTGCTGGCAGACAACAGGTCGGGGACGCCGGACACGACCACCGTCCTCCCGCTGTCCATCGCGGCCGCCGCCATAACGACGGTCAACGGTCACTAACGGTTACTAACTGTCGCCAACGGCCTGCGCGGTATTTTTCCAGCTACGCTGATACCGCCGTTGCTATAAACACCTTCTTCTAAACTACTTTCACTTTCACTCCATCTTAGACACTGTAAATTGTTGTAGTACTTATATTCGTCCACTAGGTGTCGCCTTTCATCCGCCACTAAATGGCGTGGTTATTAATGAAGTCTTAGTCTGCGCATGCGCGCTTACATTAAATTAGTTTTTTAGGGGGGAAAAAATGGGAAGCCGTGTGGTGCAAACATTTATTATCATCCAAAACATAAATAAAAATAAAAGAGCCACACCATCCACACAAACCAAACCCAAACCAACAGACTCGTTTGCATTTTCTTGTGCATATAAACATTTTAATTTAATATATAAAACAAAGTGGCCTGGTCAAGTGCAACAAACAGGTATGAGGGGGATTAATAAAAGAAAAAAAAACAAACATCAGGCCCTTTCTGATACCAGTCAAATCTCCATTTTGATAATTTCAGTGCAAATGCAATATTCACTGTGTTTAACGGTGACTTTAAATAATTCAGGTAGTATATCCATTATTCAGTGTTTCCTTATTGTACACGCTCATTGTACACGTTTCTGCTGCAGTGTGTCGTATGAGGAGAACCATGAGAGATAAACGCTACCCGGTTGGATGAGACGTGGCCCAGCTGATGGGCTTCATGATGAGAGGGAAACCACAACGCTTGCATCGATATGAACGCTGAAAATTACAGCCAACTATCGTTTTCGAAGGTGAATAAATAAAGTGGATAAAAGTTGAGTTTGTTCACGGACCTGCTGACCAGAGAGGGAAAAACAAAAAAAAAGGATAAAAGGAACCAGAAGTAAATAAAAGTGAACATTCATTCTGAGACTTTGATGCTCTGATTTGGACAGACTGAGGCAGCAGAGGCAGGGTGTGGCGCTCCGGATCCAGACCGTAGCAGCTATGAGCCGGTTCTGTCCGGGTCGCACGGCTCTCCTTTGTGTCTGGTGCTAGTTCTGAGTTTAGAGGGGGCCCTGGCCCCGCTGGGGGCGGTCTGTCTGGAGGGCGGCGTGGCGACGGTGGGGTGCGTTGAGGCCAGGAGTCCGCTGGGAGCGTCTCTGTTGGTGTTTTGCGACCGGGGCTGGATCGGTTCGCTCCGTTTGCAGAGCTCTGCCAGGAGCCGGTGGGAGTCGGAGCGGCTGATCCCCTCTGGAGTCGTTTCCAGAACCCGGCTGCTCACTGCAGACACAGACAGACAGACGGCGCCGTGAGCGCTGCAGCCGCTAAACGCAAACACCTGCACCATCGGGAGGCTGAGATAAACCAGGATGCTCAAAACCCAGAAATCACAGAAATCGCAGTAATACAGGAACTACTCGGAAAATTATAAAAATGCTGGAAAAGTTGTTATATTCAGGAATTCATCATAAAAAGTGAAACCAAAACATTTTATATACTAAGATCACATGCAAGATTTTACTCAGCCTGACATTTTTGTATTAAAAATCCAATTTTTATTAATTTTAAGCAATATTCAAATTTTCTGAAGCTGCAAATCCTGATTCAGTAAATCGTAAACAAATAAAAGCTGAAATATATTGATTTGAAACTTATTTGTCTACATGTACAATTCATCTTTGAAGTTACAGAAATGCAGCACTTTCTCAGGATATTCAAATTTTCTGAGTAGTTCCTGTACATATCTACCTACCCATCTATCTAGGCATTTTTTTATTTAAAGGATTTTTTTATGGAATCAGTTGCATTTCTGTTAAAAAAAAAAGTGTGAACGAGAGCAAATTTAAACTGTCCAGATTTTCTGATGCTGCAAATCCTTGTCAGAAACATATAAAAAAATAAAAGATTTGCAAATAGTATGCTCCAAAGATGCATTTCATCTTTGAAGTTACAGAAATGATGCACTTATTCAGGATATTCTAAATTTCTGAGTAGTAATTGTAACTTCACTTCAAAGATGAAATGTACACATATAGACAAATAGTATGCAAATCAACACATTTAAACTTTTATTGGTTTATATTTTGCTGATCAGGATTTACAACTTCAGAGAATCTAAAATTAAAAAGCTCAGAAAATTAGAATTTAGAATTAAAATTGCTTTAAATCAATAAAAATGGATTTTAAATATAGAAAAGTAAAGTAAAGCAAACATCTTGCATCTGTACTTGGTACATAAAATATTTCTGTTTCACCTTTTATGATGAATTACCTGAATAAACCAACTTTTCCAGCATTTTCTAATTTTCCCAGTCGTACCTGCATTTGAAATAATCAGCGAGTTTCTGCCGGCTGAGTCGTGCAGGTTCCTCTGCCAGGTGTGATTTCTGCCCGCTCTGACGTTTATTTATGCTTACGTTCACAAACAGATGCTCCCCCTCAAAAAAAAACCTAAACAGTGAGCTGCTACAATCTGACAATAAAAAAGTGATTCTAGTCCGCATAATCGGCTAAAATAAAACCGAATAAAAGCTGCTTCCGAGTCTCAAGCCTCCCTCTGGACTTCCTATTACCTGCATCACCTACACTGAGATCTGAAAACAAAGGTTTCCTGCTGCTCTTCCTCCCATGACCGCCACGCAGAACTCCCAGAGGACCCTGAGGAGACAGGACGGATGTTCAGCGTGGGAACGGTGAACGTGGGTGTGTGTGTGTGTGTGTGCGCGTCCTACCTGTTTGGTTACCATGTGCGCGGTGTGGATCAGCGGAGGTCTGATGGAGGGTTTGTACTGCAGAGGCTGGCCCAGTAGAGAGTAGTGTGCTTCACCTAAAGACCAGAGCAAACAGAAGAACGCGTTTTATACAGCCGAATGTGCAAAAGCTGCGAAATGCATCGACGAGATTTTAGATTGTTGATGGGAGAATTTTATGTTCGATAAACTGTTAGATACGTGTGCACGAGTCGATGTGCACGGATGTACAGGAGCCAGAAATCTCTGTTGCACAAACACACATTTATACACGGTGCGTCTAAGTTCTGCTGGAAAGCTGGGACATCCGGGTTTCATCTGTAGAAAGACAAAGAAAGAAAGAAAGAAAGAAAGACAGAAAGAAACAAAGAGAGAAAGAGACAGAAAGAAAGAGATAGATAGGTAATTTCCATTTGTTCATCCATTCATCGTGCCATCCATCCTTTTTTCTCATCTATCCTTCCTTCCTTCTGTCCATCCTTCAATCCCACATAGAACAACCTACAGTAGAAAACCAGGTAAAACCCAGATGTCGGAGCTTTCCAGCAGCACTTAAACGCACCACGTGTGTAAAAACTCCTCCTGCTCATGTAAACTCATCCGTGTGTGAATAAAGTTTTGTCCGTGCACGCCGGGCGATTCATGAGGATCTTTGTGCTTCTGGGGTCGAAGGTCAGAAACGTTTCTATGTAAACGTGTCTCCGTTAAATCCGGCTGTTTCCGGTACGAGCTCAGCTCGGCGGATCCTCTGACCTGGTCCACTGTGGCAGAAGGCTGCAGGGAGCTGAGGGTGGTGGGAGAGCAGAGGCACGGGCGCCATGCCCGGCGGGAGGCCCTTGATGCTGGGCGGCTGGCAGGGCGAGGGCGTAAGCGCCGGAGACGAGGGCAGGCTGCTCTACAAACAACACAGAGGAGAGAAAACGGGGGAAAAACACACTTTCATTAAAAAAAACTATTAACCACATTTTCATTTTCCCTCGTTCTGCCTGCCTGAGCGGCGGAAACTCCGCGCCTGGCTCAAGGCGGCGACCAGAGAAGCGAAACGAGCTTTTAAACGTCTCCGTTTGTACCTGCGAGATGCTGGGCGGCGGCAGCTCGGCGGGCCGGCGGCTCCGCTGGTGCTCGGGGCCCGGCAGCTTCTGCTTCCTCTGGCACGGCGACGGCGCCCGGGGCTGCTGGCAGGGGTGCGCCGTCATCTGCAGCATCACCATCCCGCCGCTGGGCGCCGGGGGCAACAAGCCTGCAGCCAATCAGCACAGCACAAGAGCTCAGAGACGCAACTTTCCACTTCCCTGCAGATTTAATCGCACACGGACCAAAAACGCGACATAAACCTCCGTGTAATTAGTATCCGTTTACGTTCGGATCGTGACTCTCGGCAACAAGGACGATGGATATTCAGGCTTAATCTGCTGATTATTTCAGCTACGTCTCGCTAATTAAAACGTGTTTACCGGTCACGCTGTAGGTGAGGCGGCCGCCAGACCTTCAGCTGACCTCATTACTGACAGCTCCCCCCGCCGCTGCCGTCGTGATCAGACATGAATAATAAAGGTCGTTAGAGAGGAGACGGCCTCACGCGGCTCAGAGACAGCAGAGATGGACGGTTAAAGCTTCTGTGGGTTTCGTTTGACCTGATCGGGATGTTACAAACAGACGCATAAACACTGTAAAATTCATTTTTCTTTTTAAATCAGAGTCAAAGAGGCTAAGAAAAGGATGTCGGGCTGAAATAAAAATGAAGTAAATGTCTTGTTGAAGCAGGAAAAGCTTCATCTTCATCACCTGTAGGCCGGACTACCGTTCCTCTTCATCATCTGGTCTTCAGTGTGAAGACACTGAACGCATCGCTCCGGGTTTACACTGACTGGCTCCGTTTGAAGATTTTTTTATTTACTTTTACAGGTTTAAGAGTTTTGGCTCGTGGAGGCGGGAAATAACACGTCTGAGAAAAAAAAAAAATCACGGTTCCACTTTTATGGCGAGATGTTGTCATCTGAGCCGAGCAGCAGCGGAAATCGTTTGTTCCAGCTTCAAACAACCTCACGAACAGCGACAAAAACTGTTTATTAAAATAATCCGGCTGTAATACGTTCGATTGTACTGCGTGTGTTTTTTTTGTCTTGTCCAGAATCGTAGCAGCAGAATTATCGGAAAAGTAGAATATGCTGAAAAAGTTGTTTTATTCACATAAAACAAAAACATAAAAGGTGGAACCAAGACATTTTATGTAGCAAGTACAGCAAGATTTTACTTTCAGAGGCCTTTTTGTGAAGCTGCAAATCCTAATCAGCAAAATATAAACCAATAAAAGCTGAAATATATTGATTTGCATACTATTCGTCTATATGTGTACATTTCATCTTTGAAGTTAGGTTACAGAAATTAAGCACTTTTTCAGGATATCCTAATTTTCTGAGTAGTACTTATGCATGCATATCCATCCATCCAGGCATTATTTTACTAAAAGTTATTTTTTTATGTAATTGTTGGGGGTACAGTTGGGTTTTCTGATAAAAAATGTGAACGAGAGCAGATTTAAACAGTTTAGACGCTAAAAGATGCGACGATCATCCAGCAGAGCTTTGATTTGATCCCATTTTAACACGTTCACACGCAAAACAATTGCATTGCAAATATTGTTAATTTTGGTTGTTTTCGATGTAAATCGATGCTGGACGTTTCTCTGCAGGAAGAAACCTGCAACCATTCTTGCAAATCAAGGAAAGTAATATTTTCCCTCCACTGCTGCGTATACGGACATTAAACTGTGTCTCACTCCTGAAAAAGCAAACGTTCGGCCGATCTGCTGTTTCTTCTCCGTCCGGCTCCGGGGAAAAGGCGCTGCTGCGTATCGCTTTCACCTGGCCGGCTTCCGGGGAAGCCGCCGCCGCCCCGCCTCCATCTTTTTTCATTTAAAAACCCGGAGCGTAAATCTAATCACATCCTGACGCGCCTACAAAGGCAAAGTAAACCCGGGAAGATTATTTAATCACGGCTGCAGAGGAATGCAGAGCGGAGTTATTGACGCCGAGAGACGAGGAAAAATAACGAGTGTCGGAGCGCTGGCGGTGATGGCAACTCTCCAGGGCGGCTGATGTCGGGAAAGGAGAATATTGGGACTCGTACCTGCGCACTGCTGGCCGGGATGCTGCTGGGAGACGCAGGGGGACGAAGCCTGGGGGAACTGGAGCTGCTCCATCATCGGGGCGGGCAGGAAACTTACTGTAGAGCTGCAAATGAAGACAAAACACACCACGTTTTCATCTAGGAGGAAACAAAGACAGACGGAGCAGCTCCAGCTGGGTTTTACACGGGAAACTCAACTGGAAGCCCATCTGGGAAGTAGGCGGCGTTCTGCGTGAGCCTGCAGGGACTCGTCTCCAGCTCAGAAAGCAGGCTGCAGGTGGATGGTCGGCCCTCGCGGGAGCCGGCGGAGCTGCATAAATCATGCCGCCTGGCCTGCTTTCACAGCTGGGACGAGGAGAACGAGACCTCGCCTCTCGCCTGCATCGTTCTCCTGCAGGTGACGACTGCGAACACGGCGAGATTGATCGGGTGTGCAGAGGTAAAACTAATTACATGTTCTGCTTTCTGTGCTCCAGTTCGATCAATCAGGGATAATGAGGCGCTCCGTGACGGGAAATGACTCTTTGAGGAGGGGACGCTCATCAGCTGAACTAGAGGAAAAGTGGCGATACCTTCGTTTTTTCCTTTAACTGCGAACAAAGATTCGCTCAGCAGACCCGTCAGATGCAGAACGAAGCTGTTATTTAAAGTATTTCATCTAGAGATTATTTCATTAATCCTCACTTTTAATTAAAAAATCCTAAAGTTTAACTGATTCTTAATTAATAGCGTCACAATGTCCGTCCACTAGAGGGCAGGAATATGTCCTCCTTTAATATGCACCTTTAATATTTATGTTTCATTTGTAAAAACAGGTTTAATAGACGGATTTAAAGTGATTATTAAATCTGTAGAGGCTGATTAAAGAAAGAAATAATGCTAATGCTTTAAACATTTATGGGTATGGAATAAAGTTTAAGCCTTTAATACATGATTTAGTAAAAAAAAAAAAAAAAGGCACTTTTTTAAAAAACAATAATTTACATACATACAAAGCAACACTTCTTAACGTCTTCATAAGTTTTTATTCAATCAATTTTGGTAAATTCAAAAACATTCAAAATATTTTCATATTTCATTTAGTATAAAATAAAGATGTATCATTATCTTGTGCGGCTTATCTCTCGTTAACTTAAAAACAGATGGTGCTAAACTTGGACAAAAAATTACCATTTTGGAGACTTGAGCAGAACTAAAAACTGCCATCTCCACTCATTCTTCCCCAGTAAAACTATAGTGATATTTACACTCGATATCTTCTTACTATGAGTCATTTAATGAGTCATTATTTCATTACGGGGATAAAGTTTTTCAGCCGACGGCTCTAAGGTTAAAGAAATATTTCCCAAATAATAAACTGGAGAACCTACACTTGTTAGTCCAGTAAAGGTTGGGCTGTCAGGAACCGGCTAATAGTTT
Organism: Craterocephalus fluviatilis; assembly: GCA_037177075.1. Classification (NCBI taxonomy): domain Eukaryota; kingdom Metazoa; phylum Chordata; class Actinopteri; order Atheriniformes; family Atherinidae; genus Craterocephalus; species Craterocephalus fluviatilis. The sequence goes on along the minus strand of JBAMHT010000025.1, from coordinate 13,306,941 downwards.
CACCTTTGCAGATATTAAACACCAGACAGAGAAATTAAACAGAGAACTTCCCCACAGAATAACTTCTTTCGGTCAGAATACACTTTCTGAGGATTTTGGAATACTACACCACTCGCAATAAGAGAATATTCCACATTTTTTGTTCTTAAAAAACAACTTCAATGCTGGCTAAAAACAAACCAGTCTTGTTATCAATTTAATTTGTAAATTTATTTATTTATTTTTGTTTTATTTTATATATTACTCTTTTATATTGTACAAATAGTGTATTGTATGACTGTTTTATGTTTCTTTTTACCTGCCTAGTTAATTAAGGATGCAAATTAACTTTCACACTATGAAAAAAGCAAGAGAGAAATTTTTCTTTGCACTCTTTTTTTTTTTAACAAGAAAAATACAAAGAAATGCTTTTTAACAAATAGTCCATGTTAAAGTTAATGATGAAGTAATGAAAATTAAATGATCAAAATTTAAATTTATCACTTTATTTTGGTATTACATACCCAAACCAATTAGTTGAGATGATTAATGCAGGTTTACTTAATCAATTCTTTATAAAGACTCATGATAACTACTGAAAGATTTGCTCTGCCAAATGGTAAAGCAGGAAGACAATAAATAAACAAATAAACTACATAAACTTGTTTCAGCTCTCCTCACCATCCGGCCTGTAAATGTGAATAAAGAAACATGTCCGTACCTCATGGTGGTGTGCTGGTTCGGGGGGAGCAGGCTGTAGCAGGGCTGCATGCCGGCTACAGCCACCGGTCCCTGTCCCGGCTGGCAGGACACGAACACTGGCTGCTGGTACGTCGGCTGCGGCACAGAAACCTGCTGCAGAGGGAAGAAAAAACACCACACTCATTTCTCTATAAACCACCGCCTGATTTTTATCCCTTTATCACGCACATTTAAAAATCCAGCGAGTCAGAGATTTTGCTTTTTCCGCAGCTCAATCGTCGACACTTCAGCTCTGAAGCAGCTCTTTGACACTTTCTGCTGCTGAGTTAACAAAACAACAAAAGTCTTGAGTGCAGCGCTTTTCACTTCATACAAGAGCTGAAAGTTTTACATAAACGCAGCTTTCATGATCATTTTCAGTCGTTTTTTTCAGGGTTTATTATCCTCATGTGGAGTGGAGAATATTCTGTTACTGCTGTTAATTACCACATCATGCTGGTTAGGCTCATTGCTTGGTGTATCAGGACCTGTTTTGTGATGGTTTTCCTCATCTTTCTATGGCTGCTGCTACAATCAGCTCATCATCTTCACCTACCCATGGTGTCCCACAGGGATCTTTTTTGGAGCCTTCCCTGTTTTGCTTACATCCCCTCCCATTTTAAAACTTACAATATAAAGAAGAAAAATACAGGAAATCATTTTGAATATTTAGTTCAAGTTAAAAAAAAAAAAGATGATAAATTAAAAACATATTCCAAATTACTTTGAAACATTTAAAATTCAAATATATTTAGGATTTAAATACATTTAATATACATTTTAAAAATTGAATAATAAAACATATTTAATCTAAGTGTCTGTTAAAATATTCCTATTTTAAGAATAATATATATATATATATATATATATATATATATATATACATACACACTAGATAAATTCCATTTAAACTTAATTTAAACTAAAATTTAAAATTAGAATTATCTGAAGACAATACATTTCAAATTATACTATACTAAAAATAAAATATAAATATATTAATTAATCATATAATGTTGAAAATTTAATTTTTAAACATATTCAAAATTAAAATTAAAATATATTTATAAATATTTGAAATCATTGAAGTGATTTCAGAAAAAAAAACACTTGATTGAAACATACTACATTGCATTGAAAAAAAAACTTTTGAAAGCATTTAATCTTTACCAAGTTGATTATATTCAGTTCTGCATTTCTTTGTAACCGATTTAGGAGATGCTCATTTTCTGTCAGAAGATGAAAAAATGACTATGTTTTCTAACTTAATGATGAGAAAACTGAAGAAAATTAAGACTCTCAGCCTTGAAATGTGCTAAATAAATCATGTTTTACTTACTTATTGAAAGGCCCTTTTTGGGAAATCTAATACTAATCTGAGCTTCCCGTCATCAAAGTACCTGATATGACTGCACAGGAGGGTACTGGACCATCATGCCTTGCATCTGGTTGGCCATATTGCTTTGCTGGTTGCCAGTGAGAGCGAGGCTGGATGTTGGCTGCATGCCCACCACGGTCTGGTAGCTGGACGCTGGGTTTGGCATCACAGCCTGGTGCACTGAGGAAAAAAATCAAGCATAACACGGTGATTAAAATAACAAATAAACTCCTTTATTAATCATCCCGACCCTTACAGAGAAGTGGAAAATATCTGATTGATTTTTAAGGCGTATTGAGTGTGGATACGGTCCAGTGAGAACCGAGGATGTCGAGCCGTTTGGAAGAATGAGAAAGTCGATGTATTTGATTTAGCCGGTGGCCGAGCCAATCTTCTACTGGGAATAATAATTTAAAAAAAAGGTTCATTCAATGAGACGTCTCAATTCAGACAGTACTTATTAAAAACCTATTTAAGTGGGCTGAAGACGGCGGCACACAAGAGACGCAAAGTCACACATTTTCCAAATGGCCTAAAATGGCGTCGCTTCTTCCCAACAGGAAGGCCTGGGGGGGGGGTACTTAAAAAAAAAAGTAAGTAGTTCAGGGTGTAATGAAAAGCCTCACATCCACTCTAAGCATACTTGGTGATGTTAGGGTAAGGTACCCCCAGGTTTCCTGGGGCAGACTGACAGAAACATGCCAGCCAATAAGTGCCAATGGCCTCTCTGTCCTCCACTGAAATACATTCATACACTAGTGACACCAACACTGGAGACACAATGACAGCTAACTGATCCACTGCCACACTGCATGATGCTTCCACCACCATGCATAACAGTTAGTATGTTGCTTTTATGATTATATGCCTCATTTTTACTCCAAATGCATCTAATATTGACCACGTATTTCTTATACTGTAAAGCCTCTGATAAATCTCATAGAACCTCT
>JBAMHT010000025.1:13267955-13282328 GCA_037177075.1 Craterocephalus fluviatilis | reverse complement strand
GAACAAAGAAAAGTTTAAAAGATATGAAGAAAGGAGAATGAATGACGGTCAGGAGGAAGAACTAATGGGAAACTGCCCAGATCCAGCAAGTATGTATCTGATGGTGATTGGTAGCGTTTGCAGGCCAAAGGGCTTTAATTCAACCGTCTCAATAAAAGTGCTGAAGCAATGTCAACATTTTACAAGAGCAGTGAGTGCTAAACGACAGCCAGACACGAGACCTTCATTTAGAAAAGAGTTAAATACGAGGCCCGATCTTGCCTCGGGGCGCTGGGTTAATTAGACAATGGCATGTGCAGCGGAGGCCACAGCAAGACTCTTAATAAACTCTTCTGGTTTATCACCAACACCAGTCATGATGCGCCCGTGAATTCCAAATCGCCATGGCAATTAATCTCGCAGATTAGCTTGTTTTTATTAAACCACCTGAATAAAACATGAATCTGAGCCTAAAATTAAACAAACGTGGCACATTTCATTTCATTAAATTCAACAGAATGAGGGGTTAGCTGTAAATCCACCACCAACTGTAAAAAAGAAAAAAGTCTGCAGATCTCTGGGGGAAAAATCTATCGAACGTCGTCTTGGTTTGACTCAGTTTGTGCTCTTCTTACCCGCACACACAGATTTGCACAGTCTCAACTCGGAGCTGTATCTGATTTGCTTTTCAGGGCGATTCTACAAAAAGCTGAATGGCGACGAGGGGTTGCCACTGCAATGAACTCTAAGTGGATTAAACGCGAGTCTGGGAGGCTAACATCAGAGGATCTGGGAGGCTGTGTGGGGGATAGAAAGAGGGAATGAATGAGGGAGGAAAAGAGTGACCTAGCGGTGGGAGAGCGGCTCATAACCGCAAAAGGTCATGGGGTTTGATGCCTGTAACAGCTGTGCAGCTAGATAATGAGATGCTGCGTTTTTTTCTCAGGATGTATGTGAAAATGTAAAATGCAAATGAGGGAAACGTTAGCGACTAATTGCCTGAACGGGGCTGGGGAGGGGAGCGAAAACGAGCCGGGGACGCAGTGTTGTGCTCGTGACAGCAAAAGATTTGCTTCTTTTAATTTTTTTTTTGTTATTTTCCCCTCCTTTTTTAGGCGAGAACGCTGACGTTTGCTTCTTAAAACCAGCGTCGGCTCGGCGTGGAAACCGCGGGGTTGATGTGCAGCTGTTGCGAGCTGCCTCATTTGTTCCCTGACATCCATTTACCTCAAGATAAAGGAAAACCAGCATGAAAATGATGGTCTTGTGAATATGTAATGAAGGTGCTGTCATTCTAAAAACAAAAACGGTACTGGAAGCATTCAGACGCCCGTGACTTGGAATTGACAGCCGGGAATCTGGTGCTGGGACAGATGTAGGTTCTCAACCTATAGATCGACTCCCCCTTTGTCATTCCTCAGTATTTGACAGCTTGGACAGTAAATGTGAGACGGAGAAGAATGGGAGATGTTCAGATTTTTTTCCCACCCTCCTTCGTTTATTGCATTACCTCATCCCTCAAGGTTAGTTTGCTGCAGAAGGAGTTTTTACTCCGGGGTGAAAAACAGGAACGAGGAGGGGGGGATATCAGGAGTATTCAATTAGAGCGCTCCACAGCTCTCTGTAGCTGACGTGTGGAAATTGTAATTTCCTCCACATGATTGATGGCGGTAATACAGGACGTCGTGTGAGTGCAGACGACGCGAGACTGTTGTGGGAATAACGCCGCCCTCTGGTTATTGAGCTCGGTGCTGACTGGCTGAAATACCTGCAACTGATTCACCTGTGTGTGTGTGATGGGGGAGGTTTGCCTGGAGATACGGTGTAAAATGAGTGTTGAATTAGCGAAGTTATGGCCGGCGCTGCTGGAGCTCGGCGCTCTCCGTTTTGATGATGCGATGTTTCCGTCGGCCGGCCGGGTATTTAATCATAGCTGTCATAAAGAGCGCTAATCAAGCTTCAGAGGTGTATCTGCGCGGCTATAATGAGCCGAAATGAAGGAGCGATCTGAGATCAGCAGTTTCAACGTGATGCACAACGGCTCACAGCTTAAACTGGGACTGACCCTCGTACGCCACACTGGGGTTGGTGGGATGGCTGAGATTGATGCTATAGGCTTTAAAAGAAATTCTCTCTTATCCGTGTGAAACATGTATGAAATAAATGTGTGTGTTGCTCTGCTGGGGTTGGTTCAAACCACTAAAACAAGATTAAGCCACACTTTTCAAAAAGGTTATCAAATCACTCTGGTTTGATTCTTTTAATTTAATATTGATAACAAATAATAAAAAATTTATATTTTTCAGAGCAGTGGTATTTCTTTAACCCCCCCCCCCCTTTTTAAATTGATTAAATCTTTTTTTATTAAACAGCTGAATTTAGGCTTTCACAAGAGTAAGTAATAATAATAAAAAACAATAATAAATAAATAAAAAAGAACATCTTAAATATCTGTGATACAGTCAGAAAGCCCAAATACATCACTCTGAAAAAATTTCAGCTTTTTTTTTTTTTACAAACAAAAACAAAAAGTAAATAAATTCAACGTTGTCAGAACAGTTCATTTGTGGACAGAAGTCTTAAATCAAAATTTATAAACCATCCAACATGGCGGCAAAGCCCAGATGATGCAAATCGTGCATTCTTGAAAAGATTTTGGCGTTTACCTTTTCCAAAAAAGTGAAGACCTCGGTCAGATTTCTGAAAGCCTTGCTCTACACTTGTGTGTTTCTTTGTATTTTTGCTGGGTATTTATTCAGGCCTAGCCAAAAACATCAAATAAAAATTAAACTTCTGGTGAATCCACCCTCGTTCACACCAGTCTAACCAGAACCAAAGTGGGAGGACTTCACTTAGTCGAAGTTAACAAACATCACATTTTCTCCTAAAAGCTGACGTTTTAAGTCATCAAGCTCCATTATAACTTTACGATTGTCCAAAACAATATAGTCAGAGAACAGAGAAATGTATGTCGGCCCAGTTGATTATTTTCTTCCACTCAGCCTCATGTTTCCGTTTGAGGACCTAAAATAAATCCGTTGTTCTGCCTTTAAATTAATTCTGCAACATGTTTTTACTTCTTCCAAGTCTGAAGTCCCAAAGCTGAACCATCTCCTAACAACTGATAACTCTGAACACACAGTCATGTACGTTAACCCGGGGACAGCGTTAGAGACAAAAAAACTAAAAACAAAACATTTTTATAAAACTGAATCATCATAAAATGGCAAATTCAAATAAATTGATAAAAGCTATTCATCACCAGGCCCTAGGATCGGACGTCACATTTTAATCAAGACCTCAAAAAAATTCACCTAAACGGAGACGCCCGGAAATTTAGAAAGATAAACACACCTCCAAAGATAGACACCTCCAACCACTACGGTTATGGTTCCCACAGCCCCGTTTGCACCAGCAGGTCCACATCGGGACGGGACGAGATGCTAAACTTCCACATAAATACTTTTTTCTGACCTTTCTGCTGTGGTCCAAATTAAAGATCCAACTCTAAAGGGTGGAGCTTGACACCTTAAAACCAATGAAAGGTTGAATGAGTAGTAACTTTAGCCTGCCTAGCCAATAACAAAGCTTGACCCTTGCAGGTGTACCTGGTGAAGCAGGATCTGCTACAGCGTTGCCTCAAAGAAACATCTTTTTCTTCTGTGTCAATTCTTCTTCCTCGTTTCGTAACACTGTGAAGTCATGCTATACCGTAGCTATCACAATCCACCTTAGAGCCTGCCGAGTCAAATTTATGCTAACTTTGAATGAAAAACATTCGAAAGATTCAAATCTGAATTTATCGGAGCATTTATGAGCACTGTTAAACACAAAAGTACAAGGGTATGGCACGAGCACCGCTTCCATCACAGTGTTATGCTAATTAAAAGGGTCATCTTAAAATTTAGAGCGAGTACAATTGAAATATGCCGGTGTTTCCATTGATGATGTTCATTGCTCGTAATATTTCGTGATGCAAGCCTATTTTGCGGAAGATGGAGGTAAAAACATTTTAGGTTTTGAGACATTTCTCTGTTCATCGTCAAAGATTAAGGCTGTATTTTTTTATGTTTAATTATTTATAAAATATTCCGGTCTCCTCCTCCTTTCAAACACTCCACACCATCTTTACTCATAACTGGTCACATGACCCCACGTCCAAGGAAAATGCTAAAAAACTGTTTCTACTACATTTTTGCAAATTTTTTTTACATCGACACATCTGAAAAGACATCTGAGCCAAATTTGAGAGATTTTTCAAAATAAAGGCGTTTCCATGAACAGATTTTAGGCGATATTTACATTTTGCACAATTATAGGAGTAATGGGAAGGCGGATATGGAGATAAAAATGTATCACTGCAGTTATTCAAGCATGTATACGTTGGCAGACTACAGCATAATCAGAAGAGCTGAATTAATGCTTCTCTTCTCGCTGCTGACAGCATAAAAGTTAAACACATCAGAAAATGACAACAGGCACATCTCTACTGTAATCACACTCCGGTTATTCGGGGAGGTTTTTACCTGAGGTGCTGCTGAAGGCTCGGGAAAAGGGCAAGGGAAGGATTCTTCGCACACTGCCAGGCTCCGCACCAGCTTTAGCCTGGTGTTGGACTAAGGTGGGCACAGTTAAAAAACCATGCGCACACACAAATGCATCAGCGGCACCGCATCACATTCGGACAAGCCAAAACATAAAAGGACAACAGCCAGGGAGCACAAACCATACGCACAAGCAATCACAGTTTTCACTAACTTCTCCGAGTGGATGAATCTTTACTACACTTAGATCTGATCATTCCTCATGGCAGAAACATGGATGCAGCAAACCCAAACGGGTCGGACTTCCAGGCACATCACAACTTACTGACACTCTGGAAACTGCATATTGCCGCATTTCTTTTTTATCAGTGCGAACAATGACGTCTGGCTTAACAAAAGACACAAGTATGACTTCCAACTGCATCCAGAGCACAGAGCACGGGACACGCCGGCGCGTCCGTGTGCAACATGCAGGGCGAGCGAGCCATACCTTGGAGTGCTTCGCAGGCTGTCCGCGGGTGGAGGTGCAGGAGGAAAGTGCACAGAAATAAAGACGTTTAAATTATATATGATGGAACATTTTGTGCACATGCAGGAAACGCTCTGCAGATAAACCACAATGTGATTGTTGAATTTGAGCTTGAAGCTGGAATCACTTGTAAAACATGGAATATGGTGGAAGTTTTTCACACTGGGTAGTAGCTGAAAAACCACCGCAGCCTCCCTGATCGGGCTTAAGCCCCCCCCACAGAAGTTCAGCTGAGGCTAAGAGGTTGACAGAAACCCCTCCGATGTCAAAGAAAGACTTGATTCAACTTATGAGGCTGCGTCTGCTTCTGGTGAGGCATCAGGCTGGACCATGGGGGGAGCCTCCATCTAACCCGAACGTTTGAGCTGCATCAGATTGTGGAAAAAAATAAATATCAATCCAGAGACTGCCATGTATTGGGGGAACAAACAAAAATGCTGGATGTCTATGTCTGGTCGAGTCTGCCGCTCATAAACGGGTTTTAGCTCCTCCATGCAGCCGATCAGGTGTGAATGTGAGTCTGGGGTCTTCTGCTGGGGGTCACCACCTTTCCTGTCAAGTAACTGTCTGATAAATCCCTCAGGAGTAAAGAAAAAACAAAGAAACAAAAACAAAACCTTAAATCTTAAAATGAAAGGGATTTTTTTTTTTTTAATTCAAACTTATATTCTCACTAAAGGAAAAAAACACAGATTTATTGGAGTCTAGAGTCACTTTTTATCTTTTTGTGGTCTTTGACTCAACATGAGACACTAATTTCCTTTTATTGTTCTTTTTTGGTCTTTAAGTCGTATTTTATTTGTTCCATAATGGTTTTCCTTTTTATATCCATCCCTAACGCACAGTAGTTTGTTTCAGCTGTGTAAATAAAGTCGGCATGTTATGTTACCATGAGACAACAGCAGCATACTGTTAAATCTTTTGATGTAAAAGCCAAAAAGGAAGCGTTTTGAGCTGCACCTTCAGGTGGTTTTGTAGAAGATCCGTGGCAAAAATGCATATAAATCAAGAGACTGCTGTGTTTTGTGGAAAAAGAGCCCAAACCCAGCTGGCTGGTGTACAGAGGACACAGCCGGCAGGTTTGAATCCCAGCTTGGGGTTCTTTGTTGCAGGTCACCAGCTTTCCTGTCAACACGCTGCTCAATACAGGCTTCCAGAGCCAAAATAATAACCCACCACACGATTAGACACTAGGCTACGAAAAATTATCTAGCATAAAAAAAAAGAAAAGTCAGTGGAATTTGAGGAAAGAAATAAAACAGATTTCACAGGGATTTATGTCAGCGATAAATAAAAAATATAAACGATAAAATAAAAGAACGAATGTGTCGTGTTTAGGAATGTAACAATTCACTGAAGCCAGGATCCGATTTGATTCTCGATTTCGATTCGTTGCGATTTATCTCCAACAAAATTAATTTTCGGAATTTAAGGAGCAAATGAATTGTCTCTTTCTTATATGTGCCTTTTTGTCCCTTATTTACAACTGTAACCTTCTATTGCCTGTTTTACTGAACAAATAACAATTTAAGATGTGGAAATGATCACAAATCTTTTGATGAACAAAAGTTTTATTTGTTTTGAACGTCATCTGCATTGATTGTTTTGATGAATCTTCCTTTTTTCTAAATCGATTGCCATTTAAACCACCTTGCATCGATTTTAAATCGATTTTCAGAGTATCGTTACATCCCGTGTTGGGCCGAGCAACAATGAAACGACAGAAAACATCTAAGGGTGCAGATCTGCAGGAATAAAATCCTAAATCTAAATTTTCTGCAGGACGCTGCTCCAAAACAAAAACACCTGCAGAGTAGAAAACAAAAGTGAGACATTTGGGTCGGCTCTGCGTGCCGTTCCAGGTCTGCTTAGCTGTCATGTGAGGCTGAAGTTGAGATGCAGGAAGCGGAGAGAGGCCGTCCGTCCATCCGTCCAGCGGTGTGTGAGACAGCTCAGTGCCTCTGCGCTTAATGCACCGCTGAGCGTGTGCATGTGGGCAAACAGAAGGTCTCTCAGTAGTAGAGGAGGGGAAGTGTGTGTGTGTGTTTGTTTGTGGGGTGGGGGGGTGGTGGGTGCATGTGTCTTGGCATCAACCAGTGTCTTTTAGAAGTCTAATTGCAGCATTTGGTCCTCCTTCTCAGGGACACAATCATGCTTTCCTATGTGCATAGTGGCTTGTTTGCTTTTTTAGGAAGATTATGTGTGTGTGTGTGTGTGTGTGTGTATGTTTGTGCTCCTAGTATTTTCTAAAATCATTACGGACTGTGAAAGTCTTGTAGTGGGTCCCCAGCTTTAAGGGACTTTAGGCAAGATTTGTGAGAAACTAAGCATTAAAACCCAAAAACAACGAGGCCATCCACGTATTTGGCTGTGAGCTACATAAATCGCTGCAGTTCGGCATCCGAATTTCCTGCGCAGTCGTGGGGATGTCACGTAAATTGACGTTGGATGTTTCTGCAGCCAGCAAACGACCTGCATCCACTCTAAGCCCACCAAAAAGTAGCACCACTTCAGGCCCGCACAAGGTATACTATAATCCACATCCAAGCCAGGAACTGACATCTGGACCTCATGTGGCCCACAAGACACTTCCCATAACCCACATAACTAACATATGGACCACATCTGGTCCACACTACACTTGCCAGTGTTGTAACCAAGCGGCAACCTCCCACTAGGAAAAGTGATGCCTATGCGGAAGTGCAAAAAATTGCAGTTCCCTCCTCATCCACTAGGGGCTGGCTGCAAAACAGAGCAATTTCCCTTTGGGTCCCATGTTAAAAAGGCCAACTTTACAGCAGAATTAAACATGTTTACAGCCTGGTTTAAAAAACCATTTTAGGATTAAAATGTCAGGTTTACCTTCATGACAACTGTGGCGGGAGTGAAAAAAATTCTAACTCATCTGATGTTATTTAATCTTATAGTTCCTTATAATTAGGGGTGTGTCCTTTTGATTGACAGGTGCCAGATATCTGGGGAAACGAGGCCTAGCAAAGCACAACCACAGTTTTTAACTGGCTAACAGTGCTTTGTGTCTTTAACCCACCGACCTCCATTAGTTGGTCAGCTCCCGTTAGCTCGGTTAGCAAGTAGCTCGGAGTTTGATGGCCGTCAATCATCCCTCCCCACGCTCTCAGCCCCCCTCTCCATGTCGCCTCGTCTGCCATTTTTGGGCTCTCCGGCAGTCACGACACTCATGATGGTGCCAAGATGGCGAAGGAAGGAACCGCCCAATGTGCATCACTGCAGCTCATAAGAATCCTGTGGTTTAAAGGTTTGTCCATTCATTTTACAGTCTATGGTTGTAATGGAACCATTAGACCCAAAAGTAGCCCAACATGTCTGATATCTGGGAAGAGTGATCCACACATGTAAGTTGGTGCTGTCAGTTTCCCTTTCATATGAGTTGTTATGGTTATTAAATTTGGGAGATGTAAAAAGAAAATGACGAAAATCCAAGACTTTGTTGCAAAACTGAATTCTGTTTGCTAATTCTACTAAAAAATGGATATTAGAGGGTTTTGGCTGGATTGTTGATTACTGTGGAATGGGCAAAACCTAGGCAGAGAAATTCTGATATTTAATCCATGAAATTTGTTTCACCCTTGTTTTTCCTTCTGTTTTCTATTCATGTTTTGTTTTTCCTTCTAGAGTAAAACTTTATCCCTTAATTACAACTGCAGAAAATGACACTAGTTGAAACAAATAAACTATTTCACCCCATCCTACCTTATCTTGTTTAAGAACGAACTAATTCAATCTTCCCTAGACTAAATTATTATCATTGGCTATCATATAAAAGATGATAAATGTCTTGTATTTGCTACAGCAATCACATCAGTGTTACCTGATTAATCATAATAATGTTGAACCAGGTAAACACTCATTCAGCACATCTGTACACTGGTTAAATGTGAATGTCAGCTAAATAAATTTTCTAGTTCTTAATAATAAAGAGTGCTGACATGGATCCAAACATGATGTCAGAAGTGTGTTTATATGTCAGGTCTGATGAATGTAGCTCAAATAGCCTGATGTCGTACTAAAGCTCCCAATTAGCCTGAACTGTCTTATCCCACGCAAAGACACACAAATAAGCTTACTTAACGTTATTACTTGTCACTCAGTCTGTTTAGACTAATGATTATTGGAGTGTAATTCCCTTCATGATTAACAATAAAATTCCACCTCTCAGACTACAAACACAACCACAAAAACACCAAATAATGCATCATTTTGTCATTACAAATATGATAAATTTGCAATTTTTGTTTCATAGCTGAATGCAAGAAAGTGAGGAAGTTCTGTTAATTTGGGTTAAATGTGTTTATGCTTCTGAAAAATAAGAAATGTATTTAATGTGAAGCTGTCAATCAAAACTCAAATGATGACTGGAATTTGGAAGGGGTGTACCCAAAGCTAGTCTATCGTCTCTTAGGGCCTCATCAACCAACGTTCATCTCCCTTTTATTATGATATGACATAATAATAACATGTTGATAATATCTTTAAAGTCTGTGTTGTTACAGAATTAAAGTCTTCAAATGCAACCTTTGGATGTTCTTTGTCACTTTGTCACTATTCTTCCAATTACTCCTACTTCATTATTTACTGCAGTGTGTGTGAGGTTGTGTGTGTGTGTGTGTGTGTGTGTGTGTGTGTGTGTGCACTGTCAAGTGGCAGAAATTATAATTGTTATCAATCCCAAAACTCTTAGTAGGTAATCAAATCTAATCCAAAAATTAATTCTCAAATTATTTTATAACATTAAATTAAATGAGCTTTTCAGGTTTTTATGCAAATATGATCAATAGAAATTATTAAAATTTGACAGCGTACCTTTTTCTGACTTTTTCCTCACAGGGTGACATGTTTTACTAAAATATATGCAGACGTGTATGTTTTGGATTTATTTGATACGTGCATAGCTGCCTTAGTAAATCTGTGTCCACGCTCATTATGAGCCTGATTGTGTGTAGAGCAGTTAAGCTAATGCTCTGGTATTAATTTGAGGGGGAGGTTATCCTCCTAAGGTTGTTCTGACATGGCCGCTAATCTCACTGCCGGCTCTCCTTTTAATTTAATTACAGTTAACTGTGTTAATATTTCATTAAAGTATTAGCTGGAAGAATGTGTGTTTTAATCAGACCAGTGTGCTGCTGCTGCAGCAGCGTTCATGAGACCCAGTGTCGCGCTCCGTTTCTCCCCCGCCATCATCCGCCGATCATCCGTTTGCTCTCTCGAGACTTCTTCATCCTTTCATCCCCTCTTCTGACAGAAGCTGACACACGCGCGCACACACACTTTGGAAAACACACACTTATGCAACAGCACACAAGTGTGAGTGTCAGATAAATGCACAAGAATGAATGTAAATGAGAAGTTTTCTGTGTAACCCCTCTGCTAAGCACACACACACACATTCATGCACATAAACACTCTGAGCTACTTCTCTCTACAGGCCAGAGCAGATGTCTGTTGTCAAAGTGAACAAGCGTCAAAACGACCAGGCTGTCATATTTTCATATTTAACTATTCATCTCATTCTAATTCATGGAGCTATTTGATGTACTCAGGATTCTCTGACTACAGCTATCTAAGTATTGCAATCAGAGAAGGTCCTGTCACACACACACACACACCTGAATTGGGTGAAGTGCCCCTAAATTTAAAATTAAGATAAAATATGTAAGTTAGATCACACTTAACATGCATCAGTTACCCAATTCAAATAAACCATAATAATACACAAATGATGATCATTTGTTAACATCCTATTAACTGAATATAACACACAACAATTTAATCAAAAAACTATATTACATATCACATAAGGCTTACAGAATGTCAGCTTGTTATAAGTTGTGAGCATAGACCCAGTATCGCACTAACAATACCACACTCAGGACTACTAATGTTTAGGATTTTACTTGAGTAAAATTTGAAGTGTTTTTGAAGCATCATACTGTACTTATAGGAATACTAAAGTATTTAGCATTTTTTGTACATAAGTATTGCAAGTAGTTTATATAAAGGTTCTAAACTCATGTATGACAAGTAAAAGCAGAACTTATGTGTTGTGTAGTTATTTAAGACAACAGTCAACTTTGAATATATTGTTTATGCTTTGAAATGTTTAGTTTGACAGACATTCAACATTGGCTGTATGCAGAAAAAAAAAGTTCACCTGGGAACAGAGATTCTTATTTATTCTTATCTAAGCAGATTCTGAGTCAATGAATCAATCCTAAATTTATGGGAATTGTTATTTAAAAAGACTTAGGAAAGTGTTTGACTTTCAAAACTACTGATAGGTGACAAATGAATGTTAAAGTTGGAAAGGTACGCAAAAATAAATGTCATCTCCCTTTTAAAAGATTGCCTCTTAATGTCTTAATTTTTTAATTACTTAATTTACCTCAAAAAGCTTCTTTTTACTGAACAACCAGTTTTCTTTTAACTACTTAAGCTATTTCTAGTTTTTAGAGGAACGTAATTAATCCTAGAATAGTTGCTTTTGTCATCGTGAAACCAGATCAGGACTTTGGCCTCAGGCAGATGACTTCTCATGGTTCTGTTAATGTTATGGAGCCTGAATTAGTTCTCTGCTGCCTCACTGGAGACTGAAAATTTATCTGAGTGGAAGTATCAAATTTATACAAAACATGTAGTGGAGTAAAAGTGGAAGTAGGAGAAAAAATAATACTTCAATAAAGAACAGATATCACATTTTACTACTTAGTACAGTAGTGAAATGGTTCTACTTTGTTACTAAACATCTTTGATCATACCATGTAAAGAAAGATGGAGTCGGCTATGGACAGAATCAGAGGAGGAACTACAAATGCTGGGTGGCAAACTAGCTAACATCAGAATTAGAATTTATTTATCATTGATACCAGAACAGCGAAATTTCATTCCATTACAACATCATCAGGTAGACTGAGGCTGCAGCCGTAGGTAGCGCCGCCTGTGGCAGGCGAGAAAGGAAGACATGAGGACAGGCAGGGTGATGAGGGAAAAAAGAGGCAACTCTGCACTGCGCCTGCACAGGTACAACAAAAACCTCAATACATAGAAGCACAAACTCAGACAGTCACAACATGGGACAAAGATGAGGAGGACAGGGTGGGGGTTACTTCCAGGCCAACCTGGAGCGGACGCAACCTCACCGGGTGCATCCGTCAATCGGAGGAACTGGTAGCAGGGAGTGGAGAGAGGGCACATATCAGTGCCCTGAGTGCCAAACTAGCTAACATATCAGTAGTACTTACAGAAATAAACAATAAATATCACCCTGGTGCTTCAGTCACAGTTTATGACGATGATGTTTTATCCAGAACCATCAGATGCCAGTCTGCTTGTAGTGAACTGATAAAATCAGCAGTCCTCAGCTGCTTTTAAAGTAAATGGTTTTAAATATGTAAATATAGCTGCTGTGTTCACATCTTTACATCACCAAACCTCATATTAAGTTAGTCAGGTTTGATCCTGAAAGGGATGGTGCTTTCCAAAGTACAGCAGCAGAGTATTTATTCTGTCCGTACGCAGGCTAGAGACACTTTGAGGTTAATTAATGACTAAAATACTCACAGTGAACATGAAGGGTGATGATTCCAGCCAGCAGGCAAACACTCAGGAGCCCCAGTGAGAAAATCACAGCGACATGAATCCTCTTCTTAGAGCTGCTTGAACCTGAGCAGAGCCATTAAACAAGAATCCAATAAATTCTGCAGCACTAATAATGAATTAAATGTATCTTATCAGCTCGTTCTTACCACGTTGATCTGCTGCAGGGACTGGGCAGACAGGTTTGTCATTGTCAAAATTGGCATACATTTCTTGATTCATTGCTTGAGAGAATTTCCAGTTCTGCAGTTACAGATGAACTAAAACTGTTGAAGTTATCGCTTCACTTTTATTTCTCTTTTTAAGGAGGAAGTCCCACATCTAGAGGTGACGGTCACTATATCATGCAGTCTTCTCATCAGTTAGTCATAGTAGTCATTTTAATGTTGATACACAAAACTTGTCGTATTTCCTCAGCTTGCTACAGATACTTTACCCAGGAAATGTTCTTTACATTTTGTTTCTTCTATTATAGACCTTAAATTAACTGATGACTTTAGACTATCACTGACCCAATGCACATGCTTGTGGAAACAGAATTCAGAGGTTTTATATTGAAGTTAATGGGATCAAATGAATGAAAGAAAACCTTCAGTTAAGTTTTCTTAAAACAGCAATATGACTGTGTAGCATACAACCCTCCTTCAGCCTGGAGGAGAGGGATCCACTGTGCGTATCCAAGTAAAAAACGTGACATAATAAAAAAGGGAAATCATTCAGACATAATTGATTAATAATATCCACCTCTTTAATTTTATGCTTGTGTTCTCTCAAATGTAGGTCGCTTTGGATAAAAGCGTCTGCTAAATGACAGTATAAGTAGTAGTAGTAGTAGTTCTGAAGGCCTGTAAGAACAGAGGAGCACACAGACATCTAAAACATCTCTCTCGCACCGGAAATTGTACCTTTCATCTTTAAGTCCTCTGTGATAGTGCTGATCCCTAAGAAAACTAAAATAGAAACAATGAATGACCTCTGACCCGAGCACTTACATCTTCAGCAATGAATTCTGGATAAGCTGGTTCTAACCCACATTGATTTCATGGTTGATGACACAGTGGACCCCCATCAGTTTGCCTAATGCACCAACAGATCAGTGGATCCGTGGCACAAGCACTTCTCTCCACTCATCAGCATCTTGACAGTAAAAACATTTATATACAGATATACTGTAGTTCCTGGATTACAGTCCCTCTTTCAACACTATCAGGTCGCTGAAGCTGACTGTTAAAATAGCCAATCTGAGAGTACCAACACCTACCTGAAATTGGATCGTAGACTTCCTCAGGAACAGACCACAGGTGGTTTGGATGGGAAATAAAATCTCTGCAAAGCTTTCAGTCAGCTCAGTAAGCAGGGCTGCTGCCTCAGTCCAAGACTCTTCTTACTATACTAGTGTACCTCCCACCACAACATCAACAACACCATTATTAAAGGAGCTAAAAGTGAAATTCATTGTTTTCACACTGAAGGAATTAAAAAATCTTTTTGTGAAGAACGGGTGTGTATTTTCATTTGGAGTATAGTGCGACATCACACAGCGCCTCTGTGTGTTGATCTCCAGCTCTGTGTTTACTTTACCTGTTGTGAACCTGAAAATGTGCTATACAAATAAACTTACCTTGCCTTGTAATCTATAATCAGTTCATTTTTTATGTTGAGAATCACTTTGTTTTCCTCTCCATAGAC
>JBAMHT010000025.1:13246002-13258644 GCA_037177075.1 Craterocephalus fluviatilis | reverse complement strand
TCCCCACCGCTGATACGTAGTGATGCAGCACTCGTACAAACACAATAACGCAGCCCCATCTGGCTGCACCTTCACATTTCCATTCAGGAGAGCACGTCTCCGGCTGAAAGTTTCCTGCTGTGATGTCAATGTGTGAGCAGAAATACCCAACTCTCAGTGTTGGCGGGTGAAATGGAAACACTTATAATGTTTACGCTGTCTTTTTGGAATTTTTACACCATTATTTTGTCAGAAAATGTGTCAATAATGTACCAGCAGGCATTTAATCAGGATAATCAATGTGTAGAAAGGCCATTTGCAGCATTTAAATGTTGTACAATTCATCTTAGGGCTGGGCAATAAATCAGATTTTCACATATATCGAGACTTTGTCACACAAGATCTAGAATAAAGGAATATTGTGTACATCGAGTTAGGGCTGGGCAATGTGAACTATTTTTCATGCCTTGATCAAAGTTTTTTGGTCAAGTAAACAAATAGACCATTGAAATTTACGTTCTATAGTGCAAAATGCTCTGTTATTTAGGATCAGAAGCACATGTGCATTCAAATAATTGGCTGAAAATGAAAGGATATGTGTATAAAAATAATTTAAAAAATACTTTTCAATGATCCTAACAAAGATATAGTTGCGCAAAATGCTATAAAGGACATATTTTTAAATCAAAACCAGCTAACTTGATCTAAACGATATTCCATTATTCTATGTCTTGTGTGACAAAGTCTCGATAAATCTGAAATTCTCGATATATTGCAAAGCTCTATATTGAGTTGGTTTTTTGTGAGTTAAAAGTATCTTTTTAGCATTTTGCACAAATGCATCCTTGTTATGGTCATTGAAAAGTATTTTTTATTATTTTAATACACATATACTATAATTTCAGTCATTTATTTTAATGCACATGTGCTTCTGATCCTTAAAAGTGCATTTAGGACTCAAGGCCGTAAATATCTTTGTTTCTTTGACCAAAACAATTAATATCGAGATATATATTGCATATCGTGATTTAGGAAAAATTGATTGAGAAATGAAAACTGGTTCATATCGCCCAGTCCTGACTCATCTGCAGGAACAACAACAGAAATCTCAGAGCGCTCTGAGCGACAGGTTAGAAAAAGGGACAAGAAGCGAGGCGACGTACTTGTTGCGTAGCCGGTGGTGGTTGTGGCTGGTGACGTCAAAGAGGCTGAGCCAACCGATGCCATCCAAGACTTCTTTGCCCATGTCTGCTTCAGCTGCTCTGCACAGCGAGCAGGGCCTCCGACACCCTCATGACCCCTGCAGACCTGCAACCCAAAGAGGCACGGGAGGGGAGGGAAGGGGGGGTTAGCAGTGCCGTGTTGGGACTGAGGCGGGTGGAAGGTCACGCGGCGCTGTCACAGAGTCTAGGTGGACTGACAGGAGTCAGAAAGTCAGCAACTCTGCCATGTTTCTGTGTCGGAAGGCACAGTGTTTATTTCGGGGCCTGTGCGTGCATTTGCCCCATAAATAATGGATGAGCACGGAGGTTAGGAGAGCGGCTGAGGCAACAGGAGAAGGCACCCCTGCCAACCTTGTAAAAACCCAGCATTAGGCATTCAGAGAGCAGCGGGGGAACATTGCATTTCTCTGCTCCATACCCTCTGCCATTTGGTGGCACAAATTTAGTCGAGCCGGTGATTTCTGGTTTCTAGCAAAATTCCTCCAGATCGGAACAACAGGAAAACTAAAAACCCAGGTATCAGGAATTTGATGAGCACCAATCAGGGGAGGCTACTTGGCAGCTTTAAGTCCAGAAAATGTTTTTAATAAAAAGAAAATAGTTCCCTTTAACCCAAAAGTCATCACCAGAAGCCCAAAAAACCAATATGCTGAGCTGATGATGACAAACGAGCATCTGACTGATTACTCAGTCCGGCCCTTCGTTAGATCCTCCGATCTGCCAGCTGACGGATCTGCAGGCTGTTTCCCTGCATGGCCCCCACGCCATCTTCCAGCAATGCCCCCCTCCCCCTCAACGTCTTTATGTTCATCTTATGATGCTTCTGGCTGAAGCCGGTGCTTCAGACGGACACGATGCGGCTTTAGAAAGATGTCCGTTTGCTTCTGTCCACATCACAGAAGTGATTTAAACAGGAAAATATTTTTAAAAACACTTATTTTTTAGCTTTTCGCAGGCATCTCATCTCTTCCTTTCAGCACCTCTGAAATGTGAAAACGTGAAACCCGCTCCGGGTACGGATGCTGATCCTGCATCATCACAGCAGCAGAGCGGGAAAGTTTCTCCGCGTTTGATGGCTGCAGAACTTCACGCCGAGTCTGTGTGGAGGAAATAATGGACTTCTTTTCCCCTCTTTAAAGAAAAAATAAATATATAAAATGTCTTGACAGACAGCGAGCGAAGCCTCCCCATCTGACAGCAGATCAGCAGCTCCTAACAAGCTGCAGGCGTCATGCACGCACACACACACGCTAACACAACCTCACGCAGCGGTGAACTTGTAGGGATGCTCCACCCGCCGGTGCGCGGTCTAACATTGTGCCGTGGATGGCGGGGAGCGGTTCGCTGGGATAAAAATCCCCGCAGAGCACATCGACCTCAAAGAGGCTCCCTCCGGGGCTTCTTTCAGTGTCACACGGCCGTTAACGCAAAGACCGCAGCAAACATTTCACTAGCATGCAATGCAAATCCATGAACGCATCAGAAATAATCAACTATGAAATCTGATTAATCTAACACAAACAGCAACATGAGCTTATTTTTTTCATGGATTTTTCACATTTTAAACAAACCATCTGAGCCGAGTCGCACTAATAAACACCATGATGCATTTAAGAGGCGGCGCACACACAGAAACACACAGAAACACACAGAAACCAGCACTCTTCAATAATGCAGGAGCTGGCCTTTCCCTCCCACACCGCTGCCCTGTTCTGCTCAGCTATGCGCGCATCGAGCTCTTGTCTGGGCGATAACCGGCTCGAGCAGAGGTGAAGGACCCTCCATTGCCTCCTCTACCTGCTGCTCAGCCCTCGCCTCTATTCTGGGCAGAGCGTGAGCAGATAAGTGGACGCAGGGGCGGGAAAGGAGCCGTCACCTTTCTGATCTTTTGTGTAATCTCAAATAAGTGAGACAGTGCAACATCGTCCTGCAAGAAGAGACGGATTGTGGAGGAAAGGAAAACAAAATCTCATTTTTGATGCAGCTGATGAGATTCTGCAGGCAGGAGCCAAACAGCTGGGACCTGCGTGTAGAAGCGTAGAATACTACACACTGAGATTTACAAAGGTAACGGCAAACTCCCGTTAATTAAAACCACAAACAAAACAAACAAAAACGAGATTTCGGCTTCTGCAGACGGTATGACGTACAAACCAACTAATCAAATAATCAGTCAATTACGTTAATGCCGGTTCGCGGCGCTGCCATAAAAATTGATTTCGGTGTTTTGCTTAACTGACTAACTAATCTCCCATTTTCTAACCATTTCAGCTAATTACGAAACGAGGAGAGCGCAGACTGGGGAGACGCATAATTGGACCACAGGACGATTAGGGTAAAGCCTACAAAATTATATCTCTTCCAGACGCTGCGTGCCTCAATTCCAGCCCGACTCAGGCGGCGTCCGTACAAGCAACTGTTCGCAACGGCTCCGAATAAATTAGCAGGGAAAAAAAGCCATAAATGGGCACAAATGAGCCCCTAATTGCGCTGCTCTCTTTGCCTTCAGGTTGCATAAGGTGGAGCGGCGCAGCAGAGGCGCAGCCAGACAGCCTTAATAAATTAAATCTACAAGCGAGCATGTAGGTAATCCATTACCCATCCCAGAAGAGAGATTCCAGAGAATACCAATCTGGGCAATTAGAGCAAAAACCAACACCAGAGAAAAAAAAAAAAAAACTAACATGCAACTCTGGCAGTTTTTTTTTGTTGTTTTTTTTTAAGTCTATGGAGCCCTGAGAGGAATAACTAAAAAGTCATTAAAAGTCCATTTACAGGGAACACCTGTAGAACAAACAGGGGAACCAGCACATAGCCAAGCCTCTTATTGGCTGATCGGGGTTAATTATCCTTGTAATGAAAAGCAGAAAGAAACAAAAAGCTCAGCAAAACCTCCTGGTGGAACCAACCAAAGACAAACAGCAGCAAACACACGCACTAACTTCACATAAATCACCGCAAAACAAAACTAACATTTCAGAACATATTGTAAGGAAAATGTTAAAATTGATTTCAAAATTATCTTCTTTTTTTATATAAATAAAGCAGCCGGCTGGCAGAGTGGCATACCTGCGTGCCCGGCAGCTCTGCCCTCCATCCCTTCGGCTGTGAGAGCGTTTAGTTTCCATCGTACAGGAGGCACTATTTGCCGGAGAGGAGGCTCGCTCCTCGGCAGCCGCCTGCTGCCTCCTGTACTCCTGCCTCGACTGAGTGCGAGCGGGAGCCGGGGAGAGGAGAGTAAAGGGAGAGGGCGAGGGGAGTGGGTGTCACAAAGAGAGAGAGAGTGCGAGCGAGGGGGATGGATGGAGGGATGGGAGGGGAAGAGCGCTGCGCGAACACTAGTCTACCTGCCACAACCCATCAAGCCGACCAGCCTTGGAGACAGCGCCAAATCAACAGCTGGCCTCTGCGTGATGTCAGAGCCGCGGCAGCCAGTCGCTGCCGCCGAGGCCGGGCGGCGCTACGGAGAGCCGGATGAACCAAAGGCACCCGCTAAACGGGGATGTTCAATAGCCGCTCCGCTTCAGGATGGAGGCGGGGCGGGAAGAAAGGGGGGGAAGAGGAGGAGGAGAGGGCAGCCAGGGACATGGGATGGATGGAAGGAGACTCACTGTCATTACACAATGTTCTTTAATTCGGAATTAACTCATTTGGAATTAAATTTTCTCCGTCGGGTTTACATGGAAATATTAATCCCAAATTAAGGTTTACATGGAAAATATGTTTTCTTAATTCCGCTTTAAATCCAGGGTTTGGGAAGGTTTCTGATTGGTTGGATGGTGGAAGTGACGTACCGTATGTACATCTACTAGAAGTTAAAAACCGCTTTGTTTCTTTTCACAAACATGAGAAAACGTTTTAATTAGTGATGGGCATTCGATTAAATTCTCTTAATCAGGAGAATTAACCATCTATTATTGATTAATCTTTAATATTTGTATATTAAAATTCAATATTTACAGCCTGTATTTAAACGAAATTAAACCAGGAAAAACTTGGTGTGTTTACTTCAGATTTTTTTTACAAAATGAACGACTCTTGTGGCAGCTATATGTGCTTACAAACAACTTCAGCAACAGTTTAAAGACACATTTGATTAATAAATTAAAAGTTGATGTAATCGATCAAAATCTTAATCGATTAATCGATCAGGGATTATTTAGACCATCCCTAGTCGTAATAAGAACCATTTTGGCGTGATGTGGATTCTAGTTATGAAGCAGCAGCTAGCCGCTAGCATGCTACGTTACAAGTGGAATAAAGGTTTACATGATAGAAGATGAGAGAGGAATTATCTGATTCAGAATTAAAAGTGGAATAAACCAGCCTCTTTATTATTAATTAATTATTATTAAGTTTCATTCAGAACTAACATTTGCATCAGGAATTAAGTGTTTATATGCTCATTTTTCACCTGTTTAAAGCAGAATTAACTTTAATTCTGAATTAAAGAGGAATTAAAACTTGTGTAAACGTGGCAATAGAGGGGAAGAGGACAAAAATGAAAGGGTGAGAGGTAAAGCGGGTAGAAAGATAAGCAAAGAAAAGAGCCAAGGGGAGGCGAGGAGAAAAGCGAGGCGACAAACGGGGGGGAAGAGGACAGGATAGGTAGTGAAAGACCAGGTGGAGAGTCGATGGGGGAGTCTGTGGCCGCTGTGCAGCCGAGCTGTTCGCTGGGCCACCTTCCATTGAAGCCGGCACCCTGCTTCTCACACCGGCACATCAAGCTGAATACCACCTATTCCTGCAAAGCCTTCACTCACCGTCTCCATCTTATCTAAATATAATCTGCTGGCTCAAACAGGAAGGAATTCACTAAAGATCTCTGCCTTTTAGCAGAGGCGAAACTCTTTAATCACCACAAAACCGTCAAGCTGCCACAGACGCGGCGAATCGCAAACAGGCCCCGAGTCTAGACCGCCGTAATGCGATTGTTTTTGTCCTTTCACTCACTCAGACTTTAACAGCAAACACAGCGGGAGGAAAAGTTCCTGCTGTCACTTAGCAACCAACACCAGGCTGCGACAAACCATCCCATCCAATCCGGCCTCATAATTGTGCCGTTCGTTATGCCAGGTCTCTGAAGAATTTATTTTTGTGCTTTCTTAATCCCATGAAAAGGTCACCGGTTTGAACAAACAATTTACGGATGGGCAGATAAATTATTTAATGGTGCAAATATTAGAAGAATGAGAGATTTCTACCCCGCCGCCAGGGAAGGCGATGAATAATTTAGTCATCGGGCCACATCTTGGGTGAAAGCTATTACATGGCAACCTCAACCTCAATATGTGATAATGTCATCAGCTCTAAATACAGCCTAACCTGCGTAATGAACGGTCAACAGAGCGGCCGCTGGGACAAACTGTTGGGCCAAACGGTTATTAGCGCATATTTTCAGCTCTGGGGAAGGCGTTCAACGCAAAACAAACAAACAAACAGAAGAAGAGGTGTGCTTTAATGTGTAGCACTCACTAATGCACTTCCCCAGCAGTAAACATGGTAAATATAACTCCACTGCGTGGCCACAAAAAAATTCAAGGTATAGAATTAACTGCCTAATGAAGATGCTACTTATCTGAGAAAAATATGGCTATTTTTACACATGATCTCCAGCATCCACCCACCAGGCTCCGCTGGTACCCTAATGAAAATGATGCCATCATGATGCTTAGCCTCATTGGTGGCGACTCGCAGGCTCACACTGCCACCTCTATCAATTTCAACAGAGTCAATGAGGCAATTATTATCTGGGCTGGTGCATCTCTATTATAACGGTTATGGCTTATTTATTAAGCAAGCATGAATTCGGGTTATTGGATTTATGATTTATGGCCTTTGAAGAGGATAAATCTGGTTCAAGTCAGCTTTTCTTGTTCCCCTTTAAAACTACTTCAGCAATGAAGCCGATTTATGCAAATGATAATAACTCCTGTTAAACTAGTATATTCATTTTAGATATATAACCTTATATGTGGTTCGAGTTTTAAAGCCAAATACAACTATAACCCAATGTGACCCCGTCTGTTTTACTGTCTTGGTTGAATCTTTGGTAGTTTTTGGGTAAAAACTGCATGAAACAGTTCGTTAATTCGTTTTTTTTGTATGCTTCCATACACTACAACGAAAATAAATAAATAAAAACAGAAAAATACATCATGTCACATATAAAAGTGTGAATATCAACCAACCTGACTCAATCACTTTAAGCTTTAGCGCTCGCCTTTTTAATTGAAAATCCGTCACACCAGCTTCCCTTAGAAAACTTGACAATTTCATCTTTTATGTGTATGAAAAATCCCACAAACCCCGAACTATAAATAGTACTATAATGCCTAAACACATAAGGAAAGGACTACAATTCGGCTTATATAAGACTTAGCTACGCAGTACAGAAATCCAATTAAAGCCGAATTTATTGGCGTAACAAACGGTTAACGTTAGCACGTCGACCCTTGCGGCAAATAGGGAGAAACATAAGTCGGGCCAGGCCTAAAAGTTACCAAATTAAGCTGTATTATTCTCCAACTTCTTGCCTGATTTTCCCGAATAATGCCGAATCCATGTGTGAATTTTAAAGATTTACATCCGTTTTTTTGTTGCCAGATGTGTGCTTTAACCCAAACGCAAGGGGAAATAATGACTTACATTTGACGTTGGGTCGTGTCGGGGCTAAGCTAACGACTCTTACCTGGCACCGTGGCTTGCTAACGCCTGAAAACGGCCAAACACCGGCGCCCTGAGCCGTCACATACCCCCAAAAGAGAGATGTTTTCCGGACAACTAGCTCGTCTCACATCACGGAAACCACCCGGTAAATGTTATTTTGTCGCAAACCAGTGTTGGGCAGGAAAACTGCAGATATCTAATGTTGCCTTACCGCTCTGGTTTACAATCGGTGAACGGCCGTTGTTCCTATTGAGTGTGAAGTTGCTACTGTTTGTGAAGGAGAGACAGCCAGCGGTAGGCAGGCAGGCAGGCGGCTCGTGCGTCAGATACTCACGCTTGAGACGCAGGGTGTTGAAAATATGTCACGTCTTGTCGTAGATTTTTTTTTCGCGGCGTGACAGCACCCATGCACGCATCTGGTCTGACATTATCGTCACTTGTTTAACATCTTTTTACACTGTTATGCTATTTTTAAATACGTCTACATATTTTTTTGGTAAAAAAGGAGAATAATAAGCGTTGTATACTGGGATGAAACTAAACAACGGTTGCCCGGTGATAAAACCGAGTGTACCCCGATGATAGCGCGAAACTGTTCTCGTGCCCCAAGCTAGTCTGCTGCGTGTTGAATCCATAGGACTGCAGCTCTTCATCCAGCTGTTTTATCGGGTAGGCAAACCTTGCATAAGATAAAACGGATTATCTTCATTTTTTCCTATCCAGCTTAGCTTAAACGACTTTATTTTAGGTGATACATCAGCTCCTCAGTCATTACAACGTGGCAATGCTGACTCTGACTTCTATCTGGGAAAACTACTTGAACAATACGCCTGTAAGAAAGAATAACAAGGAAAAGAATATTTATGTTGACTTAGTTGTTCTTTTCTTTGATCATTTTAAAGGTGCCCCCATAGTGTATGCAATTCCTGTTGGAGTTCTGAAAAACAGTACATTTGAATTGATTTTATTTTTGTAAGTCTGCTCAACTTCCGGTTTTTGTTTCTTTTCTTTTATTGTATTGATAAACTAAACTAAACTAAATTATGACCTTTGTTATGGACTGACTATGAAAAAAGCCCACTAATTCTACTGAGGACCAAGACAAAGAAACCAGCTATTAACCATGCCGACAGAATTTTTTCTGTTGAGTTTCTTTGCATTATTTTTGTCTCTCTTCGCACTTGTCTGTTCCATTTCTGTTATTTTATTTTAGATTGGTCAATCTCTACCTCCTCCTGGTCATTTTCTGACCCAGTTTTGCTGGTTATGTATTCCCTGTTTCTTCTGTTGTTTAACATCTTAAGGCTGTTTTTCAGATGTAGTTATTTTTGCATCTAATCTGGGTTGTCGTGCTTCAGTTTAGTAACCTATATCTTGTCATCTTGCTTCTAAACATGGTCCTTTTTTTGTCCCGTTTTTTCTCTTATTCGTTTTATTCTTATTCTCTCTTTTATGTTTATAATTGGAGTTTTTATGATTCCTTTTAGGTTCCTTTTATATTTTGTGTCTCTTTCAGTTAGATGATTTGTAATTCTTGTATACAGCCAGGGAATCCTATGCCGGTTTGGTCCATTCATTCACCTTTTCATCCTAGGATGGAGACACATTTACTCTTTAGTATCATTTCTCTACTTTCTACTGTCTCTCAAAGTGATGCATAAATACATAGTAATACATGAAACACTGATAAAGTGAGTTACTGTTTGTGTTTAGTTGTAGTTGTTCGTCTCAAAGTTTAGTTTTATGTCAATGTGTCTTGAGTATGTGTGTGGGTGTGTGTTTTGCTGGAGAGTGTTGTTTATGTGTTTCAGCAATGGTACACTGCCACCATGAACCTGCTGGGGACCTGGCTCACTGAACGCATGGATCAGCAGCTCCACGTCTACCAGCTCAAGATCCTCATCAGGATCACAAAGGTAAGCCCGGAGACAACGAAAGGCTCAGGTGATCCCCAGAATTCCCACCGTGCTGACGCATCTCTGTGTTCCGGCAGAAAAAGTACAGAGACTTCCGGCTGCAGGGTGTCCTGGACTCCACCCTGAACAGCAAGATGTACGACACAGTGCGCAACCGTCTGACCGTGGAGGAAGCCACTGCTTCGGTGAGGGAAGGAGGCATGCAGGGCATCTCCATGAAGGACAGCGACGAGGAGGATGAAGAAGACGACTAGAGCCTGCTGCACACCAGCCCCGTCTGTCTGTCCAAACCTCCCCCTACCCTCACCCTCTCACCCTGTCCCCCTTTCACACTTTTGACTTTAGCCTGGTTACCGATGCATGTACCAACTCAGATAGCCACTCTAGGACCTCTTTGTCAGCTCGAAATGCCTATGAAGGAACTATTAACTATTAAAAATAGAACTTACAATGAAGAAAATCTAAATAAAAATGTCAAAAAATAACCATGATTGGCAGTTTAGCTGTGTCATGATAAAGATAGCACCTATCTTTGATCTTCATTTCTAAATTCATTTCTATGTGTTACTAAGCAATATGGAGAACCATTTGTTTGACAATGTTGAGTGAGATTAATAGGTGTGTCCCTGTCCAATGCAATCCTATATGGCGCTTCTTTGTCGTATTCTACATTCATTAATGGTACATTGTCGTGATGAAGCGTGTGCGGACCCTTTTCTTTGTCTCGTCTGTTTTTAAGTGAATGCCAACTGCTTCAAACTGATAATAAAACCTCTGTATTTGTTTACAGCTGTTAACAGATCAACTGTCGTCTACTCACTGTTATTAACATCAACAGTAAGTCTAGACCTGCATTTTTATCATGCTATGTGATCTCATCTCAATTAGTAATTAGACGCTGTTCAGCCGTAATCTTGAACTTCAGCGAGTGGGTATTCAGGAGATGCAATATCCTCATAGCTCCATTTTGATAACTTGGAAGATTCTATTTTTATTTCAACATTAAAAAAGGCCTTGAAACAGGTTCTATTTTAATTGAGTTGCACTTTTACAGAGAAAAGAGCAAAAATAGTTTTTTTTATTGAAAAAAAAAAAAGTTGGTCTGTCCTTGTTCTGTAACTGTGTAGAATGAGATGTCTGGCATTTGTTTGGGTCTCACTGTTGTTTTGTATATAATATATAAATATATATATAAATATAAAATGCTGTACATTGCATTCTGAGCCATCGCTGCATGCCTGTGGGTTCCCAACCTCCCCAAATGCTTTCTGTTTTCTGTGTGAATTAGCTGGTGGATTCATTATTGCTTTTGCCTTATGAAAGCCAACAGTTGTAATATGCAAGAGCTGTGGCCTCTAAATAAAAATTATTGTACATGTGCATCCTCTGTCATGTTTACCTGCTGCCCCTCCAGACAGAGACAAACTGAGCTGCACATAAAGCAGCCGAGGGAAGTAGCTGCATTTGCTCAAGTTTCTCAACCCCCCCCTCCGGAGTTCCGAGTCGACACAGGCTTAAGCGCAGATACGGTGACACAATTTTAAATGCAGTGTGACTTTTGTACTGTGAAGATAATATTCAGCTGTGACCGATGCCCATAAATCAGCATAGAAATTGCAGAAAATGAGCCTGTGTAAAACTCCAGAACTGGATCAGTGTTTTCTTACTTCAGGTGTTACAGTAGTCTGTGTCAGGAAGTGCTGACAGCTAATGCTGCATTCAAGTTGCCAATTATAATTTAACACGCAAACAGTTCTATGCTACTTCTTCTGTGCTCTTCACTTTCAAATGGAAATATTGCACTTATTTAGGTGTGATGGGCAATTATGATGAAACAGATTTTAAAAAATCCATGTCAAATCATTAACAACAAAATGAAAGCACTGTTTAACAATAAATATATCAGCCACCGCCAACGACTTTCACAGAGAGGGATTTTTTAAATTGAATCAGACATACTTAGAAAATCCCAGTTTTCTTGGTACTATCCCTTCATTTTGCATGTAGGCTACTCTTTTCTCATAAAGATAAATGCAAATGCCATCCAAAGCCTCAGATGACTGGCTCGATCAGGGGTGTCAAAGTCATTTAGTTCAGGGGCCACGTACAGCGCAGTTTGATCTAAAGTGGGCCGGACCAGTAAGTGAACAACATAATCATCTCGAAATAATGAAAACTTGACATTTTTCTCTTTTAGTGTGAAGGAACAAATCACTTCATTTAAAGTTCTTAACTTTTAGAAAACACTATGAACAACCTGAGTTTTCTTTTTAAAAAAAAGCAAATTCCATTATATTTTGCCTCAGTTGCACATTTACAATTCATTTAAAAAATTTTTTGCATTTAATATATTCTGTATAGATTAATAAAACAATGAAATTAGTTCAAATATATATCTTAGCATACAATACATTTAATTCTCTCGTTTTCAAATTTAAACATTTTTATTTATACAATTTCCTTCAGATAAAACCTATTTAATATAATTTTGTATAAAATGTTATAACATATTTTATTAATGGACATATTTACTTAATGTGATATATTTGGTTAATCACGTTATTTATTTTAAAAACAATAACATTAATACAGTCATATGCAAAGGTTTGGGCACCCCGGATCATTTTGAAGATTTTTCTTTATAAATCACTGGTTGTTTGGATCATCAATTTCAGTTAAATATATCATATAGCAGACAAACACAGCGATATTGGAGAAGTGAAATGAAGTTTATTGGATTTACAGAAAGTGTGCAATAATTAATTAAACAAATAATGGCAGGTGCATAAATTTGGGCACCCCAACAGAAACATGTCATCAATATTTAGTAGATCCTCCTTTTGCAGAAATGACAG
>JBAMHT010000025.1:13168473-13189946 GCA_037177075.1 Craterocephalus fluviatilis | reverse complement strand
GGCCCAAAACCATTAATACACTTAAAAACCATTAAAAGAACCTTAAAATCAATCCTGAAACGCACGGGGAGCCAATGAATAAAATAAAGAATTTTATTATTTAAGAAGAAATCTGGGCACTTATTAACAAGGGCTGGGCGATATGGACAAATTTTCATATCGAGATAATTTTTTCCTTACTCGTGACAAACAATATTTATCTCGATATGAATTTTCATCATTTCATCATTCATTGGACAGTTCAAATTTACCTCCATGTACTTTTATTAAGGATCAGAAGCACATGTGCTTTAAAAAATGACATTAAAATAGATGTATATTAAAATAAAAAAATTGTTTTCAATGATCATAACAAAGATACAGTTGTGCAAAATGCTTAAAATTAGATATTTATAACTCAAAACAAGCTAATTCGATAGAAACAATATTCCCTTATTCTATATCTTCCATGACAATGTTTCGAAAATAGTGCGACAGAGAATCTGAAAATCTTGTCCAGCCCTATTATTAACCCTTTGAACCCTAAGCTTTTTTTTATTTATGAAAAACAACTCTCTGCAACCTTAAGGTGTATTTAAATAAGTTTGGTGTAATATTAAACGAAAAGTTTGACAAAATGTGTAAAATAAAGTATATTTTACATGTGAATGGGGGCAGTCGGGGATCTAAGGGTTAAACACACAGATGATATGTTGAACTTGAAGTGAAGCGAGAAAATTAAATAAAAATCCCATTAATGGCCGCTGCAGCCAGCTTGAAGGCCATGAATTTCTATTTGGATCCTTGCAACTTTCATTTCTGTGTTTTTCTCCCCAGAATTTGCTTCATTTTACACCTTTTTTCTTCACACGTGTGTGTAAATCCCTACAGGAATACCTGCAATCCCTGATAAGTGTGTGAAACATCACCTTTCATACTTTCCCTCTGGAATATGCTGCTTGTTGCCTATTTTCTTCCTGATATTTGGTCAGAGACTGCCGTAGTGTTTGGCTAAACAAGCAGGGATTAGGTGGAGAAGTCGGTTGCAATCTTTTATGTGGTTAAAGGGAATTTTTAGATGATATCAGAAGGATTTATATACCAAAGTTTTTAAAAGCATTCCTTTTTGCTGTTGATTTTAGTGAGGGATCATGCTGTTGGGATGCTGTGTAAAATGTAAAAACACTAAAACTAAACATGATTCTCTACTGGAAACCAGTGCAAGTACTCAGGAAAACTTCCAGAAATCACCCGGAAATCTGCAGATGGAGGTTAAAACTCTATGATGCAGAGACGAATCCAGATGTGGACAGGATCCTGCTTCTACATCTGTACGTGGAGATGTTAGAGCAACATCTGGAGCATCAGGATGAAAGTCCAGGACTAAACATCTGGAGCATCAGGATGAAGGTCTGGGACTAAACATCTGGAGCATCAGGATGAAGGTCTGGGACTAAACATCTGGAGCATCATGAAGGTCCAAGACTAAACATCTGGAGCATCATGAAGGTCCAAGACTAAACATCTGGAGCATCATGAAGGTCCAGGACTAAACATCTGGAGCATCATGAAGGTCCAAGACTAAACATCTGGAGCATCATGAAGGTCCAGAACTAAACATCTGGAGCATCATGAATTTCAGGGACACAACATCTGGAGCATCAGGATGAAGGTCCAGGACTAAACATCTGGATCATCATTAAGGTCCATGACTAAACATCTGGAGCATCATGAAGGTCCAGGACTAAACATCTGGAGCATCATGAAGGTCCAGGACTAAACATCTGGAGCATCATTAAGGTCCAGGACTAAACATCTGGATCTCTGATAGCGCGGAGTTCAGTAGCGGCATTTTCGTCACCTTGATGCTCATCTGGTCGTTCCTACTACTTCGAACTACTAAACTACCTTTTACTGGAACTACTTTTTACTGGAACTACTTTTTACTGGAACTACTTACTGTAGGAACTATTCTTTATAGCTTCATATTTTCCATGTTTTCATGTTTCTCATTCGTTCTAAAAGTAAAACCAACATGGAGTTGCTGACAGCAGCTTTGTCTCTCCTGTGTGACATGAAGAGGAACTTTGCTAATTCCAGGTGTGAAACAACAACATTGCATATTAATCGGAGGCTAATTGGATTACAGTTGGGCTGTTTTGGCTGCTTTTAATCAATCTGTCACAGATTATTACCGCACCTCCTTCACACGACGAGCTTCGACATCCCAGCCGGGCTCGGTCTGCTTAATTCAGCCAGACAACTTTTCCTTTTCGCAGCTTTTTTGGCGTCTGGCGCGTGGGCACGCTTCAGTCTTTCAGCTCTTACACCTGTAATTTGTCTCTCAGCACCTACTGTGCGAGATGGATGGAGGAAGAGGGTAATTTGCTTATCTCCTGGCTCTTCACACCACTCATCTCGCTCTCTACCCCGTACTGAGTTTTAGTATTTAACAACAAAGTGCAGCCAAGCAAAAAAAAAAAAAAGATTATTTCTTTTCTTTTATCCCTCTTTGTCAGCATCTGCTCTGTTTTATGACCCTTATCAAGCCGCCGCAGACCTAATGGGGTCCTGACGGGTGGAAAAAACAAGGGGTTGACTGGTAAAAATCGAAGCGTAGGATTTCCCCCGTTAACGTCTTCCTCGGCGGGGACGACTTAACACAAATTGAGCCGTCTCTCTGCGGCCTTGTTAGGGGAGAAGGGGGGTCCGAACGCGAGGCGAAGGAGCCCGGAGACCGCTGTGACATT
Source organism: Craterocephalus fluviatilis (assembly GCA_037177075.1). Taxonomy (NCBI): domain Eukaryota; kingdom Metazoa; phylum Chordata; class Actinopteri; order Atheriniformes; family Atherinidae; genus Craterocephalus; species Craterocephalus fluviatilis. Next base: position 13,187,217 of record JBAMHT010000025.1, on the reverse strand, counting down.
TGAAGAAGCTGACTGGAGCTGGCCTTTTGAAGGAACAAGCCACAGAGAGGAAGGATCACTAATTAGCCCTCCGCGTCCCGGAGTCTCACAACTTACCGCCTTGTTAGATTTCCCACCTCAAGTTTGACAAATATTGTGAGAGGATGTGATTTAAATATAACTACAAGAGGAGGGAAGGGGAATTGTATTTGCGTTTCTTTTCTTTCTTTCTTTTCTCTTTTTTTTTTTAAGTCGCACTCAGGCTGTGATATTTGCAGCCGGCTATAAATAATTGTGCTCTTTTGTTAAAGCAGATGATCTTCCTGTTAATTCTACCTGGATAAAAAAAAAAGTTTAAAACAAGAAGAATAAAAGTCTACTTTTATATGAGGGAAAGTTGAAAAATTAGTTTGCTGCTCGAAAAAGCTCAATAGTGATGGTTTCATGGTGTTTTTTAATTCTGAATTAATTAATCTGAATTAAATCATTCAATATTCAATTATTCTTTTATACATAATTATGTGGATTTTTAATATATTTACATAATTATATAAATATTCTTGAATTGAAAACATGTTTTCTTAATTCCTTGAAGCGTAATGAAGGTAAACATGATAGAAGAATTATTTAATTCAGAATTGAAAGTGGAAAAAACCAGCCACTCAATTCGGATGTAAGATTAATTTAGAATGATCAATTTCATTTAGAATTAAGTGTTTATATGGTCATTTTCCATCTGTTTAAAGTGGCAGTAACTCAAAATTAACTCAAATTCTGAATTAAAACTCCCATGTGATCGTGGCCAGTGTGATCAGAGATGAAATCTATAAAACGACACCAGAGATTGTACGACTATAAGAAGCTTGCTGCATCCTTCAACGCAGTCCGAAACCTCTTACACAAGCTTTCATGTCATTTCTTTAAGTAGTCGTCAGCAAGGACTTTCCAAAACTCCAATTCTTGTGTTATTTGTCACATTTTGGCACCTTTTTTCCTGTTTTTCTTCCTTTAAAGATGCGCTACGGAACTTCAGCAGGTTTTCTCAGAGATGCGCTCTTATGGGCGGCTAACCCATCATCCGTTTTGCATCCAACGGCTCACCTCTGGCAGCGAGTAATGGATGTCACTCTTCCATCAAATGAACCAGGAACGCAGTTTTAAAGTCGGAAAGTTGCATAATGCAGCTTCTGTGCGGTCATATTTGATGCAAACAGTTTCTTAGACCTGTTGCATCATTTTATAACCCTGTTGTAGATTTCCCAGCAATGGTCACTGTGCCATCATATGAGTCAGAGTTTTAAGGTCAGAAAGTTTTGTAATGCGTCTTTAAAGGGTTAAAGCAGCTCTACTAATCTTTGGTAATCAATGGCTGAGTCATATCCATCCTGCATCCTGTCTCTTCTCTGAGTCTCTTGAGACAGTAAAAGTCAGTCTGATGTCACCTCTTGTTTTATCTCGTTCTGTTTCTTCCTCTTTTCCTCTGATTTCATCCTCTGGGGTTTCTTTGTGGAATCGGCCACATTACGTTTGAAGCAGCCATTGCGGGGTCTGCAACCTGCGGCTCATGAGCCAGAATTATAATTTCTGGCTCTTTGGACGTGGCTCTTTGGCTCTTTGGACGTTTACCATGGCTTTTAATAACAAGCTACAAATAATTTTTTTTAAAAACAATTAATTCTCTTAGATATAGATATTGTGATAATTGTAGGTTTTAGATGATTTTTGCCCTGAAATAATTGCATGACAGTAAAATTACCACTACCATTCTTTGAGATCTGTGTTTCTATGGGCTTAAAAAAAAAATCTACATCCCATAGGGAAAATTTTATTTTGTAAAGTTTTTTTTTTTAAACTTAAAAATTGAAAAAGTGTTAAATGTTTTTCAAAGATAATTTTGAGTTTTCTACAAAGAGTCATGCAACATTTGCAGCTGCAGTCTAGTTGTAATGAGTTTTGTTGGAAGTTTAAAAGTTGGAACTAGAGATAAGCATAATCAACCAACAATCGATCATTAAGATTTTAATCAATTGATTGAATGCTTCTTTAGATTGGTGCAGAAGTTGTATGTATATGCATATGAAAATGAAAATGAATGAAAATTTATTTCAGACAATACAAAAAATACAATACAGGGCATACCCTGCAAACAGGGGACACCAAATGAATACATCAAAACAAACATGAGTCCGAAAATGAGTGGGCAGAAGCAAATGCTTATAATATCCCACCCCCTCTCCAAATACAATTTTATGGCCAGTCAGTCCAATTTTATCATTCTTCTTTGCTAAAAAAAATTTTCAAAACAATCCTAATTTAAAAAATCAATTTTGTACTCCAAACATAACATCAGAATAGTGAAATTATTGGTGAACGCCAAACCCATCTAATCATTCTCAAGCACACTTCCTTCTTGTAGTGTGTAAAAATTATTTGTTTATACATAATTTTAAATTACCTTATGCTTCTTAATTGTTTCAATTCCTCACTTAAACTATTCCACAGTTTTACACCACATATGGACACACAAAAAGTTATTTTTGTTGTACGTACATAGATTTAGGTTACCCCTTAAATTATATCCACCCTCTCTATCCTTAAACATTTTCTGTATATTACCTGGCAATGTATTATTTCTTGGTCTGAACATTATTTGTGCTGTATGAAATTTGTCTAAATCTGTAAATTTAAGTAATCTTGACTGTAGGAAAAGGGAGTTGGTGTGATAATGACATTCACCCTTATGTATAATTCGGATTGCTTGCTTCTGTTGTATTCTCTAGTGAAACCATTGAATGAATCCCATTTTACTGCCACAAGAGTTTCGGTATAACTATTGAACTTTAATATGGAAATATGAATTATTAATTGATAATCAATTAATTGTTAATTGATTATTAAAACGCCTCACCACAGAGGCATCTTTAACCACAAACTCGAGCCAGTGGTGCTACTTTGACCCTCTTATGGATGGCCGACGTTCTCACCCTGTTTCTAAGGGAAAGTCCAGCCAGGCTTCCAGGGAGGCCATCATTGACGAGGCTTGGCCAACTGTAGATGATCACCTGAAGGTCCAGATGCTCCTCTCAGGTCCTGGTTAAGGTCTTTGTTGAATTTCAGATGCCTTTGATAGTTTTTAGACCTCACTCCTTTCCCGTTTCCTCAACATTTTAAGGACACACGGCTCACAGTGCTGAGATATGCCACGTTTTCAGCTTCTGTCTCTTTGAGAATCACCTTGTTGGGGGAAAAAAACTATTTACACTTGTATTTTCCATTGATTCGTCAATGTGACAGACTACAACAAAGTGATGAAAGATACAGTTTACAATGGGGTTCTTTAAGTTGTCTGGTACGTGTCGTCTGAGATAAGTGATGTTTTTATTCTTGAATGATTCATAATATCTTAGAAAACCCCTGACAATTGAAAAAAACTGTGTTTTAACTGAATGAAACAGAAGCAGTTGTCTAAAAAAGAGGTTCAGACACCATCAGAAAGCCTGAAGAACTGTTACTGCAGACCATTTTAAAAGGTTAAGGAGCAAAGTTAGGTCGTCTGCATTGGTATGAAGCTGCCGAAACCCGGCACAGATGCAGGAATCTCGCAGCTACTTTGTTTGGCTTTGATTGCACACGATGCAGGTGAGCAATTAACGAAACAATGGGACACGAGCACAATTCATTCCTCAGCAAATGATATTGACTGTTTGATCCAAGAGGAGGGCGCCAGGTGTTCCGGCTGCTTCTTTTTGCAGCTGAGTGGGAATAAAAAAAACGCATCCACAGGCAGCGTGCAGCAATCAGCCGTCTACGATCGCTCATATCGTGCACTTGAAGGTATTTATGTATGTCCACTGCCAATGCAATCCCTGTAAAAACAAAAGCTAAGCAATCCTCTGCAGCCCTGCTGATGTCTGCTGGTTTTACACAATCACTTCCTCTGAACTTGTCAGAGGAAGACTTATGATGGCTCCTGTAATAACATCACTAATGAGCCATATTGAGTTTTACTTTCATGTCAGCAGTCATTTTGTCACACTCTCCAGATGATGGATATCTCTCCAGGGGATAAAACTCTTCAAAGTCTGATTACCCCGTGCAACTCGACCAATCGAGTGATCCTCTTCTTCTTCTTTTTTTTTCCTCTTCCAACCTCTCTCTCAGCTGGATCAGAGCCTCCTAGGCCTCCTCAACCCCCAACGACGGACCGGCGGCGCAGCGTCGGCGAGCCGGAGCCGAGCCGGGTAAAAGAGGACGAACAAGATGAGTCTCCTCAAAGCGAACAGAAAGTAGAAGAGGAGGACAAGCGGCGGCTCAAAGGCAAACAGTCAGCGGGAGAGGGAGGTGACGGCGTCCCCGGCAATGTCGGCCGCCCCCCCTTTGATCACACAAAGGGTAATCCCACCTGCAATCTTTTCCTTTTCATATCTAGGGAAATTGGCTGGTGCCGCAGTGTCACCTGCCCGTTCGGAGCTGTTTAATATCACGACTTCCACCAATAAGGGACTATAACTCACTCTATATGGGGCTTGGCGTTATGATTCTTATTTCCTCCTGCCTACAGGAGGCTACAGGAAAAGCTGGCTAATCTCAGCCGACCTGCTCAGAGAGTGAAATTACAGCACACGCGAGGCCTTCAGGTTCCATCACTGTCCGTCCGGCTGACGAGCTTCCGATTAGCTGTTTTCCAATAAAGCAGACTGAGGTCTAATTACATAAAAGGTACGCAGGGTCTTTTCATTGCACCTGCTCGTCCTCGACACACAACCGGGCTCCTCCGTCCACTCCGCTTAAGTCTCTGAGGGAAATTCCCAATTACACATCGCGTAATATTGCAAATTAAGACCTGTGTGTTTGAGGACGTGCGTCTCAGAGGGATACACAAAGCAATAAATTGCACTAATTACAAAGAACTAATTACAATGTCTGCAATATGAAGACCTTTAAGAGAAAATTGCCAGACTAGCAGAGTCTATGAAAAGCCCGTGACCCGGGGGCTGCCTCTGAAAGCCGGCGGACTTTTTGGTTATTAAAGCTTCTCCATAGAACGGTTAACATAAGAGGGACGAGTCATTTAGGTTTTAAAAGGGAAGCGATCAAACCCCTATTACCCTTTAACATCCTAAGATCAGCTGGAACACCTCGGCAGATCGGTTCCTCAGAGCCAGACACACTCTTTGACGTCTATTAGTGGCTGAGTGGTTAACCCCTTCCTGACGGGAGGAGAGCTTAAGATACGAGCAGTAAAGAAGATTTGGAAAGAAGCTGTCCGATGCGCAGGGAGGAACTCGGGTAAAAGACTCGACCAACCAAACAAAACACAATTCAAACTCTGAGCAATTATCGCTGCGAAGGGGAGGACAGTTTCTGGTAAACTTACATGAGAAGTTAAAGGGACATTTTCATGCACTTTTCTCCCCATCTGTAGCTGTTCTTTGATAGCTTAAAGGAGCTATACCTGATATTATTTTAATCTTTATAAGAAAAATGCTTTCCCTATTTCTTGATAAGTCCATAAAAATGTATGACTCATTGATTGCGCATATGTACATATGAGTACAGGCCATTTTAGTTAATGATAGCGGCTGATTTTTAGCTTCGGCATGACACTCTTTCTCTGCCAATGGAGAGTCTAGTCTGAAAAGAAGAACAGAAGTAAAGTCCGGTTGTAAAAAATGCTTCATTTAAAAGTTTTAGACTCTCTAAATGACTCTAAACAACCGCAGGGTTGTTTGTTTATGAGGGTTTTTGCTCTTCTCTCGAGTTAAAACAACCCAAAATACAATTCCATGCACATAGAAAGCCAGTTTTGCATGAACCCCCCCCACCCCACCCCCCCTAAGTAGAGGAAGTGGGACACTGGAGTTATTGGGAATTTATGGTAATAAGCCAGAATTTGGGGATATTTTTTGGGAAAATGGGTCACATCCAAACAAGTAACGATTTTATTTTTACCCGAAGTAGATATTCATGCAAAATAAAACAAGTTAAGTTCAAATTGTTGGAATTTTGCAACCTTTTTCGTAATTTATTCACACGTCATGTGCAGTAATGGTGCTGCCGGGCAGAAAGTTAAACTTAAACAGCCTATGTCTCCGTCTTTACTGTGGAAGTTACAGCAGTTTAAGTCAGTTGTTGTTTATTTGACTGATCAAATTGACAAGATGAAAAGGCACAGAACAGGTTTTTACTGGTTTCCTGTGACCAAACCCTAGTTTGCTGCCTGGTTTCATGCGATTGGCTGTGCAAACTGGATGTTTTATGCTCCAGTTTGCAGGAGAAACACACTGGAGGTGTCCATCTGTGATCATGAAGGGAAATGGAGGGACCAGAGTAGGAGACAGGATGAGTCCATGGCAGTGAAACTGTCCCGGTCTGCAGCAGCAATTATTACGTTTTTAATTCCTTGGACTACTTCGCTCATTCTAGAGCTACTTTACTAAGTCCTAAGATCAGTTTTCCAATTTCAGGATTAAGTCTCAGTTCCTCTAGTTATGTTCCTTATCACTCGGGGTGAGCCAAATGTTTGATTCTTATAAATTTCGATTTCTTGTTCCATGACTTTTTAAATTCATTTATTTGCTTGAAAAAACTTTTTTTTTCCCAAAAAAGTTTTTAAACATTTTTAAACATAAAGAGTTTTAAAACTTTTCTTCTTTCTTTTGGTCATTGTTTTACCTGTCTTGTCAGCATTACAGCAAGCAAAAGGATAGTCCCAAAAAATCAGCCGTCACTGAAATGAGCTGAAACTGACAAAAATGAAAATCAAAGAATTGTGAAAATCATGACATTGTTTTCAATCGTGATTCAACAGAAATATTTTTAAACCAAGTAAATATGATAAATTAATCCATCTTAATTCACTCATCAGCTAATATTTAGTTGAATAATCCCTTTATCACTGCAATCAGGTGTTTTCTGGAACTCTCCATCAGACTTCTACACCTGTCCACAGGTATTCTGGCCCCCTGCTCATCAGCAAAACGCTCTGATTGGTCCACTACTGTATTGTTTGGTTGTTTTTTTTAAATTATTTTTTCAACTCAATTAAATTGCAAAAAAATATCTCTATTCATTAAATTCCAATTTAGCTAATTTTTATTTATTATTACTTTTTCCATTTTCCAGTTATTTGAGTTACTTTGGATAAATTGGATAAATTTCCAGTTGTACATGTTCTTTAGTGTGTCCAGTGAATTTCTTCTGACACAGGAAAACGCATCTGTGGTTACTTCACATGCTTTATTAAACATATAACTCTTATATTTGTGAAGATATACCCCTGTATTTTGTGTATTTCTTGTCAAGAAGAGGTTAATCTCACCGTCTCTGTATCTACTTGTGCCCATGGTTTATGATTGAATCCCACCCTGCAGTGCTTTCTGCACTCTATGCTTGCCCCCCTAGAATCAGAAAAAAAAAATACTAAAGGTGAGCGAAACACCCGCTCCCTTTTTAAAGAAAAAAAAAAGAAAAACAGCTCTATTCAGTCTGACTCCAGGGGAGAGATAAAAGCCTCACTGTCGATCAGAAATGCCAGCACTAAAGAGGCGCTGCAGGGCATCAACTCGGCCCCCCGTGTGCCCTTTAGACGCAGGCTTTTCCCTGGAGGCGGCTCATATCTGCACGCAAAAGTTATTTCGAAGCGTCGTCGGTGTCAGAAACGAGGAGCGTCGCAACAGATGGTTCCCGCCGAGCTCTGATCGCGACATCATCGATTCGGTCGGGGATTGCGCGAAAACTCAGAGGCCTGCAATCCACAGATGCACCTTGGATCTTCCCGTTTGCCGGTTCCACGCCTGTCTCTCTCCATCGGTGTGGATCTAATATGAAAAACAGTGGTTGTCCAATAAAAGTGACCTATGGGGTCAGGAGCGGTGCCTAATGATTTTTCTCAAGCTGCCTGCGGTTTTCAGAAGGCAAACCGCAGAGCTGTCGGCCGCCCCCGCCTCTTGATTGCTCTGAGATTACTTTCCACGCAGCACAGGCAGGCAATCACTCCTCCTCCTCCGCCGCTCCATCTCCCTCTCCCCTCACTGTCTGTCGCTCCATCTATCTGCATGCTGCGACTATTCAAACATCAATACCTTCCCCTTTTCTTTCCCTTTTTTTCCCCTTTTGTTTGTGTTTCCGGACACAAGTTCAAACACAGCCGCACCGTACGTCCTCTTACCAGCGCGGCTCGAATTTTCGTTTTCCTACATCTGCTGTTTCGGTGCCGCAGAAGACGAGATGACTCAGTCCAATTAGCCGCTGTTTTCTTTCTCTCGCTGTAAAATAGCAGATAAATCCCTTGGGGTGTTTTGAAGGCACTGTTCATACTGTGTAAGTGACAGTCTAATAAGACGGCTTTGTAAGATGAATTGCCCCCATCGTATAAATGGCCCACTTAATGCAGCTGGCGCATTCCGGCACTGCAAACAGGGGAAGGAGGGTGGGTAAAAAAAAAAAAAATGCTTACAAAAAATATAGGGTACACATTGCAGAGATGCTGGGTTTCATTACAGATTGAGCAGGACAGAAGGATGGATGCCGGTGTCCTAAAAACGTTTGGGTTCCTGGTTTATAGCTCCACAAAAAATGCCTCCGTCTTGTTATTTTTGGGTATTTTCAGACGCAAAGCGGCCTGTTCCTGCTGAGGCCGAGGTGTGTGCCGGACCCGGGAAAATTACACCTAAGAGGACGGCCAACATAAAAATGAAAGATGTGGACTCTCCGCGGAACGGGTCAAGGAGAGAGAAATGACTTATTAGATGATCTCACTCTGAAACAAAAACAATTTTGTCATCACAGAAATAAGTCAAAGCAGTTGCTGAGTAACTGCTGCTAGGGAAATAGTGGGGGTCTCTGCTGGAAATGTCAATGACGGCTACTTAACATTGATTGAAATCATTAGTAAATAAAAAAAAATACTCAAAGCAGCGTAGTGAGTACATGACTAAGGCCATGCTGGCTGAATTAGTGCACTTTAAAGTCTAATTCATCAAGGTGGGTTAAAAAAAAACAGGTTAATTAGAGATGAAGCGTTAAGCCAACATGGGCAGTAAAGCCTGATTGTGTTAGTAAAATGAGATGTTTTTTAGTTAAAGAACACTGACTCAAGAGCACTTTTTACCTCTATGAGGTATGAGTGCTTTCAGTGACTATTACCATTAATTTATACAGCAGATTAATTGCACAGGCTTTTGTCGTCTCGTTTTATGTAATGTGAGATGATAATTTCACTCCAGAGCCATGTCATGGTGTTAAAGCAAAATTCAGTGAATCTACTTTGGTTTAGGCAGGGGGTTTACTAGCTTAGGTTTAGGAAACTAAATTACTTGGTGAGCTTTAAGCAGTACAATTAGATGGTTAAAGGGATACTGTGTTACTTCTGGCCCAAACATCAGCCTAATGTGAGTAATGATGGATGATTTCTGGGGTCAATATACAGTGTTTGATGAGTATTTCGTGCTCCGAAGCGATGATTTAGGCAACAACGTTCATTGGTTAGGTTTAGGTGTGAAAATGACCAAGCTGGGTTTCTGAAAACAAAAACTGCTTCATAAATCCTCGTTGTACTAATCCTACTTGGTTAAGTTTAGGCAAGACAGTTATTGGTCTATCTCTATCCCTCTGTCATATCTCTGTCCCTCTATATGTGGCCCTGCAACAGGTTGGCGACCTGTCAGGGTGTACCCCGCCTCACGCCTGCAAATAGCTGGGATTGGCTCCAGCCCACCCGCGACCCAATTGGATTAAGCGGTATAGAAAATGAATGAATGAAAGGATGAGTAGTAGGAGTAGTAATAATAATAATAATGATACTAATAAAAATAATAATAATGATAAAAAGCTGTCAGCTGGGGCACCAACATGACAATCAAACATGATTGGCTATTTGCCAATTTACTGCAGTGATTCTTCTGTAAATTGATGTCCAATAATAATAATAATAATAATAATAATAATCAATTCAGTTGTTTTAATTTTTCTGTTATTTTCAAATCTTCAGCAATGTATTTACATCATATATGGGCCAGTTCTGTTTTAGCCCCACTGTGTCTTCCATTAGACGTAAAGTTCAGAATTACATGATGTTGCAGTATAGCTGAAGTAACAGGCATGTGCAGTATGCATCATTCAGACTAAACAGAATATTTGTCCAAACATGGCTCATGAATCCCTGATCTGACTCCAGACTCCATGGTGACCCTCTCATTACCACAAAAATATCTGAAATAGAAAAAGTCATTGAATATCATGTGAATCAGCCTGACAGTGTGCACAGAAGATGAGGATAGATGATGCTGAGGGCTGGTGTATCTCCCTGTTGGTTCAGATTTTATACACAGTCTGAGCAGAAAGTATTGGTAGTAACTGGTTTTACTGGAACACAGAGTAGTAAATTCCTGACGAGTCAGTACGTTCATCACAAAACCAATAGAATCAAGCCACCCAACTCTCCTGGATTTATGTTTCTGCCACTGATATACACATCCACACTGGATACAATGTCTGCATGCTGGTCAATAACAAACCGGAAAGTGAAATAATAATATCCCAATAACACGATCTTTGCTTTTATTTTTTGTCAAAGAACAATTGCAGTTTGGTGGAGAGGATCCATATTAAGTAATTATGTAATGAGATATTAGATAAATGTAGAGATAACTTGAATCAACACGTTCTTGTCAGAAAAGAGATTTCTTTCAAATCTAAGAAAATGTTATAGTTAATTTCTGTTATCAGTAAAACAGCGTAAAATAACCATTTCAAGCATGGCTTCTCTCTGCTTTCCCCAGTTAAATGTTTCTTAAAAGCCCCTTGATTCATAACAGAAAGTCTTTAACATCCCATTTGCCTCCGCTGTAGTGACAAAAAGATAAAATTGCAGAAATTGTCACATTCAGAGAAGTTAAGGACCAGATATGTGCACTCACCATCTTTTACAGCGTGCAGGAGTCACACAGTTAGTATTCAATGCTATCGCAGAAATGTGATTAACAAAACACTGTGTTCAGCTTGTAGTTGAGTTTCAGAAAATCTGTATCACATTTTCATACACTCACAGCTCACTTTCTTTGGATTACTAGTACCGGGTTCCACAGAAATTTGAGCTTCATGGTGCATTATCCTGCTGGAAGTAGCCATTAGACCATGGTTACACTGTGGCCATAATGGGATGGACATGTTAGAAAGGATGTGGTGTTTAAACAATGTTAAGTTTAAACTAAGGGGCCCAAAATGTGCCAAGAAGATATTCCCTAAACAATGAAACCAACATGGCCCTGAGCTGTTGATCCAAGGCTTTCATGATGTTCCCACCAAACTGTGATCCAACAACCTGAATGTGGAGCTGAAATGGAGAATCAGAGTTCCTGTTGCTGTTAACAAGCATGAAAATGTGCATCATATAAATGACTGATGTGTTTACATATGACTACATGTTCATAGTCTAGAATCTAGATTTTTTTGTTTACTGATAACAAACTTCTAGATTCTAGATGATACTGTACATGTCTTAAACTCCCCACTGAAAACTTTCAGTCACTTCTCTTTGAACAGCTGGAAAATGTAGCCAATTAAATTATGACTTGATTATAAAATTTAAACTTCCAAAAATTTTTAAAATGTAAAACAGCTCACAAAAACAGTTTTTGCAGGTCTGTTTTTGTATTTTACATAAAAGTGTGTTGTGGAAAGTAACGGGGCCGAATTTTGAGGCAGTTTATGAAGAAAACCATGTATTAATGGAAATGTGATTTAATAAAGCCAACCTTCTTTTAAAAATATTTGCAAATAAAATGTTTAAGTAGAAAAAGGAGATCAAATGCTGTCTGAAGGTCACCGTCAGTTTTTTCTTTTAGTCAAAATTAAACAAAAACAATCATCTGGCTTTATGTTGTTAAACATAATAATAATTTGCTGCTTTTATTTAGTTTTTAAACCTCATTTTTAAATTTTAGTTGTATCATTAACATTAATCCACAATCAATAATTCATTTTCCCGTTGCTTTGCAGATCCAAAACATTTACTGATTAAGAGAAAAACTGCAAACAAATCCACGGAGGGATTAATTAATTATTTTTAATGCTGTTATCTCAACATTGTGAGTTAATTATTCCCTTAACTCAAATCATTAAGCTCATTTTTACATGAGTGAGGAAATTTCCCCATTATGTCAAAAATGGTCCTTTTCCAGAGGCATCTGCCTAATGTAACTGGCTTTGGGATAAACTTTGTTTTCACAAGACCCCAAAATGATCAAAGTGAGCTTTAAAAAAGCGATTATCTTCAAATTGAATTGAAAATTGGAACAACTGGTCTGAATCTATAAAAGTAAACCAAGGCAAGCTTTTTTATTCTGCAAGAAAAAGGCTATTCTGACCTCAAACAAACATTTTTTTTTATCCTAGCATATGAAAACGGTTTTAAAAAGCAGCTCAAAATAGCCTCAAGTTATTCTGTTATCTTGAGAAAAGGAGGTAACTTGTCACCTCAAGATAATTTGGGGAAAAGAAAAAAATAAAATTAATTCAAAAGTAATTATTTTGGCTTCCATATATTATGCGTAATTCTTATCTATTTTTTACTGAAATATCCAAGCCTCAGGATACTGCTACAGTACTTTCCATCTGCTGCCTAAAACTCTATTTTAAGGATAACAATGTTAAAAAAGAATACAATTACTTTCTGACCCAATCAATTAGTCGGCTTTGTTTCCCACTGGTTTTTACTGACTTGCATTACTGTATGGAAATATGATAACCAGTTATGATATCCATTATTGATCAGTGGGGCAACTATGATATTAGTTGATGGATTGTGTGTCAAATGAAAAAAAAATAAAAAATGAAATAATGGCCCAGCGTGATGTCATCCACTGTTTTTGTTTAGTCTAAAATCTTGACTATAAAGAAAATACTAACAGGATCACTTTCACCGGAACAGCTGCAAAACAGCTTTCAGATCAAGTCGTTGGATAAAGGCTGGTTTATAAGCAATTCAAAACAAAGGTTACAAAAGCTTCTCACACTGATGTAGATCCAAGTGCATGCATTCACTTTCAATTTAAAACAAGTCAGAAATGTTTGCACTTGTAAAGACCCGCTTCTGTTTGTAATAACAGAGCATCAACATGACTATAACATTTACATCTACGCTGATCACGGTTTATTATATAGCATTTTATATATGAGAAGGTGGAAATAAGGCGCGCTGGATGTGATGGTTGCGGTGTCCCTGCAGCCCAGCGGGACGGAAAAAGGGGAGCGGCTTGATGAAGACGTGATTACACGGCAGTGACACGATGGAGAGATTCATTGAGTAAAAAGCTGCCCTTAGCTGTCGTTTTTCCAGTTCATTTCTCTGCTTAAAGAACATAAATTCTGCGAATATAACTGTTATAATAAAGCTATTGCTGTGTTTCGGTGTTATACAACGACCACCTGCTGGTAAACAGCGTTTTTCTTTCTTCTTCTTCTTCTTCTTTTATTTATTTTTTTTGTGACAACAGGCTGTCGCTTCCTCCCCGCTGAAAGCGGAGGCACCAAAACAACAAGCCCGACCTGCGCGCGTGCAGTCCAGCATGCGACACTGTTGTCATTGTCGCGGATGTGGAGAGACTGATAGGAAAAATATAATTAAATACATAAAAATAACGGTCTGCGCACGAGACAGATTGAGATCCACGCGGATAAAACGGCGGATGACTCACGCGTTGCCGATGTAGATCCTGGGGAAGACCTCATTGAAGTGTTGGGTGGGAAGGTTGTAGAAGCCGCTGCCGTCGGACAGCAGCTCGTTCAGCTGCTGGACGGTAACGTTGCTGCGTGGAGCCGCCGGGACGTCAGCCGGTGTCGGCTGCGGCGGCTGATGCTGCTGCTGCTGCTTCGTGGGGCTCAGGTGTTTCTTCATGGCTCCTCTTCACACAAACTAATGGTGGCTTACGATGAGCGACAGACTCGTGAGCCCCGTCTGACTGTTCAACAGCATTTTCTCCCCCCACCACCGCACGTGAGTCGTGCGCGCGGTGCCTTCTAGTCTGCAAGGTGTCTGAAGAGGCGGGTGCCCCACAGTTCATCCAAACGGTAGTATGACAAGCATTTCCGGTTATACTTTCAAAATAGAAGGACTAAACCCCTATGAATATATTTTATAAGACATTCTAATTTTCCCATCCAAAGTCATGATCATATTATTTAATTATAACTGTGTCTTAAGTGTTCATGTCGGATATTTTTCATCATATCAGGCCCATTTGAGCCTAACATTTTATTGTCTGCTCATTCATTTTTGCTTGTGGAATTCCATTTCTTCTTCTTTTTTTTAAAAAAAAAAGATTTGTTATTTTCTAGTTTCAACTGTTAATTAAGCTCAATTTACTCTTCCTTTGCTGAATTCAGCAGTTTTACATGTTTTCCCCCATTTCATTACAGGGTTTATTATTTTTAATCAGTTCCATATTTCTCCATCTTACTAGACAGTAGTAAAAAAAACTGGATGTGGATGCCCATGCTTTAAAAGAAATTATTTCACTTGAGCTTAATTTCTGTAGCTCCAATTTCACAACAAAATATCTCAAACCACTCTTACAGACAGTCCAATTCAGACAAATTAATTGTAGCCCCACCCCTAGTTAAATTCAATTAAGATCCACATAACACATTTTATAATATCTGACTTAAAAACCATTTCAGAAAGATAATTCATACGCAAAAGATGATAAAGGATTGTATAAAATCGTTTTGATAACCACTCAGTTCTTTCTCGTGTGATAAACCAGTAGTAGGTCTTCTAGGACCTTTATTTTGAAGACATTCTTTGATTTCTGCTGTAGCTCTGCGTTTGACTCTGACTTGATAAGTTTATCTTCTCCCTTCACTACCTTTAACAGACACACCCCACCGACGGTCAGACACTCCGGAGACCGTGATGGACCGGAGGACAGCGGAAATACAAGGCCAGGGTGGACAGCGTGATGCCTTCAGGTGCCGCTCAAAAAAAGCTTAAAAATAAGGCTTTCTCGTTTTATATTCTCCACACAGAAGTCCCTGCTGTGCAGATTACGTGCCTGTGTCTGTAGGATGAATAATTTTGTGACATAAATTTTGAGTCTGAACAGCCTTAGTCTTACAAGAGGAAGTCACTGTTTCTACACTTATTTGTTTGATGCTCTAACCACTAACGTTGTTTTACCCTGCATTATTATCATAGGCTAGATGAAGATTTAGATGTACTTAACCTGGAGCATGCATAAACACTTTGAAATGAAAGAATTTGCCTCTTGGTTGCTTGTTTTTTTCCACCATCCTGCTTAATTTTGGTATAGTATTTAATATAATATCACCTTACTGAACATTACTTAATAAAAGATACTTTGTTTTATATGGGAAAATCCTGGTCGTAGTTTATGATAATTGTGTGCAGTCTGAATGAGCATTTATTTTTGTATTTTCTCTTATGCCCACCCCTAGGTGTCAGCAAAACCAGTTAATAGACCATTTTTGCAGCCATGATGTGATGACTGAAACATTACAGAGATCTAAAGACTGGATTTATCTTTCAGCTGTAAAATCATTCCCCTTTATTATTACTGGCTGTCTGTCAGATGAAATCAGAGAAAATGTCTATTATTATTGTTCCATGGCAAAAGTCTGATGATTCCAACCACAAGATGGAGCCATTTTTCTACCAAATTCACACATCAACACATGAACCTGTTTTTTCCAGAAGCACAACAGGGGACCGTGCAGACATAATCAAAACACTAAACTTTAAAAAGATATAAAGAAACAAAAATCTTTTAAAAACCATCCGCATGTTGACATTAATGAGTCAGAGCCGATTTGCTGTGTTTGAATCCTCAGACTGTTCCTCTGTGTAACCTCAGAGGCTGTTAAAGTAGGATAATCTGTCCAAAGAGAAAATAAAAGCAGATGCATTCAGTTGTGGCCCTAAAAAGACAGATTTCATCCAGGTGAAATAACCGGAGAGGAAATGTTTACTGGCAGCTCCAAGCTTGCCTTTATTTTAATTAATGTCTCCATCTTTTACTAAACTAGTCCCACTTCAGTCATTCCTGCTCCCTCTGGTGTTATCTAACTTCATCGCTGTTTCGCTGCAGCTGTGCGAGTTTTTACTTTGTTTTGTCTCCAGATGTGCTCTGCTGCTGCTGCAGAGCTGGGTCAGGTTTGCTGCTGCTCACCTGTAAAATCCAACAGATACATCCCGGTGCTTTTGACTTGACATAACTCAGATGCTCTTGACCCATTTCACTTACAACCCCAGTCATCACTTTTGTGTTTCCATGGCAATGCATGCTTTACTTTCTAGTTGGAGCGAAGGAGGCATGCCTTTCTCTGCCCATATTTTATATGCTCCCCTTCCAATTGAAGGGTCCTCTAAGGCTGTTAGTGCAACCTGGTTTGGAGTGACGCTGCAGTGATGGGGGTAGTGTGTAGGGGTGGTTTGGGATTGAGCCCTGGTGTGCTCTGACTATAACTGAGGAATCAGGGTCATCACATATTGCCTGCTCATTAACAACAGGTTAATCTTCATTTGACACAAGATCATCTATGTTATATATCAGCTGCTTGCACAATAAGTTGCTTGTTATGCTTTTTATGTTATTTAACCATTTTTCCTGCTCTTCTTAAAAATGACCTGTCTGCCTGCTCCACTAGAGACTAGAGACTATCTGCCTGCTCACAAAACCATCCAGATCCCTGAACCTATTATCTGCGCTGGTCAAATTTCAATAAATCAGTTTAACCTGCCTGTTTTGCCTACTCACTTCCCTGGGCCCAGCTCTCCTTATAAAACTTTGTGTTCTGAGTGTGACCCTTACCTGTTGCATCTTGAAACTCCAGCCCCCTTTTAGCAATAGTGACATCATCTCGGATGACTTGACTTCGTTTACCCCAAAAATCCATCAGTAGTATTTGCTTGTCACATAATTTGTAATAAATAATCCCAAGGTGACGAAATTTCATGTTAATGTGGGCCCCGGCAATGACAAAAGGTCCTCAGACGATATTTGACGTATTCATCTGAAAGTGTACCTCTTTGGCTGTGGGCATAGAGTCTTAAAGCTTAATCTAAAGTTAACCAATCCAACCAGTGAAGACAGTAAGCACTATCCAATTTGAAGCAGAGTAGGCAGGGTCATAGCTTCACTATCCTTGTGGGGACAAAAAATGACAATTAGGCTGTCTGAAAAATAAGTGGGTTTATGCATATACCTTGTACTACACCACTGATTAAACAAAATTGTCATGTTTTAATGAAAATAAAAATGTAAAGTCTGTGCTTTTGCAGGAGTTAGTAACATAACAGCACTGCTTCTCTTACAGTCAATATATTTAGTTAAACAATAGTCACTGCTTTTTTTGGATAACATAATCTAACTTATAGAATGATATAATACAGTTTAACATCCTCCCCAATGTAAGGTGATTTGAAAAGAATTGGAAATCTTTTCAGCATGAGGTATTTCATGTGAATGTAGTATAAATATGTGTTTACAACATTGAAATAAATCAAGACTTGTAGACCACACTACTGTGTGGTAGATATTTACAATAGCTATAATTAATATATTGAAGTCAACAACATGTCATTGCAACTGATGGGAAGTCTATGTTTGCTCTGTGGAGACGTGATGGATGGAGATCAATGGAACTGACCTTGGTCTGGACTAAATCTGGACAGTCTGCCTGCTCAAAGACAGTGAAGCTGCATTACATCAACAGTGTTGGCCAGTTCTGTCTCAACTATTGGCTAATAACACATTTTATTCAAAAAGCGCTTTTAAAAAACACCCAAGTACACTGCAAAAGGGACCATTTAAAATGATGAAATACAAGAACTATAAGCTTAAAAACCAAACAGAACAGAGGACAAGATTGAGAGTTAGTTACTGTCTGGCATTGGACGTTCTGAGCAGGTGTGTTTTGAGTTGTGGTTGGAAACGTGGAAAAGAGTTCAGAGGGAAGAGAATTCCAGAGATGAGGAGCAGAGCAGCTGAATGCTTTTAACCCATAGTTACACGATGGGCAGGAGGGACAACAACTTGGAGAGAGGAGGAGGAAAGAAGTGCACGGACAGGAGTAACGATGTAGACAAGATCAGATATGCACTGTACTTTGAAGTGCTTTGAATGTTTCTTTGTTTTATGGGAAGCCAGTGGATTACAAAGACGGGAGTGATGTGAGTGGATGGGGTCTGGTTAATGATGTTCGCTGGAGAGTTTTGGAGGATCTGCAGTTTCTGTAGGGATTTGACAGATGATGAGGGAGGTACGTGGAAGTGAAGAGGATGGTTTGGTAGAGAGGCAGAACTGGGTGCCGTCCACATAGCAGTGGAAATGAATATTGTGTCTGCGAAAAATGTGGAATAATGTAGATAATGAAAAGGAGGGACCCACCAGCAGAGACAGGGATGGAGTTGCATTTATGAGATCTAGTTGTATAAACTGTACAACTGTTGTTAGTTGATTTTTAGTCACTTTGGATGAAAATGATTGTTATAGTACTGGTTAGTACTATATAAAAGCGTCTCAAATATAGTATTTGTAGTACAAGCTAAATAAAAAAGAGGGTTTTTAAAGCAGGGGACTGTGCAGAACTTAAACGCTTACTGGACTTGACTGAAAAGAGATGGATGTGAGGAGCGGTTAGAGGACTATGATCAGCGGAAAATTGGGGGAATAACTTGGGGAAGTCTGCAGAGAGCAAGTGAGTTAAACCATTTTTTAACAGGTTTGACTCCATCCTTAACACCCC
>JBAMHT010000025.1:13078205-13104446 GCA_037177075.1 Craterocephalus fluviatilis | reverse complement strand
TGAAAACATGAAAAGTATCATGCTATAACATGACAGTTTTATTATATATCTCAAACGTATCATGCTATAACATGTCAGTTTTTTGTGAAAACATGAAAAGTATCATGCTATACCATGACATTTTTTATTATAAGTCTGAAACGTATCATGCTGTAACGTCAATTATTTTTTGAAAACATGAAAAGTATCATGCTATAACATTACATTTTTATTATAGATCTGAAACCTATCATGCTATAACATGACATTTTTGTTATAAATCTGAAAGGTATAATGCTATAACATGACATTTTTATTATAAATCGGAAATGTATCATGCTATGTTAATTGTTTAATGAAAACATGAAAAGTATTATACTATAACATGACATTATTGTAAATCTGAAACGTATCATGCAATAACATGACATTTTTATTATAAATCTGAAACCTATAATGTTATGACAATCAATTTCTTCGTGAAAACATGAAAAGTATAATGCTATAGCATGACATTTTTACTATATATCTCAAACGTATCATGCTATAACGTGTCAGTTTTTTGTGAAAACATGAAAAGTATCATGCTATAACATGACAGTTTTATTATATATCTCAAACGTATCATGCTATAACATGTCATTTTTTTGTGAAAACATGAAAAGTATCATGCTATAACATGACAGTTTTATTATAAATCTGAAACGTATCATGCCATAACAGCTCAAATTTTTCATGAAAACATGAAACGTATCATGCTATGACATCTCAATTTCTCCGTGAAAACATGAAAAGTATGCTATAACATGACATTTTTATTATAAATCTGAAACATGCCATTACAGGTAAATATTTTCATGAAAAAATGAAAAGTATCATGCTATAACATGACTTTTTTTGTTATAAATCTGAAACGTATCATGCTATTACATGACATTTTTATCATAAATTTCAAACATAACATGCTATAAAATGTCAGTTATTTTGTGAAAACATGAAAAGTATTATATTATAACATGACATTTTTATTATAAATCTCAAACGTATCATGCTATAACAATGTCGATTTTCTTTTAAAACATAAAAATTATCATTCTATAACATGACATTTTCATTATAAATCTAACACGTATCATGTTATAACATGTCAATTTTTTGGTGAAAACATGAAAAGTGTCATGCGATAACATGACATTTTTTTATTGTAAATCTGAAACGTATCATACTATGTCAATTTTCTTGTGAAAACATGAAATGTATTATACTATAAAATGACATTTTTATTATAAATCTCAAACGTATCATGCTATAACGTAAAGTTTTTTTGTGAAAACATGAAAAGACTCATGCCATAACATGACATTTTTATTATAAATCTGAAACGTATCATGCTATAATATGACATTTTTATTATAAATCTGAAATGTATTATGCTATTTGAATTTTTTCATGAAAACATGAAAAGTATCACTCTATAATGTGACATTTTTTATCATGAAAAGTATACTATAGCATGACATTTTTATTATATATCTCAACCGTATCATGCTATAACATCAGTACTTTGTGAAAACATGAAAAGTATCATGCTATAACATCAGTTTTTTTTGTGAAAACATGAAAGGTATCATGCTATAACGTGACTTTTTTATTATAAATCTGTAACGTATGATGCTATGACATGACATTTTTATTATAAATCTGAAACGTATCATGCTATAACATGTCAATTTTTTATTATAAATCTGAAACGTATCATGCTTTAACATGAAAATTTGTTTGT
Source organism: Craterocephalus fluviatilis (assembly GCA_037177075.1). Taxonomy (NCBI): domain Eukaryota; kingdom Metazoa; phylum Chordata; class Actinopteri; order Atheriniformes; family Atherinidae; genus Craterocephalus; species Craterocephalus fluviatilis. Next base: position 13,102,684 of record JBAMHT010000025.1, on the reverse strand, counting down.
GAAAACATGAAAAGTATCATGCTATACCATGACATTTTTATTATAAGTCTGAAACATATCATGCTATAACGTGTAAATTTTTATGTGAAAAAATTAAAAGACTCATGTTATACTATGATATTTTTATTATAAATCTGTAACGTATCATGCTATAACATGACATGTTTATTATAAATCTCAAACGTATAATGCTATGACATCTCAATTTCTCCGTGAAAAAAATGAAAAGTATCATGCTATAACATGACATTTTATTATATATCTCAAACGTATCATGCTATAACATGTCAGTTTTCTTTGTGAAAACATGAAAAATATCATGCTATAACATGACAGTTTTATTATAAATCTGAAACCTATCATTCTGTGACATCTCACTTTCTTCGTGAAAACATGAAAAGTATCATGCTATAACATGACTTTTTTTATTATAAATCTGAAACATATCATGCTATAACATGTCAATTTTTATTATAAATCTCAAACTTATAATGCTATGACATCTCAATTTCTCCGTGAAAACATGAAAAGTATCATGCGATAACATGACATTTTTATTATATATCTCAAACGTATCATGCTATAACATGTCAGTTTTCTTTGTGAAAACATGAAAAGTATCATGCTATAACATCACATTTTTACTATAAATCTGAAACATGCCATAACAGGTCAATATTCTCATAAAAACATGAAAAGTATCATGCTATAACATGACATTGTTATTATAAATCTCAAACGTATCATGCTATAACGTAAATTGTTCCGTGATAATATGAAAAGTATCATGCTATAACATGACAGTGTTATTATAACAGGAAACGTATCATGATTATAACATGACATTTTTGTAATAAATCTGAAACGATTCATGCTAGAACATGTAAATTTTTTCGTGATAACGTGAAAAGTATCATGCTATAACATGATAGTTTGATCATAAATGTGAAATGTATCATGCCATAGTATAAAAATTTTTAAAAAAAGCTAAACATATTACCTTGTTACACATGTCATAACATAACAATATGTCATATTACCATTTTATTGTAAAATCATGACACAGATCATGTTATCATGTTATTGTAAAAACAAACATAATATAAACATACAAATGACATTCATTCTAAAAACAATCCGTCTGTGTGGTTTTCTGATGACACTCATAATACTCGTCGACAACTCTACACTTCCTAATCAAATCAAACAATCTACCGCAACAACCGTTTTTACCTTTACACCAGCCCGTTGTTTTTTCAGCTGTAATTATTAATATTAATGTTAGTATCAATTCTTGACGTGGAAGAGGCTTTGATGACAAAAGCCACCGCAGTGTACAAACTGAACCATTAGGAGGAAAATAATTATTAGGGGAGGTATTTTCTTGGTGTTGTGATTGCAGGGTCATTATGCTCTCCCTAATGAAACAAACCAGCGGAGAGCCTCCATCTCGGCTGTAGCCGTTATCATCACCCTTCAGAGAATATAAAAAGGAAAACACTTCAGCAGCAGGCTAATTAAAACCAGAGAGGTCTGAATGAGGAGGCCAAACAACCCACACAGGTGGTGAGCACATCACTGAGTGTGTGTGAGAGGCTGTAGAGCATCATGTTCATGCATGTGTGTGAGGAAGCAACTCATGTTTTTTTCCCCTTTTTTTATTATTTGCAGGTATGTGTGAGCTAAAAGATGATGTTCGGTGTGTTTGTTGGAACAGCTCTCCGTTCATTTGAATGGCTCTGCCTCTGTCCCAGTCATCTGACAGGACCCCGCTCAAATAGGCCATCGGTTCTCCATAATTAGTTCAAATGTCTAAAGCGGTGAATTATTGATGATCGGGGACAGGAATGGAGGAAGACATCTCGCCTCAACCTGACAGCTGGTGCTGCGAGGTTCCCACCACAGCGGCGAATCTCTGGCGTTTAGGCCGAGAGACGATGCGGCAGGAGGCGAAATGAACTGGGCTACTTACGGGAATAATTACAGAGGAAAACTGGGAAATAATGTCTTGTTTTTCATTAGGAACAGCTGGCTGGAGAGAGCGAAAGAGCTTTTTTCATTAGTATGTTAAAAAAAAAAAAACAACATTAAAATGGACGTCTTTAGCAGGAAAAGTAAACCGCACCGTGAAGACAGAGGCTAATTTATGCTCCTGCCAATCATTGGGTATAATTGTGCAAGCATGCTATAATAGCAGCTCGGGCCCCGCCATTTTTTCCCCTCCGGCTCTATCTCAGGTACTTAGAGGGGTTTCCATCAGCTCATGATTTTTCAAGAGAGACCTCTCAGACAGAAATGACAATGGACTTTCAATGACTTATAATTATGCCACTTTCCTGCACAATTTCCTGGGCATCATTTGCATTGAATCTCATATGAGTGTGCAGAGGCCCTTTGATCAGCCCCACAGCTGAAATTACCAAGCGCTCTGACACTTCCTGGAAGGTCCGCGGGCCCCCGCCGTCCCCACAGTTATCTGGATCTGTTAATTAGATGGATGGGGTCCAGAGTATGTGGGAGTGCGGCGCTGACACGTGCGTGCGATTGTTGTGATTGAGGATCACAAAGTGTGCGGAGAGGCGCTCTGGATCTGTGCTGTGAAAACCGGCGTCCTTACTTCCAAGGTTGTTCAACACCGCTCCTTGTTTGCTTTCTTTTCCTTTTTTTATGTATTTTTTGAAACTCCTAAAAGCAGAAAATGATGATGAATGTGCTGCAGGTGTGCAAAAGGGACAAAGGTAACACTGCCATCTGGTGGACGTAGGGTATAACTACAGGATGAAAAGATTAAGTGTTCTTTGTCTTTTCTATTTATTTGTCTCTATGGATAAAATTAAAATAAAGACCATGACTTTAAAGAGAAATCATCTTAACTTAATCAGTCATTAACTATAAACCATTCGTGGGACTGTGGTTTGGCCACAGCTATAAACTGTTCTTTTACTTGTAATTAGGAGCTTGGATGGTGTTTTCCTTTCAGATGGCTCTTAATTCTGGGATTTGTTGCTCTCCCGTCCCCTCCTCTCTGCGGATTTTTGAGCGGTAGGCGTCTCTTATTCAGTTCAAGAAGCTGCTGAAAATAAATCATCGCCCTCCCACCAGTATGTCCAGATGGCAGATTTTTCACCGACGTCCTGCTGAATTTCCCCATTGTCTTCCAGGCTAAAATTAGAAGGTAATACTCGGTGAAAACGGTGCGTTTGCTCAGATGGAGCTTGTTAATTATTAAGATCTGGATTTATGTGTCAATCCACAAAAAGAGCCGTTGAGGTTGGTTTGTTTAAGAGGCCAAAGCTCAAATCTGAAAACCAGCAGATCAAATAGCAGGATTTATGATCAAAGATGTGTTTTTGTCTCATTCGCATGAACAGAAAATCATTTTAAACAACAAAATGTAATAATTCTAATCAATCTAGCACATATAAACACACTGGCTGCAAGAAACGACCATTATGTTCCATTTTGATGAGAATTTCCTTTGGCGGCGTTTGACAAATGACTGTTTTATCTTCAAATGCAGCAAGGGCTTAAATTCATAGGGGAGTAAATCCAGTGTTATGAGGCTTGGATTAAACCATCTGTGTGATCTGGCAGTTCTTTTCATTTTTGCATGCCTAATGTGTACTGAAAGCCAAAATCAAGGGCTTAAACTTTTCTTTTGCTGAATTTTTTTTTTAATGTGACAGTAAGGCCATTTCAAGTGTTCGGTTGTTGGTTTCGTAACACGAGGATTTAAGACGAGAAAGAGGTCACCTCAGGTGGTGTAGTGGAAATGGAAAATAAGTCCTGGTTTCAGTGCATAGCATTAATATTAGTGTTGCTGAAGCACCAAGTAAGATCTGAGTAGACAAGAACCAAATGGGGACGACTTTAAAAAGTGCATCTCCAAAACAGCTTTAATTTAGAGGGATAGAGTGTAACTTTTGGCCACTTTGGGTCCTAAACCTGGAAGTTCCCAAAAATTTTACTTTCTACCCAAACGTCAGCCTAATGTGAATAAAAATGGACAAAGTAAGAAGGTGACATGGAGTCTGAGGAGCCCAGAAAGAGAGATATGGTTTAATTTTGTAATAGTGTTGCATGGCCTGTGGGAAGATTCAGGTTTAGCCCCCTAGTGGCCAAAAGTTGAACAGTATACCTTTAATGCGCCGTCAATAAAATTTACTAGAAAAACAAGTCCTACCAATGGTTCCCGGACTTTCTCACTGGTGTCTGATAAGATAAACCATTAATACGCTGCTTTGAAAATTAGTTTCTTCATGTGGTAGTAAAAGGCGGAAGTCGGACTTACCCCTTTTAAGTCCATGAAATTTAATAACTAATTGATTGCGCACTCGCTAACTAAAATGGCGTGGACTCGTACAAATGCGCAATCACTGAGTCATTCATTTTTACAGACTTACCCATTTTACCACATAATATATTGTGTGGATACCATTTTTCTTACAAAGATTAAAATCAGGTATACCTCCTTTAATGTAGAACTACGTACCTTTATGACTGGGATTCCAACTTTTTGTGACGGCACGTTCATTATGTACACTCCTGGAGTCATAGCGAGAAACTAGCTTTCAGTTTGTCGTCGCACGCTAGAAACTGGGTATCAACACAATGCAGGAAATGTTCCGGATAAGTCGATTGCTGAAACAGGATAGGACGTCTTTGTGTTGCGACTTGTCCATTTTATGTTAATTCAGTCAAAACATTACATGGAAGCTTGCAGGTAAATGTCCGCTACAGCTCTGAGTGTTAGAACTAGAGTCGATTTATCTTCAGAAATCGGCTTTTCTGAGTTTCCAGTTGGAAATACAACGTGAACACCCGCTGAAGTCGGAAATACAACTCGGAAAGTCGGGATAGTTCCACAAACCCCGACCTCTCCTAGTAAAGTTTGCTGCCCAACACATCAGCGGTGACTGAAACCAGAATAAACATGTTTGTGTTTAAATGTTAACTTAGTTAAAAGGTAGAGCTTTGTAACTTCTACGCAGATATTAAGATAACAAAAAGCATGTTTGTTAACTAAACATCTCTCTGCTAACATTAGAAGCTGGTTGCTAACACGTTTAGCCTCTGAAATTATCACCAACAAAAAAGGGAAACAGGGCGGTTTTGCAAGTTTTCAGTCTTGGTCAACCTGAGCGCTCCCAGCTTGGATGTGACGTCAATCACATAAATTGATGTGATTCACATAAAAATGACAATATTTCTTTCAAAAATATTTTTAAAATTAAAATTTTTGTTTTCAAAAATGTATAACATTTAGGTGTTATTAAAATCAGAAATAAAATAAAAAAATTGGATGTGACGTCATTCCCATGAATTGACGTGATTTACATAAAAATCACAAGATTTCTTTCAAAAATATGTTTAAAAGAAATCTATAACATTTGGGTGTTTTTAATATCAGAAATTAAAAAATAAAAGTTGGATGTGACGTCATTCCCATAAATTGACGTGATTCACATAGAAATGACAATATTTCTTTCAGAAATATTTTTTAAATTGAAATTTTTGTTTTAGAAAAGCAATAACATTTTAGAAATAACATCTAGTAGCAGCTAGTTTGCAATTAATTCGACATTAAACAAATTTAAATAAAGACGATGAAAGCGGAGCCTCGTATACAAAAGGCAAAAGCAAACTTTCTGCTCTCATGATGCTGGAAAGGACAAGTAAAAAAAAAATTTAAAAAAAAGTCACTTTAGCATCTTTATTTGGGCTCCCAGTACATAAATCAAGGATATGTTCATCAATACACAGTCTGCTTTGGATCTCAATACAATGGAGTAAAGTTCGGACTGATGCGATAAACCAACAGTTTACTGGCGAAACTACAGTCCTATGTACACAACCTTAATTTAAAGATCTGTATTTTCTCATGATTAACATTTATCATACTGAATAGTAGTTGACTAGGTACGATCACAAGGCCATTTCGCAATTTTAGCTGCTACGTCTTGGATGCACTTTCACAGCAGATGTAACGTAAACTTTATTCGTAGCTCTAGAATGAGTGTGCACGTGTTCGAGCGTGGCCTCTGTACTTCAAATAGACATCGAATGGAGTCAGCGTCACATTTTGTTTTTTTGATAGGAGCCATCGATGCACTTTGAAATATAAGCAGACCATTTTTTTTTTTTTTTATTCCTAAAGTCAGACACCGAAGTTCTGCTGGTCCGATTCGGCAAAGGACCAGGTGATACCACAGAACAGGTAATGAACCCAAAAACGGAGGAAGATTTGTTTCTTTTTTTTTTTTTTTTATCAAAAAAGTTCAAGACCTGAGATTTTTTAGTGGAACAAAATGTTTAAACATAAAAAAAAAGTGTAAACTGTTGCAGCGTTGAATACTAGCTATCTTCCCTTTTGTGACCAGAGACATGCACATTAAAATCAATGCCAGCTCGCGATAAAACTTTTTTTTTCCTTCCAGCCACGTTCTTAAAACTCTTCGTTTTTTTATTTTATTTCCTATTGCAAGTAGTAACACATCTACGCATTTAATTTTACATCGGACAGTTCGACGAGGTTCATCAGTGTGGAGACACAACTGAGGGCGATGCGGAACTCATAACTTAAGACAAATAAATTCACTTTTAAAATTCATAAAACATGATAATACCTTATCCTAGACCATCCTAGGAACTCGCATAGTTACAAGTTCATTCCTTGGGCACTTAGTAAAGAGTCCAGCATGTCGAATGTGTTTTTGTAGTCAGTGTGTTGGCCGTTGGGCATCAGCACGCCGTTCGTCCCGTCGTGGTGGTGCTCCATCGTCCTCTGGCCGCCGTCCGAGTAGTGCGACGAGCTCAGGCCTCCTTTGGACGACCTGCTCTTCGACGAGTGGTGGTGGTGGTTCCCGGAGTCGGAGTGCGGCCTCTTCCGAGACGAGCCGCCGTCTCCGTAGTGGCCGCCGGCAGCTCGGACGGTTAACGAGGCGCTGTTGGAGCCGAGCGAGTAGGCGTGACCGTGTTTTGAGTGGCGGTGCCCACTGTGCTCTTTGTGCTTGTCTTTGCCGGACGTGTTGGAGCCTGGCTCCGAGCCGCCGTGGCGCTCCGACGACACTTTGATGCGCATTTTGATTTCCTCGCCGGTGGCGGAGCCGTTCTCGCCGTAGGCGGACAGCCGGGGCTTTTTGGAGCTTGATTTTTCTCTCCGGCCGTCGCCCGACTGGTGGCCCTGCTGGCCGGAGCGCTTCTTGTGGTGGTGGGAGGCGGCCGGGGCGGCGTACACGTCCTCCTTCAGGACGCCCTGCAGGGCCAGCTCCGCCGCCTGCTTCTCACGGTACTTTTCCAGAGTCAAGACTTTCTGCGGCCGCGAAAAAGCGGCGAGCTGCTGCTGCTCGCTCGGCGCGCCTGCAGTTTTGTGCTTGTGTTTGACCAGTGTGAAGTCCGAGTGGGGGGGCTGGGAGTACTGGTCGTAGCCACAAGTCTTGGACTGGTCGCTGAGCGGCTGGTACAAGGCGTAGGGGGCTGCAATGGCGTTCAGGGTGGGCATGTCGGTGGAGTCCGAGGACGACGTGGAGGGGAAGAAGGAGTTGGCGACGCCAGGAAGACTTTCTAAGGACGTCCCCTGGAAGGCAGCGTCCACTGCTGAGCCCTCCGTCTTTGGTTTTTTAGCGGCTTGAATGGCCTAAAAGACGGAAATAGACGATTAAACATGGACAGAACCAGTTGCGTCGTCTCCAACGAAGCCGTTTCCAGTGACGTACCCTCCAGTTTCGTATTCTCTTCAGTTTGCTGGGCGTCCTCTCCAGGATCTGAAGAAACTCATGCGTAAGCTCTGAATGTAAGACAAGATATTGGCCACGGTTACACAATGTTTTTTAATTCAGAATCAGAATAATCTCCTTAAGGTTTACATGGAAATATTAATTCTGAATTAACGTTTACATGGAAAACACATTTTCTTAATTATGTTTTAAAGCCAGGGGTTGGAAAGAGTTCTGATTGGTTGGATGATGGAGGTGATGTACCGTACCGTACGTACATACGTACATACATCTACCAGAAGTTAAAAATCCCTTTGTTTCTTTTCGACGATGTGAGAAAACGTCGTAATAAACATTTTTACTTGATGTGAAAGAAACCTTGCGAAAGAAATTGATTGAAGGTGTCTACAGGATATTTCAGGAACCATATAGCCTGTTATGGTTTTTAATTTAATTTTATTTATCACTTTTTAAAATTTAAATCATAAACATGTGTAAAAAAATGTTGCGATTTTCATGTGAATTGTTAATTGCTACCATAATGGCAAACAAAACAACAAATAAATAAAAACAAAAAATTTAATAAAAAAAGGTTTTAAAAAAAGAAATTGCATTTATTTGAAAAGAGGTTGTTAAACTTTTTTCACTTCTAAAATTGTGGAATAAAAAATCCTGATGTATGATTTTTTGATTCCCACCCCTAAATTCAAAATATCAATTAATTGCCATTTAATTTGATTATTTAGGAGATATTGATAGAAACAGCCTAAGCAGTTAATATCAAAGAAAACCAGCATGTAGGCCCGTACCGTCTAGCAGCTGCAGCGTCACGGTGCGGTCCAAATACTCCCACCAGTGTTTCCCATCTGTAGACACGGGGATCTCCCAGTTGGACCACTTACAGGCCAGATGGATGCAGACGCATGCAACAACAGTGGGCCTGTACTGCAGGCAGAAGGTGGTGAGGTGCAAACTGCAAGAGACAACCACCACGAAGATGCATCCGTCAACTCGGAGACTTTAGTAGACATTCTACACAACCACGTCTAAAACTTTATTTAAATCACCAATGAGTGAATTAACACATCTGCACAACCTTACCTTCCCCAACTGGAAAACATACGTGTGTCAGAACATGTTTCTACATGTTTACAGTAACAAAATTGAACCTGCATGAGCTCGTATTACGCTTTTATTTTTATGTGAAAAAGAAAAAATAGAACAATGTTTCTCAATCTCTTGATGTGAGATAAATGTAAAATTTGTGAATCAAATGCATTAGTCATAAATTTATTAATGATCGCACATTTTCACACGATCACGTAAACTCAGAGACTGAGAAACACCGCTGCTGCTGGGTTTTAAGTCTTCTGGGGTTAATTTCCCTGACATGTTGCATCCTGTTTACCAAACTACACTGCAAACTGGCCGCGGAGGAAAACCACATGAGGAAGAGCTGCGTGGAGATGAAACTGAACGCAATCTGGGCCCATAATTATCAAGCGTACTACAAATCACCAACACAAGCTGCATTTCTGGAAAAAAAAACAGCTCAAAGCTTTGATGAGAGATCTGGAACTAAATTTAATTATTATTATATATTTTATTAATATTCAGGTGTGTAAATAAATCAGATTATTGCTCGGCCCTTATCCCTACACACCTTCATAAGATCCATTTCATCACTTCATGGTTAAAACTTTGCTCAAACCCCCAGTATTTAATGTACAATCTCATGCTTGTCTTCTGCCCCCTGGTGGACACCGTCTGCTCTGCAATTAATGGGACATGTCACATATCTGCTTATTTTTAATTCAGATACAAAAGAATTTTCTCCCTGTAATTTTAGTCGGACTTTCAGGGCTTAAACGCTCCTTTTAAAAAACTTTTTTGAATATTTTCCATATCCAAGAAGCCACATGTTCCTTAAATGGCTGTGAACTACAATACATGTTTAATAAATAATGAATATATATTTGTGTGTTATGTTGCTTAAACTCTCCAATGGTTAGTATCTCGTACAACCAGAAACGACTAAATGAACATGCTGCGTTTGTTCCAGCTGCAACAAAAATAACACCAGAGATGAAAATGTTTCTTAATGTGGTCTCATTTCCTGTTGACTTTTAGCTGGGAGAAATGTTCAAGCTTTACAAACAAACTCCAGATGTACGTTTTTTTAATAAATCAGTTAACTGAACCTGAATAAATAGACTAAAATGAGTTTGGCTGCCTTAAATCTCAGCAGAAGCTAATTCCGCCGATTTCTGCACGCCTTCTGAAGCGATGTGTTGCTTCTAAATTCTCGACCCACATGTGGGACATGAGAACATTTCAGGTGTTCACCAGAAAAAATTGTGAAAAATATTCTATATTGACCAAATAAATTCAGGATTTTATCATGGCTGACAAAATTAAACCATTAACAAAGAGCTAAATTTAAAATAAAACACCTTAATTTACCTCTTTAACACATTATGTATAAATCCACATTAATCCTACTTTTTTATGAAGACAGACCGTCTTTGGTATATTTAATCATTATTCCTTCTGATCCTGAAACATTTTCTGCTTGTTACTTTCTTTTCTTAGTTTCTCTTTTCATCATTTCAGAAAATAATCTTCACTTAAACTTTTGCAATTGCTCCAGATGTACATTTTTAATGTTAACTAAACCCAAATGAATGAAATAAAATGATTTTTGGCTGCCTTCAAACTCAGCAGAAGCTAATTCGTTCTCTCTCAAACACTACGGGGAGAAAAAAAACGATTTTCCTACGACCTCTTAAGCGATCTGTTGTTTCTACAACTCTTATTTAGGTTGTTTCTGAGAGCAAATGAGCAGGAACAGGTACGTACAAGCAGCGGGGTGCCTGGATTTTTGTGAAAAATATACAATTTATATTGATCAAATAAATTCATTATTTTATCTTAGCTGTCAAAATTAAACCATGACGAAACAAATCGAATTTTAAATCCTTACTTCTTTAACACAATGTATAAATCCTCCTTATTTATGAAGATTCAAGCCTTATATGTAGATGATTCTGTAGGATCATCGGGGAATGGAGGGTCACAAACACCAATAAAAGTTATCTTTGGGGTCATGGCTAAAAAAGCTTGCTGTATAACATAATAATAACAGCCAACGTTTACGACTGGCCTCGGCATTTGGGTTGAAATATCATTTACGGAAACTGAGGAGAAGCTGCATTCATCCTGATAAATACTGGCCCAGAATTATAATCTGTATGAACTTTGTGTCACATGAAGCTCAAAGTACTACACCACAGGACGAAGGTTTTTTTCTCTAAGCACGTAATCCTGCCACACGAGTCCATTTCACCCAAATAAAAACATTTAATCTCCAGAAACAAGTTCCAGTTTGCAGGATAGTTTGGTTATTTCACTGTTAGCGCCTCTGGGATAAAAAAAAAGCAAAATATTAATAAAGAACTGTGAACTATACTTACCAAGAAACTCTAATAGTTTAAGAATCTTTAGCGGCAATCTATATTCAGGCTACCGTTTGTGCTTTTTTTTCTCTTTTTTCTCTTTTTTAAAGACATGTGCACTCCGTACCAAGCAACCTTTGAGAGGTGAACAGCACCACTACACTCCACGTTGTGCATTCAACCCCTATGTGCCAACACAGAGCCCTTGTACAATACACCGCACACAGCAGCCCGGCCGGTACTTCCCAACCAAGGGGGGTTCCCGGGGTCCGGGCGCAAACAGGGCGTTGGACACAGGAAGGGGCACCCTGCAGGACAGGAAGCTATAGTGTGCCATTACAGTGCAAGAATGGGAACAGGATAATAACCTGTTGGTAGCCATGAAATAGGAAGTCTGTGCCAAATCCTTGCTTGCTGTAAAACAGAGAGAAGGTTCATTTTAGAGCTCATTTTATGGTGAGGATTTGTAAAACACAGCCGGATGAAATCATAGATGTACATAATCAAGGCTCAATGCTTCATGGAGGAGTTTTGAACGCCATCAGCGGCGGCCATCTTACCACAGGCAAGCTCAAATATGAGGAAAAGTGACATTTATAATGTAGAGTTAAATAAATCGTATTATTATCAGTATTGATGGCTGAATGGAACGTTTTGGAAAGTAAATTCTTTTAGAAAAACTTTTGTGATTTTTCGTGAATTATTATGTCAAGAAGTCATTACCACTGCGCCATCTGGTGGATATAAAATGAAATGTTAACTCTATAAATGTTTTCATGCATTTTTAATCATTTTGTCTGAAATAAAACACAACTGATCATAATAAATTACTGCAAACAAACTAAAAACACTGGATGCAACAATAACACTTTTCTCCAAACCAATAAGGTACCGATACTTGAATTTTGCAGTCACAGAGTACTGATATTAATACTTCTACCACACTAAAATACAATGAATTGGAAGACAGGTTTTATTTTCTTCTCTGCTTTTTACGACAAACAATGGTGAAAATGAGAAAATAAAAATTTAATGAGAAAATAAACATTCTAATAAATTGGGATCAGTTATTGGTATCGATAGACTTTTATAGACGAATACGGGAACAATTACCTTAGAGTGGTATCGATACTGATAGCGTTATCGGTGCAACCCTAAAATTAACATAAATGCTTGTCCCTGTGTATATAATTTACCCCAGTAAGTTTATTTTCAAACAAAAGGTCGCGGTTATATGTATTTATAATATGGATGGGCATTTGATTAAATTGTCTATCGATTATCATGAAAATTATCGATTATCGATTAATCATTAATATTTCTATATTACAATTCAATATTTATAACTATATTTAAATTAAGTGAAAGTGGGGAAAAAATGTGTTTCCTTATTTCAGATTTTTCTTACATGAACGACTCTTGCGGCAGTTAAATGGGATTCATTCAATGGTTACACTGGAAAATATGAGTTAAATCGATTAAAAGTGCATTTAATCAATTAAAATCTTAACTATCCATTAATTATGCCCATCTCTAATTTATAACTATGCAGGATCAAAACCAGATGTCTGATGTTCATTACAAATCAAGATGTTTAAAAATTGGTATAAAATTGAGCAAATTATGGTTATTTATAAACTATATGTCAACTTTAAATCAGTGTTAAGAGTGAGCTGACTGTGGTAAGATGGCCGCCCGGTGCGGACTCCTTTATTATGCATGTCTATGCATGAAGGTGCCCAGAGTAAAGACAGGAAAGGGGAAATACCTCGCACTAGCTGGGAACACTTCACAACATCTGTGTGAGGGTGATCAACTGTTATTTCAAAACCTGCAAAGTGTTGAAGAGAGACGATGAGAAAACGAGAAGACGCTCGTTTGTTTCGGAAAACAGACGAGTCGCAGATTAGTTTAAAAACATGAACATGCAAACACAGCTCGGGTCGGCAGAAACGACTAGTTTCCAAAGCATAGTGTGTGCGGCTGTAAAAAGCTCACCCAGCGTTTGCAGCACTATCGTTTCCAGGACTACCAGCTCTTGTGCCTGCAGCTGGAAAGCCTGAAAAAGATGGAGAGATGAAGAATTAGAAGAAGAAAAACAAGGTTCACCTGCAGAAATACTCCCCACTGACTGGTCGGGCAGGGATCACGTGATTCTGCATTTATTCTCACTGGATTTTTACAGTAATAACTGTTTTTAGAATCAATACACGATGGACCGAGTAGATATTGGCTGTCCTAATAGATGCTACATAGAAAGTTAAAGTAGTTTATTTATTTTTTTACACAAAACTAAACAGAATCACTGTAATGTTAAACATTAATTAGCCACCAGATGACAGATTTGTTTAGAGAAGGAGCTCTTAGCTATTATGCTGCAAACAAGTGGAACATTGGATCATGTGTATTTTTATTATTTTGAATGATTGTGTTTGAATGATTTTATTGTAATTCCTATGCTTATGTAAGGCACTTTGAATTATCTTGAACCTGAAAAGTGCTATGTAAATAAACTTGCCTAGCCTTGCTTTACATGACATCATCTAATTAGAATAATGGTGCAGTCGAGAGGAATGACGATAGCATAAAATTATTTTTCCTCTGCCTTTGTTTTTAGTTTGGTAATATTATTAAAGATTCACACACTAGAGCTGTGCAATATATTTTCAAAAGATTTTAATATTTAGATTTAACATTTAGACTTTCAAATATACTGAGATTTACACACACACCAGATATAGAATAAGGGCATATCGTTTACATCGAGTCAGCTTGCTTTGAGTTAAAACTGTCTCGTTTTTAGCATATTGCACAACTGTGTCCTTGTTCTGATCATTGAGTTATTTTTTATCGTTTTAATACACAACGGCTTTCATTTCAGTCAAATATTGAAGTGCACATGTGCTTATGATCCTTAATAAAAGTGCATTTAGCACTTAAGGCTGTAAATTTGAATTGTCCACCGGTTCCTTGACCCAAAAAAATATTGATATATAAAAAGAAGGTAAAGATAAAGATATGAAACTTGGTTCATATCGCCCAGCCCTAGTCCACACTCTTTATTAATATCTTAAGAGGTGGAGTGTCAAAAAGTAAATGATTTTTTATGTCAGCCTCCTAAATTCTCCAATAACACCTGAAAAAGTTGCTGCTGGGTCTGAAAACTCGCCAAATAAAGCAACTAAGTCGCTAAGTTAGCAACACTTGGAGTGATGTGGAAAGAGACAAGTTCACAAAGTTCTTTTTTTAAACATCTTTACTAAGAAATTTAAAACTCCAATTTCCATTTTGTTATAACCACAGCTCGACTTACACACCGATGTTCATGTGCGTGAATATTAGTGCAACTAACACGGTCAAAAATATGGTTACACTGCTGTCCACGGTAGAGACACTTTGGATGAGTTTTTTTACCAGCATGTAAATAATTTCGCTCATTAAACACAAACTAAATATGCAAATTAAGTCTGATTTTGGCCTGAAAAGTGTGTGAATCCGAGGTTTATCATCAATTTACTGACATATGATTGCACGTTTTGTGCGTTGTGTCTGCATATTTAATGACCTGACACGCTCGACCCGCATATAAAGAGCAAATCCAACGGTTACGTGTCACAGATGCTGAGAAAACAGAACGGATCGCCTGCCTTGTTCCTTTGGAGGATTTAATTAATTAGATGAAATACACAATAAAGCATAAAGCTGACAAATTAATAATGTTCTTTTAACCATTAGGAACCTTGAAGAAAACTTCAATGTAACCTGAAAGCTGGATGTATTTGTAATGTAACTGCAGCAACATCGGCCCAGTGTTTACGGAGCAGGTGGGATTATATTAAAAACGTTTCTGTGTACATGCAGAGAGAAGTTTAGTGGCACTGCAGAGGTTTAAAGGTGATTGTTGACATGAAAACCATCATCTGCAGGTTTCTCTGACTGTTACTGGTTTATGTGTAACTCACACACTCAGCCTGCATGATTACAAATATTTGAGCTGAAAAGGACACAGCTGGTAAAGATGATGAAATTTACCACACAGGGCTCAATGTAGAGCGTTCGGACTTCCTTTGAAGACCCGACTGAGCCAAATCATGTCACAGGCCGCTTCATCCTTAAGAAATACGGTAAAATTGTGAACCAAGGTTGTAAAATATCACAGCTGTGGATTTTTTTCCATCTGAAAACCAACCCGAGAGAACACTGTGTGCCTCATCCACATTTAAAACGAGGAACCAGTAACTCTGTCACGTCTCATCACAAGCAGGGTACACACAACAAAAATAACACTAAACTCCGAAGATTACCACCAAAACTTTGCAGCCACAATGAAAACGCATCTGCCTGAAAATATCCGGAAACCACAAAAAGCAGCGAAGGAACAAAAAGCCTAAAAAGAACTTGAGGTGAAACTTGTCTGCACCACAAAGTAGGTCAGACAGCATGAAAATAAGCTGATCTGCCTTTCAGATTCAGCCTTTAACCCACATATCTGAAGGAAAATAAACACAATCCCGCCCTGGAAAGGTCAATGCGTTAACTATAAGCGCCATGTTGTCAACAAACACAAAATAAAGCAGGTATGGTGCAATCAGACTATTTGAGTTGCAATTTCAAACAAAAAAACAATATTTCCTCCTGCTGAGCTTATAACTATGAAACCAGGACAGACAGCTGGATTTATAGATTAATAAATATCTAATATATGAAGTAACATGTCACAGAGACAGCTCGTCTACAACCAGCAGATTTTATGTTACATAACAGAAGTCTGGGTGTTCGCAAAGATTCTCAGTCATCCTGAGGAAACTGGACCATCTGAAAGGCTTCAGCTTGCAGCTGTGAGCGTAAACCTCACACTCAGCCTGCATGGTTACAAATATCCAAGCTGCACGTGGTCGGCCACAGAGGGACCCAGCTGGCGAAGATGATGAAACAGAAACCACTTAAACCTTTACCGCCAGGCCGAACCGAGAAGAGGCCCTTCAGATGAGAGGTCGAGTGTTTAAAGGAGGGCCAAGAAAAATAAGCACAGATGCTTTTAGACAAAGAAAAACATGAAAAAATGCTGCAACTTCTTTAAATTGAAGAGACGGGAATAAAAAAGTCAAGATTTCTAGCTTCATAAGGCCTTAATATGTCACAGGAAGCATCATCATCAAGTCTGGGCTGAAATAAAAGCAGAAAAACTCAACCAGTTTAATAATAAAAGACACTTACACTGCTTTTAGTGTCTAGGGCTGGCTCTTGTGGGTTAGTAAAGGCATGGGCGATTTTAATGACGTGCTCCAGCTTTCTGGGTTGCTCCTCAACTTTGGCTGCCAGGAACAACGTAGTCTGGGAAATTATCTGTAAACAGAGAAATGATAGAAACAACTCAATTTCCCAAACACGTAGCACCACAAATAACGAGCCAAAACTGCGTATTTGTACTTACATTTCTGTGGAATTTGGTGAAGGAATGAATCATATAAAACCTATGCATATAAACTATCGCAGTATTGATGATTAATTGAGATCTGGGTGAAGAGTTGAGGAAAATACACGATGACACGCAGTTACAACCAACTAGAAGAGCATTAACCAGAGCTAGGCTCAAACTGGCCTTAAATCAAACTCCTAACTTCAAATTTATCAATTTTATACAGATTTATTTATAACTTTGAGATAAACCTTGAATAAAGACGCAGAAAAACTCAGAATTAATTTATTTCTGTTATATGAAGACACGAAGCAAACAATAGAAATCTAAAGAGATCAGACAAAAGCTAAGTGAGCTAGCAGGCCCAAACACCGGCAGTTAGCCATAAAAAAATCGATTTAACCTACTTAATTTGGATTATTTTCGAAATAAAATACCGTATCTGATAATATCAGATTATTACATAAGTGGTAAAGGTTCAAATATAATAATAAAACGAGCTCGACGAGAGGCTAATGCTACCCGGCTAGCCGTCCTGCGGTTCAGAAAGGATACACGTTGAGCCTCTGGCCGATGTCCTGGATCAGGTTGGCGGCTTGTTGTCGGTAGGAAAGCTCCCTGTCCGCCTCGATGCCGCAGCGGCGAGACGGCGTGTTTTCCAGCTGCTCCCGGGTAAAGAGCCATTTCGTAGAGGGTCCCCGGTGCACCGCCATTACGCTCCCACGGCCAAGCCCGACGGTGTTAGCATCGGGAGGGAGTGGGACGACAGGGGCACCGGAAGGATGAAAGGAAAAGTTTAAAACCGGTAATTGGGTTTCTTAACAGCGCCTCCTATCGGCCGGCGGTGCGCCACTACATTCTCATAACATAATTATTACGTTGCAAAGTTACTAAGTTACATTACTCGCATTACTGTAATTGAGTAGCTCTTTTGTGTACTCATACTTGTTCAAGTAGTTTTCAAAAGGTGTAGTTTTACTTTTACTTAAGTACAGTTTCATTTAAGTAATATACTTCGGTGCATTTTACATCACAAACGTTACAGGGTGTAAAAAAAAAGGGTTGAAACAGAAAAGAAAACATTGTGGTGGATGACCGTGCACCACTATTTGTTGTTAAAAACTAACTTTTTACTTTTACTCAAAGTACATTTAAGATTATTAACTTTTTATTTTTACTTGAGTAGACTGGTAACTTTACTTAAACTTAAGTAAAATCACATCAAAGTAAAAATACTTGTACTTGAGTATATATATTTTTTGAGTATTTTTGAGTATATATATTTTTTTACTCTGCCTTTTAGGATTTATTATTTTATATTATTATATTGTATTGTATTATTTATATATACTGTACATTTTTTCTTTTATGTTCAATCTATCCATATCTCTTGTAATTCTCGCATCTCTTGTGCGTTTGTTGTTTTTAATCTGGTCTTTAAAAACTAACATGTCTGACACTATTTGTACAGTGAAGTATTCATTAAAGATGTAAGAAAAAAACATACTTTTTTGCTGTATTTTTATTGTAGGCCTATTTAATTATATTATTTAAGTTTAATTAGTCAGGGTTTTTTAACCAATACTAGATTTTGATAATTGATAGTCCAGGGGTTTAGATAGTCAATAATTTCTATGAATTATTATACACAGTTAAATAAAATTAAAAAAGAAAACGATAGAAAACTAAATATGTAGTGGGGAAAAAAGGAAGTAAAGAGCACCAATAAAGTAGATGAACAAATAAACATGAAAATTGGTCTTGATATTGATACAGAGTTAGTTCATAGCCTATATAGGCTACATATGATTGTGGAGCAGTGTACACTCATACTCAGTAACAGCGTTTGTTTGCATGTAACAATCATTTCGTTTTTAACTTATGTTGGTTCGCTTTGGTTAACCATAAAAGAAGAGCTGAAATACCCAGATTAATCACTAGAGGTCACGCTTGTGCATTTTCTCTTATTTAGCTGGTCATGATTTTCCATAATTATTCATCTCATGAAACTTTATTCTATTAAATCACCTTTTATTTTTCTGTCTCCGTTATCCATTACTTTGTTTTATATATTTGCACATTTTTATTTTATTTATTTTTTTAATCTATTTTCTATAAAACACAAAGTTAAAATTTTGGAAGTGCAACCAGATATTTCGACATTTAGGACCACAACACCGTCATTACTTTGTATCTGCCACTAAAGGGAAGCAGAGAGCAATGACCGAGTTTAAAGCTCTGTAGCGTTTAATTAGGCTTGTCTCGTGCCAGCAATTTCCCTCATTTCTATTTGAGCATCACAGAAGAGAGGTCCATTAAAACGGTTTAACATCTATTTACTCAGTAGGTTTTACTTTTTTTCTGATTCCTGCGTGTCTACATCGGCGCGCACAATCCTCACGGGACAGATGTTTTCATCGTTGATGAGGCGTGGAGAGCGCGCGACAGAAGTAACTGAAGCTCCGGTTTGACTGGAGCAAAGTCTCGTGAACTCCATCGAGTTTAGTAATTAGACACCAGGTGTAGCTGTTTCGAACATCATAAATGGGAGGGGAATTTTTTGACCACGATTTATCACATTTCTTTTATGACTGTGTGCGAGATCGTTTGTGAAGTTTGTGAGTTTATGGAAATACTAGTTCCGGTTACAACTTTTAAAAGTAAAAGTCTTAATTAGATAGGTGGTTAACTTTTCCTTGCATCAGAGAAAGTCAGAAAACATGGTTCAGAAAATATATGAAGTAAACTTTATTCTCTTAGACTTTTATTTAAAGTCGTATTTTAAATAAAGAAACAATATCCTTTGGGTGTCCCAACATTTTTTAGATTTGACACAATACCAATTTTTAAAGTAAATGTCTGATTATTATCAAGAATGATGTAGATATTTTTATCCCTTTAAAGCAAAATCACATGGTTATCAATAAACATTGTTACTGCAAGGGCAATATGGAATACTGATTAAACTCATAAACATAAATACTTGAAAAATACTTTTAAAATCAATATAAAACATGAGTACATTAAATAAAACCAAATGAAAATAAATGTATTTTAAATTTAAACTGCACAACAAATTAATTTTTATTCTTCAACTGAAAGAAAATCATTTTCAAGAAGTTGTATATAAACAGAACATCTTCATCATCATTAACACACACACCACTGGAATATCAAGTTTTAACATGCAAAGGTTTAGATATAGCTTAGTAAACATTTGAAACATAGTAAACATTTGAAGCTCTTATTAGTTCATTCTACCATATAACTATTATGATGTTATGAGCCATTATAATAGTAATTGACTAATTACATTGTTGTCATGTGTTATGTAGGATTGGATATCATGTAATTTTACAGTGTAGCTATTTTGCCATTGTTATAACAAATTATGTTTGAAACTGCATTTCGCAATTGCAGCAGAAGTTAATAGTCCAAACAAATTTCTTTCAGGAAAATAATGTTTTTTTTTATTTCATCATCACATCTGACATCATGGTAATGTAAAATGAAATACAGAGAAGCAACACACCAGAGCATGTGATTTTATTGCCAAAAACTGTGAAAGGAGGATACAGATAGCCTGTTTTGCATTAGCACTGTGCATTTGCATTGAATTCAGTATTTTGACTGGCAGAACAAAGTATCAATTTGCTGACCCCTACCGTATATAAGAAGTAGAAGTTGGCACAGCCAGCTTATTTACGTTCCTCTTTTTATATCAATACTTTTAGTCAGTTTTAACCTTTTAATGCATGAATTATGAAGAAACAGGGCCACATGTTTTTTTTTGCATACAGCAATTTACTTACACATACTTTAAACAGTGATGCTTTTTTATTTCTTAATCATATCTTACTTTTTATCATTATTTTATGCATTTTGATATTTCATTCAAAATGATAAATTAAATATTCTTTTCGTATTTCTATCATATGGATATTCTACAAAAATATGGCCGTATCATTATCTTTTCCCTTTTTTTTTTACAAAAGAAAGTTTGGTAATTGCAATTAGTGACAGTGTATTGCATGACTTGCTGATGTCCCTTGCAGTGGCACAATTACACATTTCCCATCCCCACCCATGAATATACTGGAAAACAGCTGTCACATAGGTGTCCACTGTAGGGGACACTATGCACGAAAGGATTAATTATAAATGTTACTTTTTCAAAATTGTTTACATGCTTGTCTATTAAATGTTTTGCACGGGGTGGTGTTTTAATCTCACTGTATACATAATTAAAGCATAAAGAAGGAAGTAGCCTTATTCACTTTCATTTCATGGTAATAAACTATTTAGTTTACAAGTTTGACATTTTAGAGATTTATCATATATGTTGAGTTTATATTTTCTGCTTAAAACACGATAATATAGTGGGTAGAGGTTAGTGATAATCTGGTATTAACTTGCTGTATAACTAAAGGGATTAAACAAAGAGTAAATTTATGTGTTTTAATGGTTTAACATATAGGCAGTTTCTTTTAACTTATTCAATGGAAATCGGAAAATACGTTTGTAAGTAAACGATGAAAAATTTTTAATATTAAAGTCACAACTTTATTTTGAACTTCAACCAGTCCAACTTCCGGTGTTGTCTCGCTTACGCTGTGCACTTTGGCGCAGCTGGGCTCGCAGCCCTCCTCCCTCTCTCTCCGTCTCCGGGTCTCGTGTGAAAAGCTGCACCTCTCACCCAGGTGGGACATTTTTGGAGCGCCTCTCTGGATCCGCATCTCACCGCCGAGAAGATGACAGAGCCGTCCCCGCAGGACTCCACCGCCATCCCGGTCCCGGCCGCTGTTGTGGACCCCAAGGTGGTGAACGGGCAGTGCGAGCAACAAGAGCCGGAGCCCAGCGCAGAAAGTCAGGGAGGGGGTTTCAAGATGGACCAAGAGATGAAGATAACAGAGAGCATAGAGGACGGAGGTGGGTGGTGTCACACTTGTTTGTTGGGATTAATGTCTCTGATGTGGGCAGGGCGCAGCCTGCGTAATTATAGGAGAGTAAACTAATGCTTTACTTACTAATAAGTTAATTAAAACCCTTTTTTCTGCCCACATCAAAAAGAATTAAATCTTGATTTCAACAATTTTACCAAATGACTCTTAGACTTCTTTTAATGCATTTAACAATCTTACATCTGAGCTGGCTGGCCACTGAAATGGACATTAAAGCTTCCAAAAACATTAATTTTCTCAAAGAAAAATTCAGGATGCTCCTTCGTATGTGTAACATTTACATTTAATGTTCCTGTAAGTTAAGAGGGAGTAAACAACAGGGAGAGTGACGCCACACCAAACTCCAAATGAATGGATCATTAATGTGGTGTTTACAGCTTGTTGCACGGATATAATTATGAATACCTATTAGTAGGTGTGCAAATTATCAAATAGTTCATTAATAGATAGTTGTTTTATCTTATCTATCGATGATCGATTCATTTATAAGTGGCAAATTTTATTAGAAGCTGAATTTCCCTCTGAATCAAAATGAAAATGCTATCTTTCTTACGAAAAAGAAAATACAAATCCTATTCCTTCAAATATTTATTCTTAAAAGCAGTGAACAGCATACTCACAAATGGAACAATTATTTTTACTACTATTTTTAGTAGTAGTAATATTTTAATGATAAAATGTAATTTATAATAAATTATAAGAAATTTTGATGGGAGCCGATGAAGCAACCCGGAGGTGCAACCGAAAATATGACATCAGCTGTGGGGCTATGAATGTATAATTAGACCTAATGACCGTGTGGGAGGACCTACAAACATGTATGCAGACCTACAGTGCAGTGCTGGTGTGTGTGTGTGTGTGTGTGTGTGCGAATATAGCCAGTGAATGACAGACGTCCATTATACACCAATGAAAGCTGTGGATTATTCATAAACTGGTTCCCGTTGCTCTGAATCACTGTATATAAACTGTATCTAAGATGTATGTGCGTGACTCCAAGCTTGCACACATAACTGCTCCCTGGGCTGTAGGGAGCCGTTGCTAAAGCTTTTGAAATGTCTTTCTACGGTTACAGCAGCAGTTTATGTAAAGCAGCACTTTTTGGGACAGGTTTCACAATAGAATGGGGCTCGATTGGGACCTGGAACAACTTAATGCTGTTCGGAAACGAAAAGTCGTAGCGAAATAATTCTTGGAGCATTAGTTCCAGAAGCTTCGAGGAACGTGAGGTGTAATTTATTTTTTGGTAATGTTAACAGAATTTGTACAGCGACATTATAATCCACAAACAGGAGCCCCGGATTTTGCAATTTAGTTTAATGGGAGAAAAGCTAGACTTTCTGACCTTTCGGCCTCTATAGTTGGAAAACTATAAGTTGTACGATTTCGGACCCCAACAAAAATGTTCCCAATAAAATTTCCAATGTTATGATGCATAATTTGTGTATGTAGAGCGAAAACTGTGGCATGAGAGATATTTTTTTGAAGACATTTTTTGAGCCAAAAAGCATTGCTTGAGTGGACAGGGAATTTTGGTGATTTTCTGATTTTCCCTAAAATTTAACTTGTGATTGTGAAAAAACCGTAAAAGATCCAACGATTTCCTTTCAGTGTGTCAAAGTTTCATCTTTCATTACCCGTCTAAACTTTGAATGAGCCTGAGATGCCTGAGGTTCCCAAAGTGGTGTGGGTTTTGGGATTATATCAGGCAAATCCCATTCATTTCATTCAAGTCAGTTTTTTGCGAATAACTTCCACATATTATTTCCCAATTATGAACAAAGTGGAAGCACACCAATCCTGATCACACGTCTTCATATAACCTTTGTGGGGATTTTGTTAAAGGCACAGCAGGAGGTACCGTTAGTTTGGGGAAAACTAAATGAATTTATGGGCTTCAATGCTCAGTGCATTGGCCCCATGATTAGGAGCTGAACTGTCGGATTTTTTAATAGATCACTAAACATAGCGCTGTGTAAGTGGTCGGATCCCCACTCATTCATTCATAGAATGAATTCTCATTCTTTTTTTATAAATTAAGGACAATTCCTACTAAGCTTCTAAATCTTTATGGCTCGCTGTCCTGCAGATACACCTGACTTAAATTGATGGCTCAGTAGCAGACTTGTGCAGAGCTTGTTGAAGATCCAGTTAAAGCCCAGCCCAAAAAAACCTGCCAAAAGTAAAATATTTTAAAATGTGAAGTCTTATTTGACCCTTTAACAAACTATGGAGAAAAAAAAAATCCACTTTTTGAGGGGGGTATACCTATCATTTATTACCCCACGAAATGACAAAATTACTATAGTGTATTATTTTACAACCTGTTATCCTTTAAGGGGCAGAAGACAAGTATGTTATATACTTTACTGCAGGGCTTTGAGCAAAGGTTTTACCATGAAGAAATGCAAAATAGCTGAGGACTGTATTTATTACACATATTATGTTTAGCTTTATGGGGTTCATGTAAATCAGAGAGTAAACGTTGCATATCTGCAGGATATGAGGTCATTGGTGGGACATCACTGCTCCAACCTGACCTTACTGTAAGCTGCAGTTTTTAAATCTTTCTGACAGTCTTTCACAAGTTTTCTTTATTATGTTTTTTTCCCCATTAATTTTCAGTTGAATGTTGGCTTGACACTTACATACCTTAAAAAACAAATTTAAAATAGTATCTTTAGTAATTTTTTATAGTTAATGTGGTTGCACCAATGAAAAGTGTCGAAAAATGACACAAATTAAAACTCCAGGTCCTTGAGTTTGAAGATATTGAGATCAGATGGTGCCAAACTGGCTAGAATTATCTAAACTAAAACCTTTCTAACATTCAACGTTAACCTTTGCAGAGAACCTGTCATTTCATTTAATCTCATTTTCATTTCATTCAATATCTTTATCATGAAAGTTGTTTTTTTGGTAAGCTCAT
>JBAMHT010000025.1:12995281-13005674 GCA_037177075.1 Craterocephalus fluviatilis | reverse complement strand
TGGGCTCAGTACACTCCAAACCGAGGTCGGGAGACAGGGACGAGGTGGTTCCACGCTGAAGCAGCAGCTAACTCTATAGCAATAATAATACATTTTATTTGGTAGCGCCTTTCAGGACATCCAAGGACACTTTACAGAAAGAAAAAGAAAAAACCATAGGTAGCCTACAATAGAAATGCTAAAATAGAAAACAAGATAGACAATTAAAAGGCCAAAATAAACAACAACAGGTTAAGAACAGAGGGGACACAAGGAGATAAGTTATACATTATAAGCTGATTTAAACAAATGGGTTTTTAGTCTAGACTTGAACAGGATGAAGCTGTCGGTGTTCCTGATGTCTGGGGGAAGGGAGTTCCCAAGTCGGGGAGCAGAGCGACTGAAAGCTCTGCTCCCCATGGTGTTGAGGTGGGCAGAAGGAACGGTGAGATGGATGGAGGAGGAGGACCTGAGGGAGCGCGAGGGAGTGGCGATGTGGATGAGGTCAGACAGGTAGAGGGGGGAGAGGTTTTGGATCGTCTTATCAGTATGGAGGATTTTGAAGGTGGATCTGAATTTAACCGGAAGCCAGTGAAACTGGTGAAGAACAGGGTGATGTGGTGGAAGGAGGGGGTCCTGGTGATGATGCGGTCCGCTGAGTTCTGGACCAGTTGAAGTTTATGGAGGAATTTGGGGGGACACCAAAGAGGAGAGAGTTGCAGTAGTCGAGGCGGGAAGTGACTAGACTGTGGACCAAGATGGCAGCAGTGTGGGGGTGAGAGAGGGTTTGAGACGATTTATGAAGCGTAGATGGAAGTAGGCAGACCGGACAATATTACTGATGTGGGCATGAAAAGAAAGGGTGCTGTCAAGGACGGCACCCAGACTCTTTACCTGAGGGGAGGGGGAAACTGTGGAATTGTCGATGGTCACAGAAAAGCTGTTAGTTTTAGAGATTGTGGATTTGGTGCCGACAAGAAGAAGTTTGAGGAAGTTGGAGGTGAACCATGTTTTCTTTTTTTTTCCCACTTCATCTTGTAACTATTGTACTGTAGGATCATAAATACTCTCTAAACGAGATTATTTATAATGAGCAATCTTTGAAATCGTAGACCATAGCTTTAATAAATGCTCTAATTGTTGATCATGTTAAGTTACTTAAGTGATTGCTGATTTTAAAGTAGAACAAGCTATTACTTACATGAAAACTACCTAAGTTGTAAGCTTGGCTCAGTTTTGTTAAGTTTAGCTGGTTTAACTGACCTTAACAAAAACAAAACACAAATCTTTGTATTTGTGGGATAAAAACAGATTTTTTTGTTATTGGAGAATATTTACAGGCTTGAAAGATTCGTTCATCATTCTTTCATCAGTTACAAGAGTCAAAAATAATTCATTTAAGTATCAAACCTAACCCTAACTTTACAAGCTGTTGCTGACTTTAAAATACAAGCTATTGCTAAGACTTGCAAATTGTGTTTAGCTGTTTGGCTAAACCCAATTTCTACTCATGTACAAGTAAAAGGATCAATCTAAAAATTTCTTTGAGTAAAAAATTATTGTAATTGAGTAAAATGACTCATTTAAAAAACTACCAAGAAAATTACAAATTACTCAAAAACTACTTAAGTTGAGTAAATATTATTCATTGCTTTCAACCTCTGGTAGGGAGTGTCAACATTTGTATAATGAATTGCTTATATGATGGAGTATAAATCTGGTGTGCTGTCTCCTAATTGTTGTTGAATTAGAGAGGTATTTGTACTGGAACATTTCAAGGAATAAGATGAAAGTGTAATGTCATGCTTTCACATTCTCAAATTAACACCATTTTCTTAGCTTAGTTGTTACCGCCCCCCCCACCACACACAGTAACACACAGTAACACACACATTAACACACACAGTAACACACACACACACACACAGTAACACACGCAGTAACACACAGTAACACACACAGTAACACACACACAGTAACACACAGTAACACACAGTAACACACAGTAACACACAGTAACACACACAGTAACACACAGTAACACACACAGTAACACACAGTAACACACACAGTAACACAGTAACACACACAGTAACACACAGTAACACACAGTAACACACACAGTAACACACAGTAACACACGCAGTAACACACAGTAACACACAGTAACACACAGTAACACAGTAACACACACAGTAACACACAGTAACACACATTAACACACACAGTAACTGACACAGTAACACACACAGTAACACACAGTAACACAGTAACACACAGTAACACAGTAACACACACAGTAACACACAGTAACACACAGTAACACAGTAACACACACAGTAACACACAGTAACACACACACACACTATGCAACCAGCTACATCTGGACGTCTGTTGGCTTTGGCAGCGGTGATTTGCTGCTGCAGCCTGTCTTTGTGGGCCAAAGAGCAGCTGATGACACATAATTATTGATCCAGTCTCTCCTGGCAACCCCACCCCCACCACCCCCCTCCTCCCCTAAAGGTCTTATTTAACCATTAACTCAATGAGCTCATAGGAGGGGAAAGAGAACGCAGCTCGCTGGAAAACTACACCTCTCCGGAGTTGTGAGACGGGTGTGGGGGGGTTGGCTTACCTGGTCTCCGTGCGCGTGCCTGCCGATGATGATGGGCTTCAGCCAGCCGGGCACCAGGCGGGGGATGTTCTTACAGATGATGGCCTCCCTGAACACCGTGCCCCCCAGGATGTTACGGATGGTCCCGTTGGGCGAGCGCCACATCTGCTTCAGCTTGAACTCCTCCACGCGCTTCTCGTCCGGCGTGATGGTGGCGCACTTGATGCCCACGTTGTAGCGCTGCACCGCCTCCGCCGCCTCCACCGTCACCCGGTCGTCGGTGGCGTCCCGGTTCTCCATGCCGAGGTCGTAGCTGTGCGGGAGAGACGGCTTTTAACGGAGCCAGAATAAAACCTACATGCAGCAGTTCAGTCTGGTGGAAAGTTTTATTTCTGAACCAGTTTCTGCACTAAAGAATATTTGGAGCATTAGAGAAACATAAACATGTTTTAATGTGGAAAACTCTACATACAAACTGAGAACTCAGTAAAATATAAACTATGAACATCCTAATATGTTTCCAACTTACTAAGGAAACCGTGTGAATCTGTGAGAGGAATGGATGACCCACCATATTTACCAAGTAGAGTTACATTCGGTCAAAAAAACATTAGCATCACCTGGAAAATCAAAAGGACTTAAAGAGTTTTAAACAAAGAAGTAATTTAAACCTTTTTATAATATTTATTTTGCAGAAGTACAAATAAATTATATTTTTTGTGCTTGCAAACCTATTCCAATATATCTAAAAAATATAAACCAATTAAAACTCTGAAGCAGCAACACATGAAAAGAAAATGAGAAAGTTAAAAGGCGGCAGTTTAGGGTGTCAGCATTGGCTATAAAAGGATCAGCCACCAAAGTTTAGTCTTTCCAAAAAATGACGGGTTAGAAAATCATCAACATGTTTAAGAAATGTTTCTCCTTGACAGGTTGTAAAGAACTTTGGTCTTTCAGCATCTACAGAGCACAATGTTAAAGGTTCAGGGCGTCTGGAGAAACTCAGACTGGAAGAGAAACACGAAATCCCAAACTGACCAATCACAATGGTGTATTTCTGGGCAACTGTGCAGCACAGCAGGGGTGGAAGAGGTGCACGTCTAGCCTCTAGCGTCGGCATAATTAATCGCAGATTGATTAACTGAATGATTAAGAATTTCATCAATGACGAGATTTTTTAAATCAGTAAAAACAATTTATCTTTAGACTGGTGCTGGAGTTGTGTCTGAGCCCGTATTTGCCAGTCTAACCACTGAATGAATCCCATTTTTCCCATCTTGGAATAAAGATGTAAATGCTGGTTTCCTGCTTCCGCTGCATTTTATGTCACCTATAAATACGAATAGAATAGAAACGATTAGCAGGAAATGGTTCGTTTATTCTTCCGATAGCTGATTTAGACAATTTAATCCAATGCCCATCTCCAGCTGTAACCAGCAGTGTCTGACAGCTCCATCTATCTCTTGTAGAAAATGCATGCAGTATCATGAAGGTCTGGGTTTTCTGTAAATCCTCCAGCTAAACGCATCAGATGCTTCTCACCACAGGACAGAAAAAGACCATTTCTAATGGCAGCAGCAGAAGCGTGGATGGAGCCATTTAACGAGATGGAAATGGGATTATTTGTGCTCCAGTGTGAAGCATTTAGCAGCGGCCCTGAACAGGAACTCACCAGGCACTGAAAGGAACATATGCTGCTGCTGCTGCTGCAGGCCGAATTTTTAAAGTACAACTAATTTAATGTGGAACATAATAAGTCTGTCAGAGAACACATTAATGAATGGTGAAAGAATGTGAGCTCGCATAAAGTAAAGCACAAGTCAAACTGCTGCTGGGACTTGGTTCCAGCTAGACTGAAGCTAATTAGGATTCTGGTGAGCCCTGCTGCAGCAGTGCTTCTAAGCAGGGTGTATAAGGATGTAGAGGTGTTTTTGGAGGGCGTTGGTAATGTTTATTTTGATGATTGACACTAATGAAACGAGGGCTGGTTCATAGATTCACCAAAAAACACTGATGGTCCAGAAGGAAGTGACCCAAAGGCAGCTTATTGTAAAAACATGGTTGAAAACACTTTTCTTCTAAATAAATAAATTGGACCTTCAATTCCAACTAACGTAAAATTAAGAAGGTCGACCTTTCTACTTTAATTCAGCTGGAATATAAGTTTTTAACCACAAAACAGAAAATGTGAGATACATCATTAATGGTTTGTGGTTCTAATCGAAACTTGTTTGGGTGTTTGGGCTTGATAAAGGCTTTTACCTGAGTTTTTTTTGGTAATTTTGTTGGGGCTGCAGCTAATACTGGTGTTTCTTGTGCACATAGATTGTATGTACTGGATTCAGTCAGATCCTCTGGATGGGATCTAAATGCAGCTTTTTTGGGCCATGTTCAGCTCACCTGGTAAAACAGGTGTTTTTAATACAAAAACAGCCACCACTCCTCATATGAGGTGCTCCTGGATTCATTTGTAGCTGAATAGGGCTGGGTATCACTCCCTATAGCAGAATGTCTCCCCCTGGGCATAAAGGTTACCAGACCTACAAATTTTTTTTTTTTTTTTAAAGTACCACAATTATTACAGTTACAATCTCTACAGGAGGAATCGGGACATGGTAAACTGTAAACAATGAACAATGGGGGCCGATAGAGTCAATGGATGTTAGATAGGGGAAACTAGCGTTAAGAAAGCCGAGAAGAGCTGGACTAGAAAAACAGCCGGAAGATTTCAGAGTCGGCAGGAATGCTGCCACCAGCAACCTTAGAAAGCATCTGGGTTGCTGTCGCATAGGGGGGAGGCTGTTGACTTTACGATATTGGCAAACAGGATCAAAGTCAAACTTCTAGGAAAGACAAAGGGAGGCGCCTTAAAAATCGACCACCAAGTTTCTGGGCTTGCAGAAAAAACCCAGAAGGCATTATAAACAAATAAGACGGGAGGTAAATTTGTATAGTTTTGGTTTAATGACACTAGGTAAATAGTGTCAGATGATGGTGTGTTTTCACTGGGCAACAAAAAGAGACTCACAACAGGCTTCGTTCACTCATGGTGCAATTTGGATTAAAAATAACTAAAGCAGGAAAGATTTTTAAAAAAAGCCATTTTTCTAATTTTCTGTGTTTTATGTGTGGTTATTTAAAGTCCAACATTCCTGGTCTGTTTATTCTTACAACTGAAGTAATGTAACTCAGGAAACAGATTTTATTTCCTGATCAGGCTGTTAGAACATAGTGATAAAATTATTTATAATCTTTCAAATCTTCAAACTCTTAAATATTTTGAACTAAATTGATCATTTTTATTTTGTGAGCACAATATATTCTGAGATTATGATGTTAAATATGTTTTCATTTTATGCTGATGTTCGTAGCTTTCTCAGTTTGTTTTCTTATTAAAAAGGTGCTCCTGATGATTGTCTGCTTTGTTTTCTAACAGAATTTATTATGTTTTCTGTTAGCGTCCTTTACAAACATAAAAGTTATTTATTTAATTTTCTTTTTGGTTTTGACTGCACATTTTTCTTTCGTCTACCCCTTTAACTTACTCCCCCCTGCCTCACCCAGCATTATTATGCTACTAGAACAGATCTTTATTTATTAAATGGCAGTGGGCGCATCTCGTCACCTCAACTACATTAGATTTTTTATATTCTTATTCATTTTACTTCTTTTCAATTAATTAATTAATTTTTTTTATTATTTTTGTGCATGTTCTTACCATACACTTACTCATCTATGTCATACAAATAAGCTGTAAGATGAAAAGCTTTTATAATAGAAAAGCATTTGTTCTGAATCCCGTTTATTAAAGACTGAGCTCAGTTAAACACTGACAGCAGTGAGAATAATAACATTAAATTTCTACAACATGACACCGAAAGGCCCAATACATTTAGAACCAGTGCAGCAAAAATGACAAATTTCTTATTGTAGCAATTTAACACAAATTATAAGTTGTCTTTTTCCAAAAGTTCATGCAACATTTGTGGCTCTAAAGGGAGTTTTTTTTTTATAAGCTGGGCTGAGGGCACAAATGGCTCTTTGGATTGTAAAGGTTGACGACCCTGTCTAAGCAAACAGCACTTGCAATAAAAGTGCATAAGTTGTGGTATTGTGTGAAAAAACTCAGAACGTCCCACAGAAACCTCAGGCGTGAATGCCATTGTTAAATTTAAGCACTCTTCTCAACCGTCCACGCCTTACAAAACACAATTAAAGCTCAAATTTACCAAAATAAAAGCACAGCTTCAGCATCACAACATGTGTTTGTACACAATCAGTACCGCCCCCTTTTTCATGTTTTAAATTTCATATTTACATCACCAAAGACAAATTTTTATCTAATAATTTGCAAGTATGATTCCTACTGACTCTTTGAGTTCAGCCAGTGATGCAGAGATGCGAACGTCATGGCCCAGCAGGTACAGCGTGGTTATGAGATCGCTCCACTGGACCAATTCCCCCAACGGGCCGCCACTGAAGGCATTTTCTGCTATCTTGAAACCCGACTCCTTGGTGAGCAGGCCTAAGTGAACCAGGATCTGAAGGAGAACAAAAACAACAAAAAAAAGGCAGAAAAATTAAACTGAGGCTAATAAATAATCTGCAGTTGAAGATTTGTGCATTTCTCATGTTTCTGGATGATTCTGCAAAGAAACTAGTGAAGTTTTATTACAAATAAAAGAGCAAAAAAGCTGTTTTTCCTTGTCAGAGCCTGTAAAACAAGCCGTCAGGTGAACAACACTGTGTGGTTTTAGTCCCTGATGGGAACACGGTGTTCGGGAGAAGAGAGTAATAGCAGGCTTTGTTGGAAGTGACCCATGTACTTTTCATTGTTGAGCGCCTGCCCCTGCCCCAAAGCGCACCCATCAAGGATTAATATGAGCGGATTAATATCCAAAAGAGATTAAAAGCATAAATAAAGAACAGGTTTTTAAAATGCTCTTTGTTTGATAAGGAAGGGGTGATAAGTGAGATAGCAAATACAGGTAGCTGCTGTATGCGGACGGATGGGGAAGGGATACGATGGAATATTCATGTAATTTCTTGGCTGTTTGCTTCCATTAGCTTTTCAGACTAAAGTGGGACACATTAAAAGTGTGAGTAAGTGTGTATGTGCGCTCTGATAGCACGGGGACTTGTGTAATGGTTGTTAAAAATTGAGGTCAGTAATTGGCTCTGTAATGCAGGGATTTTAATTAGGGTACGGTATTTAGTTGTGCTGGTTATATTCCGGTTTAAAATGATGGATGTGCAGTTTCACTCGGATACGCCCACCTTCTTCCTCCGCTGTTTGGTCAGGTCCTGCTTGGCGGCCAGAGAGCGGATGGCGCTGAGCCACGGCTCGGCCATGCGTTTGATCCTCAGCATCATCCAGCGAAACTCCTCCCGTTGTGACATCGAGCGGTAAAGCCCCTCAAAACTGGTCCGGATCTCTGCCTGCACACAAATAAAAAGAAACTGCTGAAGGATGTGTGTGTTAACTTCCTTCATTTTGGTTTCCTATACTTAAAAGTATGCTCTTAAATCCCAACTGATACAGATATTGAGGTTGCCAAGTATGGAAGACTTAAACTTCCATAACGAAAATAATTAAACCAGTCAAAAAATATATTAAACACTAAATCCAAATGAAACTATTTACGCTATAATAAATGTAAGAAATATTTAAAAATATACATATATTTCTTGAAATGTTAAAAATGCTTTAATTACTATTGTATTAAACACAATTTACTCTGTTAAATTGATTTTAATATGTATTAATTCATCTATACATCTGCTCTTTTATCCTTGTATTCCTTTAGTTCATTCTGTTTGGTATTGAATTATTATTTTTCTCAGTTTTTCTTCTTAAAGTGAGCTTTTCACTTGTTCTATTTTATTGTTGCATTTATTGCCGTTTTTATTCTTCAGGTCACTCTTATGTGCTTGATTAAGTGCTACATTAATTAAAAGGCTGCAAGATGTTTTCTGCTCAGTTTCTTTGCAGGAGAAACAGGTGGTTGTCTGGGTTTTTGCCTTGGATTTAATTGCTGCTGGAGAGGGCAAGGTAATTAAAAAAATTATAGTAATTGTTTTTTTTTTTATCAGTGTATGTATTTATATTCTTTTAATAGTTTGTTTCCTTAAGCAAATAAAGTTGGCTCTTCTTTCAGAGTGAAAAAAAAATAAAGCAGAAATATCGATTTCTTTTTACAATTTGCACTTTTGTTGTTGCAAAAATGAAATCTTACCAGCACATTAACCCTTTAAATGATTTTTTGGGGGATTTTCTGCATAAATTTGTTCTTTTTCTCCTCCTGTTTCCTCTTTGTCTGTCTTTCTTACAGTACCGTCTATCAAATATTTTCTAGGCAATGAACCTCTCTTTTATGAACACAATCCAGACTGACACAAACACTGAACTAAAAAAATCTATTTCATGTTTATTATAAAAAGGTTGGACTTGTTAAAATATGTAAAAAGAAAAGAAGATGGAATGACGCATCAGTGAATCTGCTGAGGTAAGAACTACTCTGCAGAGGAAAACTTCTTGTTTGTTTTGTCTGAAGTGGGTACAGGAAACGAGCACATCAAAGAACATGTTATCGTACTGTAGCCTATTATTATGGTGACAGAAACAATAAATAACCAAGCATTTAGAGCTCCAAGTCGGGCCAAGTTGAACGCATATAAGAGATTTAGTTAGAGAGGAATGAATAAATCACTTTATGTAAAAGAGGAACTAAAAAAGGAAAATGGTAGATCAAAGTAAAGGAACTACAGAGGCAGGGTATTTTATCTAAATGCTGCATAAATTAGACATGATGATGACTAATCAGGCAGCAGATCATCTAACTGCATGTTGTGGTTTTCCAGTTTCGACTACATGGAAGTCAAATTAATGTCAAAATGAGAAAGTAAAGCCAGTCATCTATACGGTCTACTGGATTTGAAGACACATTATAAATCAACCACATCTGAAGGACAAAATCACACTTCTGATTGGTGTAATTCAGACACATAAAAAATCAGACTTATGGAAAGCTGGAGGAAGGAAAAGTAGTTAAAAAGACTGAGTTGGTGACAGAAAGATGGAGGGACAAACCACAGAGCCACTACCAGGCGCTAAGGTGGCTGAAACAAGACTGCTGTGGGGCATTAGCATCTCTCATCACGACAGGAAATCACTTCCACAGACTGAACCTATTAAAATCTGGACCTGAATAAAAATCTCCAAAGCCCATCTCTTCACCACACAGGGCTCAGTGCTGTTGATGCATCCAGCGAGGAGGAGGGGGGGGGGTGAAGAGAGCTTAATATTGATTCATCCGCAGCAGAGAGAAGGGGGTGTGTGTTTGTGGAGGAGCTCAAAGTGAGATTTGAGTGAACTGCTGCATTGGCCAGGATAGAAGATCATTATTCCAGATTTATCTAAAAGGTCCAGAAACTCTAGCTTTGGTTTATGAGAACACAGAAGAGACATGTGAGCATGGAGTCTGTTTGAATTTCTGCAGCTTCCTGGTAAATATCACAGATGTTTTATCAAACAACATTAACTCTTAAAGCTCTGATTGCGATCAGATCAGATGAGGTCACCTGGAGGCTGCAGTCGGCAGATCCTAGTTTTTGTTTTATGTTGGTGAACAGTGTAAAAACCGGAGCCAGGATAGTTGAAACTGACATTATCCGAGCTCAAAAAGGAATGCTGACATAGATACTAGGGCTGCTGCAGTCTCTGAGCTATAGTAGTGGCATGGCCCAAGGTTTTCTTAAAAACCAACACAACGACCAAAAAAACAAAAAAGAAAGCACAAA
>JBAMHT010000025.1:12892992-12903255 GCA_037177075.1 Craterocephalus fluviatilis | reverse complement strand
GGTTTTTACGAGTGCTCCAGACTTGTCGTAGTGATACAGAGTCTTGCGCAATTACTCTGCTGTTTTCCAAATCTATGTTTTTCACTACAGGATTGCATTTGTCCTAAATAGGAGCACTTGTCCAATTTAAAAATTCAATATTAAATACATCATCATATATCTTGCAGCTCTGCAGTTCGAATTATAAATTATGTTATCCACAACATTTTGGGCCTGATTTTGTTTTTTCAAAGTACAGGTCAATTGATGCTTTTGAATAACCTTTCAAGTGTATTTAGGCTATAGCGTGTGCAATTTTGTCTCACTATTTGGCTGTTCTTTAGTTATACTTCTGACCGAAGTTAGTTGTAGGTAAAGTTAGTTTTACGTTTGATATTCAACAGATATTCGGACCTCCTGTGTCCTGACCCAGTGCCTCTTTGTCGTGGGGTTGAGAGGCTGCAACTGTCCTAACGTTATATCTTCAATCAAAGATCTGAATCTCACAACAAAGCGGCACTGGGTCGAGAGACTGAATGTCCAAATATCTGTTGAATATCAAACCTAAAACTATTTTTACCTCAGTCTGACTGAACTGAAAATGACCGATTTCACTTTGTTGATCTAATGCAGCAGAACCTCGATCTCCGGACTGGTGAAATTCCTCTTATTTGACGTTGATGCCATTTTTGCGAATGAACGCGTTTTGACAGGCGTGGGAGGTCAGGCCTCACATGGAGTTATTGGGGCGTTAATTATGCAAATGAACGATTCTCGTGAAAGCACGCTCACTTACGTACAGGTGGAATGCATCAAGTTTACGAGGGACATTTACGCATTAATCTGACGTTAAGAGCGTTTTTTTAATCTGATGTGGCACACTCGTAGGAGCTCATCGTAGGAGAAGAAGTAAGAGAAAGTTACGACAAGAATACGAAAATGTTGTTGCATGAGGGCCAATGGGTTTTTTTTCACTTGGAAAATTTAGTTATTGTCTAATTTTTATTATTTTTTCAATTCAGTTAAATTAAGAAGCAGTGATTTATTTCACTAAATAATAATTTTCCCAACTATTTAGATTACTATTAAGAATTTTTCCTTTAAGAAGGGAGGGAATAAATTTGCACCAAACTGTATGTATTCATTCCTCAGTGAGTGGTTAGTTTTTAGCATTGTTGTTATTTTTATTTATATTTCATTTTTTATTTATTTCACCATCATTTGTTGTAAAAAGTCTAGAATAAAATAAAACCTGTTTTCCAATTCATACCATTTTTTAGTGTGGTAAAAGTATTGGTATAGGTACTGGGTATCGGCAAGTATCGGTATCGTATCGGTTTGGAAAAGGTGGTATCGTTTCATCCCTAGTTTTAAGGTACAAAATTAAGGTACGATATATTACATCAATACAGTGATACAGCGATTCGATGTTTGCCAAAATCTCAAATTCAGCCACGATATGATTTAAATCCGATTCGCTCTAGGATCCACCGATGGATATGAAATGATGTAAAGCAATATCATAACTGATTGATCACAATTATTTCCATTCATCACAAAAAACATTTAACCTTTCTTTATTCCTGAGCTCTGGCTTAAACATTCAGTTTAAAAGAAAATATTTTCAAAATAAAAGTGTGTTTGATAACTGGTTACTCTATATCGATTTTTGGCCGATGATTTTGGACCGATATCACTGACTCATTGACCATATGACTGATGTATCGATGTAGATTGATGCATTGTCCCACCCCTACTGTTTTGTGTGTTGATGTAAATGACACAGCAGAAACATTTAACTATTAACTACACACAAACGCACACACACACACCCACAGGCTCGTCACATATTTGCAGAAATTGTCCGAAAGCTCAGGAGTGACGGGGATGAATAAGAGCAGTGGGTGGCTGATGATGCAGCTCCCCGATGAATGAGGAAGAGGAAAAGCAGGTTAGAATACCTGGGAAAATAAAAAACCCTGAACAAACAGAAAAAAAAAAAGAAAAGAAAGAAACGATGCAGCACCATCTGCAGCCACCGAGCACAATGTGTGCAAATTGCTAATTACTGCTTGCACAGCTGTTGGTCTACAAGTGCTTTGTTGGCTACATGAAAACATGGCATTATGTGTCCCCCCTCCTCCTCCTCCCCCGCCGCTCCAACCCACACTGCAGCGTCTCGGCCCGGTTCTCCTGGATCATGATGCAGAGCTGCAGGACCAGCTGTGGCGCCGACTCAAGGAAGGTCTCCAGCAGGCGCAGCATGTTGACGTCGGCGTACTCGAACATCATGGCCCAGTACCAGCGCCGCTGGTGCTCCTTCTGCCGCCGCGACATCACGCCCAGGTACAGCGTCCGGATGTACCTGCAGATAGGAGGGGGGGACAAGTTTAACATCAGGATGAAACGTTATGAATGGATGAAGTTATGAAGACGTCAGAAAGTTCTCTGATGGGGGGATGAACGGATGAGAGGCAGGGGGGAGGTTTTGACTGGAAAAGGGAAAAGGAGGGATGAAAGGATGAATCGATGAGGAGAAGAAAAAGATAAACAAAAAAGAAGAAGGGATGAGTGGAGGAGGCGAGGAAATAAGGAAAACAAGGAGGGATGAAATGATGAGGGAAGGAAAGGAAGGATGAATGGATGAGGAGGGGAAAAAGATGAACAGAAGGAGGCATGAAAGGATGAGGGGAGGAAAAAAGAAAAAAAGAAGGGATGAAGGACTGAATGATGAGGAAGAGAAGGAGGGATGAAAGAATAAGGAGAAAGGATGAATAGATGATGGGAGGAAAAAAGATACACAGAAGGGATGAAAGGATGAATGCACGAGGAAGAGAAGCGGAGATGAATAGATGGGGGAAGAGGAGGGGAAGAGAGGGAAAAACAAGGGGTGAATGGATGTGGGGAGGGAAGACAGGATGAATGGATGAGTAAAAAAGAGATCAACGGATGAGGAGAGTAGAGGGAATATGTGGATGAAAAAAGGGAAATAGAAGAGGGATGAAAGGATGAATGTATGAGGAAGAGAGGCAGGGATGAATGGAGGAGGAGGGAAGGAGGAATGAACGGATGAGTGGAGTAGAGGAATAGATGAATGGATGAGTAAAGGATGGAGGCATGAACGGAAAGGATGAGTGGAAGAGGGGGAACGGCTGAGGAGGAAACAGCGCACGTGGGCGTGACGTCGGACCACTCACCGCGAGTGTGCACGTGTGCGTGTGTGTTTGTGTGCGCAAACAACCTTAATGACTCTGGGTGTCGCTACATGCGCCACGTGCACGGCGCCGTTAGCGTGTGCGCGCGCTGCTACCATTCAAGCCAGATGCGGGCGACATAAATAATGCAGCATGCGGAGGAAAAAGCCCGCGTGTGCGCGCGCCGCCCTCCTCCCGGTCTCCACGGAGAAGTGATGGATGCTTCAGCTCCGACATGAGGCGCACGCACCAAAAAAAAAAAGGAAAAGCGCGTGTTTGGGAAATAACCAGCAAAGAGGAAATCCTGCCTCCTGATTGGCTGGAACCACCACCACTTTCACTGATCCCACTCCCTCTCCTTGGTTTCTGTTCCTCACCCCTCCCCCTCACAACTACAACACCCCCCCAGCCTCTCCATCTCTAACGGATCTGTTTCAATCAGGCCGTACCATTTCCCTCTGTAAGGTGGGAGAGTCCACTCTGCAGGTGAAGGGGGGGGGGGTTAACCCTACAACTGAAGCAGGATGTAAACACATCACCTACGGTACCCAGAGACCACCAGCAAGTTTTCCCCCAGGAACAAAAAGCCATCGCTCTCCTCAAAGTTCCAACAAAAACTGACAAAAGCGCGTCCGACACACAAAAGGCTCATTTGCGTCTTTAGCTTTTTGCCCTGACGGCGCCATTAGTGCCCAGTTAGCGCTCAGTTAGCGCCCCAGTTAGCACCTCAGTTGGTCCATCTGTGTGTTTTATGCGCATGTTTGTGTGCAGCATGAAAAAGACGCGCTGCCAGGAGCACAGATGCTTTTCCTCTTTGTACTCTACATGCATGCTGACACTGAGGGGAAGAGCTGTGACACCGTTTTTCCACCGGTCACACGCGCTGGCACGCGGGAAAGCACACGCACACGCCGGCCAGACGTCTCAGATCTTCAGCTTTAGTTGTGGCGTGTGGTTTCAGCACCACGGACAGCGCTACTCTCATACTTTTTCATCAGGCTTTACGGCCAATTTAGTCATTTAAACGCCTCTTAGATAAACATTCTCCAGTTTAAGTTGCTGAATTTTACATCCACCCTTAAAAAGCCACTAAATCCTACTGATTATGGTTGCATCAATACCGATACCGGTTATTCTTCAGTTATCATATTTTCCTTCTTTCCTTAAGGGAGCAGAACAGCTTTGCAGTGAACATGAGGTTTTTACAAGTTAGTATCAAGCAAATTGCATCTATGTATTAGTAATAATAATAAATACTGGAATTGAACTTTTACTTGTTAAGGTCCATTAATACCAGGAATCGATTCCAGTTTATTACACAGAATGTTTATTTTCACTTGAAATTTTAGTTAGTTGTAATTTTTTATACATATCTAATTTTTTTTATCTATTTCACCATCGTTTGTTGTAAAAATCTGAGAAGAAAATAAAACCTATCTTCCAATTCATTGCATTTTTTTAGTGTGGTAGAAGTATTGGTATCGGTACACGGTATCTGCAAATATTGGTATCATATTGGTTTGGAAAAAAGCATTATTGTTGCATCCCTACTACTGATCTTTTACAGACATTTACATCCCGCCCAGGGGGTTTATTACCATAACCAGAATGTAGTTTATTCAGACGCTCTATAAACTTAATTCATTATGAGTGACCCATGATAACCCCATTATTTATCACATTTTCTTCATAAAAAAGAACATTATCACTACTATTTTGACCTGGAAAAGATGATGAAGTCATGTAGTTCAACTTTCGACCAATCAGAGAGCTTATATTGGCGGCAATGTCCAATCAGGAGCAGCCAAAGAAAAAACGTAAATATGTATATATTTTCATCAAAAGTAGGCAATAAAGAATGATTTTCAGATGATGAGTTTTATTTCTAAAATGTTCTGTTAATAATAAATTCCTTTATGTTTCTATATCTGCTGCTACATTCATTTTAAATCATTTTAACCTCATGAACTGTCCTGGAATTAGTGATGCTGAGTTTCTGACTGGGATTGAAATAAAAGAGAAGAAGAAAAACATGAATTAGCAAAGATTGGTTTGGAGTTTTAAAGGTTAAATGGCACCAAAAGCGGAAAAAAATGGATAAAGTTGCATTACTTCATAGGTAATCAGAGGAATTAGGATTAATATC
This sequence comes from Craterocephalus fluviatilis, assembly GCA_037177075.1. Lineage (NCBI taxonomy): Eukaryota > Metazoa > Chordata > Actinopteri > Atheriniformes > Atherinidae > Craterocephalus > Craterocephalus fluviatilis. The sequence continues at coordinate 12,897,936 of JBAMHT010000025.1, read as the reverse complement.
CAGTTTAATATCTTAATATCCAGTCAAGCCTGTCAGTATGGAGCAAAAACATCAACTCAGGAGTAAAGATAGGGATGGTACGATCCGATTCCAATGGATCGGTATCGAGTCAACATTACTTTAGTGCAGGATTTTAGTGGAGAATTATTTTCTTTTTATTCAGAAAATTATTTACTGCAGGTTTGCCACTGATGGTATGAGACTTTTCTGCTCTGGAATTTTTTAACTTTAATTTAAATATCTTCACAAACTTGCACTTTTACTTAAAACATTTGAACGTTGGGTCTGTTTTGTTTACAAAAAAAAAATAACCTGCCTTCCAATTCATTGCATTTTTTAAGTGTGGTAGAATTATCGGTATCGGCAAGTACTCATATTCAAGTATCGGTATCAGTTTGGAAAATAGTGGTATTGGTGCATCCCTAATTATTAATCACTTTTAGAGTGACAAAGAGAATCGGATCGGTATTGGATAATCCTGAGGCTGCAGTATCGGTATCAGATGTGAAAAAGTGGTATCGACCCATCCCGCTTACCTCCACACTTGCCCCAGTTGGAGGATGTGTATAATGGCCTGCCAGAGCCAGATTGTGGCCAGCTGCAGGCGGTCCTTGCCGGGATACAGGCACCCCAAAGCCACCGTGCCCCGCTTGGTCAGCCCCTCCACCTCCCCGAGCCCCCCGCCGGTGTAGTCCTGCACGAACCAGCGGAAACTCAGAATCTGGACCAGTACGGAGGGCACCAGTACGAAGAAGAGGGTGAGGCCGAACCAGAGGTAGTCCTGCCGCTGGTAGTAGTCCACCGCCAGGCACAGGTCCGTGCCCACGTCCCAGAAGAAGACCAGGAGGGCGAGGATGATCCAGAGGCAGTCCAGCCACAGCTGCTCGCGCGGGGGGCAGTGAGATTCCCGGATGCCGACCCCCCCGAGGGGCTGGCCCCCACCGAGCAGAGAGCCGAGGCAGGCTGAGCGGCAGCCCCAGTAGCAGGCGGAGGAGCGGCAGCACTGGCAGATGTGGATGGCGGCGGAGTCCAGCGGCTCCTCCGCGTCCATGTCGTACAGCTGCGCGAACCCGCCGCCTCCGCCGCACGCGGCCCCGGCTTTGCCGCCGTCCGACTGAGCGGCCATGTTCCCCTTCCCGCTCCTGCCCTCCTGAGAAACGCACGACAGCCGCACCGTTGTGCTCGCCGGTGGGGTGCGGACACCACGTCACTTCCCAGAAACCCGCTGTCCCGTTGCCTCTCGCGCCGCCGCGTCTGCTGCTGCTGTGTCTCTTTCTCGCCCGGGGCGCGCGGAGCCATCAGAGCCGGTGGCCGCGCGACGGCGGCTCCCCTTCTCCCTCGTGCGGTCGAGACACCGCCCCCGGGCGCTCGCGCGCGGCAGCAGCAGCGGAATCGGTATGTCTCCTAGTCCGGCAGCCCTGCATCGTCCCGTCCTGCGCGTGCGGTCATCTAGGGCTATGCGAGGCTATGACGTAATGCATCTCCCGCTGTTCTTAAGACATGAGAGAGAGTGAGTGAGTAAGAGGGGGGGCTGGGGGTATTGGGGGGGCGCCCAACCTGAAATGTTATTCTTTCAAACCCCAGCTCGCGCTCAGTCTTTCCCTTCACTTGAACCAGGAACACTCCGACACCCGCACTTCAACCTGCCCGCGCTCCGGCTGCAGGTTCCCGGCATCCGCGGCCACCGCTGCCCGCTCCTCTCCGCTCTGCAGCTCCAGCCTCTGCAGCTGCTGCTTCAAGTGATGGGCCGTTGGCGCACGAGCCGGATACAGGAACCAGTTCTTTGTAGCGACCGAGAAGAGTCGACTCCCGATAGAGGAGAGTCAAATCTTAGGAAATGTAAGATAAAGATAGAGATCTTATATTTCATAAGCAAAAGGGAATACATATACATTTATATATAAATATTAGCAATTATTGGTTTCTGAATATCTGAATTGGGGCTTCTTCAGCGGTTTCTGCCATTTTAGTCACAAGTTTTGTTACTCTTTGACAATAAAGCTGCCTGCATCTACAAGCTAACAAAGCTAACCCTGAACTAACAGAGGTACAGCTAAGGCACGACGTAAAGGACATGCCTCTAGTTGTAGGGCTGGACAATTAATCAACTTTTAATCGTGATTACAATATTGCCTTCTCACAATCATAAAAACACTGTAATCAAAGAAAAATTATTAATGTCATTTGTATGTAACAGAATGCATATAAACTGGGTATTCGCTTTTTATTGCTGTAATTATTTTAAAATTACAGCATGTAAAATGTAGCATTGTAGCACTCTCATTTTTCAGGCTGCTGGAAGCAAGAAGCTAGCAGTTGCAGATCTTCTTATTAACAGGGACATGTCTAGGATGAAACCAACACTGGTTAACCAGCACTGCAATTCCACCTCCCTTTAGCTTCCCGATAAAGTTATTAGTTATGAGTTATAAATAAATTCCCTCCCCCGAAAGTTGTCATGAGGGTAAACTCGACCTATCAAAGCTAAAGTAAACATGTTTATTTCTGCTGTGAAGTTTGACTTTTTAACATGGGAGTGTATGGGGACTGACTCCCCCAGTCCCTAGTGGTGAATGGAGGAACTGCAGGTTTTGGCACTTTGCTTCAAATTTCTTTGCCTGAGGTTGCTGCTTGACTTATAAGTTTATTTATAGATTTATTAGATAAACATAAGTGCTGGGCGGCAGTTAAAATTATTTATCACAATTGATCATATTGCTATGCAAAAAGTATATTGAATTCAGATGTTTGGTGTCAATCTGAACTTGAACAGTAATGTAATAAAATCAACTAAATCTGCTGTAGAATAAAAAAAAATCAGGATTTATTTATAAAAGGTAACAAGAAGGCAGTAAGAATTTCACCAAGGAATATTAAATAATTCGGAATTAAAATCTTAGGCATTTACATGGAAATATCAATTCCGAATTAAGGTTTACATCGAAAACATTCTTTCTTAATTCCCATTTAAAACCAGGTGTTTGGAAAGGTTCTGATTGGTTTGATAGTGTAAGTGATACCATATGTACGTATGACTACCAGAAGTTAAAAACTCTCCTTCCAGCTTCGTTTCTTTTTATTAACAGCATGAGAAAACTTAATAAGAACCATTTTTTGCTTAATGTTGATTCTAATTATGAAGCAGCAGCCAGCCGCCAGCATTGGTTTAGATGGGAAGGGCTGCTTTTGGTCCGGACGAGGGAACGAGCATGCTCAGAACGACTGGAATTTACTCAAAGTGGGTATAAGGTTTACATGATAGCAGATGACAGAGGAATTATTAAATTCTGAATCAAAACTGAATAAACCGGTCACTTTTCTCAGAATTTAATTCAGAATTAACGTTTGCATCTGGAATTAAGTGTTTACATGGTAATTTTTCATCTGTTTAAAGCACAATCAACTTTAATTCAGAATTAAAGAGGAATTAAAAATGTGGCCATCATATTTAGAATTCATCCTTCATTTATTTTTTATTATTTGACCAAAAAATCTAAACCTTGTTTAAGAAAAAAAAGCTTAGAAGCCGTTTAATAATTTAGAGTGAAGTAGAAGCTTGGACCATTTGGGAGTCGAAAGTGTTGACTCTTTAAAAAGAGCTGGATTTCCCATCACTTTCTTTCACGCACACGCGCTCAGTCCGCCCTCTGCCCGATCACAACTCCAGCCCCGAAAGCACATCTGCACGTGCGCTTGGCAGGATTGTGCCGCACACGCGCTGGATGGGAACACGGTGATTGGTTTCCAATGAAAACATCTTGTTCCTTCATTCCACACCCAGAAAGAAACAGAGAAAAGATTTAATCTACCAGTCACTGCTCCATCAACCTCCCCACCCTCATTTTCCCTTCCATTTGCGCTCCCCCAACCACCCCATTCCCCCCACCGCGCTCCCCTCGCATCCCTCCATCATCTCTCTCCGTGGGCTGACTGCCTCGTGGCTGCCAGACTAATCAGCCATGACACTCTGTATGTTGGGTTCCTGCTGGGAAGCAGAGGCATGGATCTGGGATGGACAGGGAAGGAAGGATGGGCCCAGGGGTGATGAAAGGAGGGGATGAGCGGAGATGAAGCTGTTCGAAAGGATGGCGAGACTGACGGGAAGAGTGCAAGAAAGAGGGAGATAAAGCAAGTGTTGGAGGGATGGAAAGGGTGTGTCGGACAGAGAGGGAGAAAAGCGACGTCTCAGAGAGAAACACGTGACTTACTGTAAGAATAAGGAGGGGAAAGAAAAATGCAAATAAATTTAAAAAGTAAAAAATCAATTAATTAACGAATATATGAATTAATGAATGAATGACTAAATAAATAAATAGATGAATAAATAATTAAATGAACGAATGAATAAATAAATTAACGAATGAATGAATAAATAGACTGATAAATAAATAAATAAATAAATAAAGGGGTATAATGTGGAAACATGAATAAGGGTAAAAAATCTTCAAAATCTTTTTGAAGGTCAGAAGAAAGAAAATTTAGGAGAAGTAAAGACAAACTGTTAAAAGGATTCTGAGTGGGCCGTGAAACATGCATAGGCTACTATTTATTTTGCTTACATCTACAAAATACCCACAATACACACCCTACAATGTAAAAAATATATTTGTTGTTTTATTTTAACACTTAAAGTCCTTGACCTAACTAGGAGACATTTGTATTTATTTATTTATTTATTTATTTATTTATAATACATACATTTTGCAACACTTTATGGTAAAAACTTCTCTCTGTTATTTGTCTTCTACCCCTTAAATGGATACGAGGAAGAAGAAGAAGATGCAACAGTATTTTCACCATAGACTGGAAAAAGAATGGACAAACCCTAAAACCACGTGACCCATAGGATTGTATTCATAGATATACATAATAAAGGCTAGATGAGTCGCCCGCGCTGCCGGCCAATGGAGTGGAACGTCCGCGCTGGGCGGCCATCTTTTCACA
>JBAMHT010000025.1:12800340-12812641 GCA_037177075.1 Craterocephalus fluviatilis | reverse complement strand
TAATTCCAAATTAAATTTGCATTAGGAATTAAGTGTTTACATGATCTGTGTAAAGCGGAATTAATGTTAATTCCGAATTAAAGAGGAATTAAAAGTCCCATGTAAATGTGGCCATTGACACGTTGGAACACTTTCTTGATATTCATCATGTAGCCGGTGATATCGCAAGGTTTACGTTTTGCTTGAGTTGACTTCCTGGATGCAAATTCTATGAAAATACAACTTTGTCATTTTCTGTCATGTTTATCACTGAAGAAAACCTGGTTATTATAATCCATGTATTTATATGTAAACCTCTTAAAGGCAAACCCAAGCAAAAATGTGAATAAAAGTAAAATTTTCTTAAAGTATTTATTTTGCCCTTTTTTATATAAAAAATGTTGCTGTATTTGTATTTTAGTATGACTAATACAATTAATACATACTGTAATGTAAATGCAGTATAATTACTGTGTAACGTATCAGAATTGTAGTGTATTATTGTTTCCACCAGGGGGCAGAAGACAAGTATAGGACTGCGTACAACGGGGATTTCAGTTTTTACCGTAAGTGAAGATAAAAGTCTCAGAAGCTAATAGCGCTACCAGTTTTCTTTGGAACTTGGAATTCAAAGACAATCTTGAAGGATATGATAAAGGGGTGTCGGAATTCCAAGCTGGGAACTTATAATTCACACAGGACCCCGAGATAGCAGTTTTAAGGTGGCTGTGCCCCAAACTACTTCTAAAATGACTTATAATCCATTATGTGTCTGTTTTGCGTCTCTAGGATAAACACCAGTGGACTGTTGTCATAAACATCGTCATCGAGACTTTGATTAGGAAAAATTGCATCTATATGTGTGATTTTATTATACAGTTATCAGTAAAACTGGCCGGAGCTTTAATAGTGCATGTTTTACAATCGGGTCTGTGATTTCTTAGCATTTGTAGACACTCAGAAATTAGTTGTAAACAAATAAAACGCACAATGTGTAAATGATGCTCAGAGCATTAAGGGGTTAAATTTGATGTATTATTAATGCTAAAGTGAGTGTCAGAGTGTTGGAGGACTCACTGATGTCCAGTGAAGTGGCTACTTTGCAGAATACCATCCACAGCCATGCATATATGAGAACACATCCTTCTAAATGGCCGTTTTCTATAATCGACTCTACGCATCACAGGGTTAACATCCTGTGAATTCATAGGTGAGATGTTGGCAGCGAAGTCAGCTCTGCATCGCGGCGCTGCCATGGAGACGTGGCGCTGGTGAGCGACGCCTTGCAGAGATGGAGAAGTGTAAATCCAAAGCTGGCCGTTAGGCCGAGTCACTCGTGCATCCGTGCGCTCCAGCGCCAGACAGCTCTGCACATCGGCTTCCTTTTCTGGCTGCACTTAGAAAAAAACAATATGGCCACTGTCTGGGTGCTGGGTCACACACTCAACCCCCCTTTCGAGGTTTGGCTGCCACAGAGTGAGACCAAATGCTCTGATCCAGGTTGAACTAACCGCTGACATGTGCACCTGTCGGACATGAGCTGCTGAAGGTGTGTGTGTGTGTGCGTTAATATGTTCATACTCTCTGCTCTCTGTGGGTGAGCTCTGCTGTCTGGAGTCTTCTGACTGAAATCGTGAATCTTGGCTGTAATTCTGTTAATCGCCATTTGCGCCCATATAAATTAGCAACTACTTGCATTCTGTAAATGCATTTTCTTTTTTTTTCCACCACACAGACAGACACATACACACACACACACAGATTGACTGTAAATGCTTTGGAGTGTGTCCGCCCGTACTAATCTGTTGGCCAGTAAAGGCTGACTGAGGCCTAGCAGGTGCTAGACACTTGTCTGTGGAATGTGGAGGGCCAGACCTCGGACCTCCCACCAGGAGTGTATGTGCCGGGCGGAGGGTGTGTGGGTGGCAGTCACCACCTGCTCTCCGCCTAATTTCAGTTTTTCTCAGGACCAAAACGCAACGCTGCAGCCCTCAGGAGTTCCGTCTAAATGATGGTATATGTAAATTAAAGCCCAGAAATGGAAATAAGCTGCACTTACAGCAGGAAAACTGCGACTGGTCCCGTTTTCAGTTAACAGAAATTCATATTTCAACAGTTTTAGTGTAAAAAGGAATGCTAAAAGTCTGAAAAAAAAAAAAAATTTAAGGCTTAATTATTCATATTTAGTATATTTAAATGTGTTAGAGGTGCAAATTGTTATACAACGCATGATTGTAATTCAACTAAAATAATAATAAAATGTTATTTTCATTCCAGAGCTCAACCTCTCCCATAATTAACCCTTTCATGTATGAATTGTTCAAAAATTACAAGGCTGCATGTTTTTCAGATGTGTACAGTGATTTTGATTTTCTTATTCTCCTTTTTATTTAATGTACTTGTATCAGAATATTTAACATGCTATATGTCTATTAGAGCTGGGCAATATGGCTGCAAATCAATATCACGATAATATTATTAACCTAACAGCGCTATGGTGCACAATTTCTATTTGCCCGATGTAATGTCAGACTGATATACGGGTCCACCGTGCCACTCTGTGTTCTGTACATGTTGGGATTCAGAGTTTTGGTTTGACTTAATTAATACTTGGACCAATTAGCATTGACTGGGCAGCCCCATTGGATTTTCATTTTCCTAGAATATCAATTTTATCGATATGGGCAAAAATGATATCAGTTATTATTGCAAATCTCGGCATCAGTAAATTTTCGATAAATCACCCACCCCTAATTTCTATCGCGTAAACATGCCGTATAAGTATTATTATTTTATAAATCTACCATCCTCACCCATGCATTTCAGATAAAACATATTTTAAAATAGAGCTGGACTTCCTGAACATCCCAAAGGTTCTCATTGGGGTTCAGGTCTGGGCTCTAACGTTCCCCGAACCATCTTTCATGATCTGAGCCCCATGAATCCTGATTTTGGAAAACGGCCGCGTTTAACCTGCTCATTCATGATATTCAGATATCAGCTGACCTTGTTGTTTGGACGCCTTAGGTCACATGACATCCTTCCATTCCTCCAGAGTCCAGTCTTTACGCTCTTAACCTGAAGCCTTTTCCTCCAGTTCGCTTCACTGATTACTGGTTTTCTTCTGGCTGCACAGCTGCTTCAGTCCCCTTCACATTCTTCATGTTCTTACTTTCACCAGTAAACATAATCCTGAGCTCTACTGTTGTTTTCTTCAAGTAGATTTCTCTAAACGTTTGCATGATCGCTATCATTCAGGATGTTTTTCCGACGAAATTTCATCCTAGAAGTTGATGGTTCCTCGATAGTATTATGATGCTATTATTAATATAATTAATATTCTTCCAGTTTTTAATACGTTTGACAATTCTTAACCCAGTTTTAGTTTCTACTTCTCCTTAATGTTTTCAGCGATCTGACCCTGACTGACATTGTTTCCACAACTCTTGATCATCAGAAAAACGAGAAGGTGCTCAGATGGTTGGAGTTAAATAACTTGTTGCAGCTCAAACATCATCATCTTTCTGCTTGCTCGGTTCAATCCAGGTGCTGACGTTTTCACAGTTGTTTCCAAACACTGTAAAGAAAAGCATCCAAAGCAGCAGCTTCCTCCATAAATTCCTCTTTTTGTTGATTTCTTACATTTTCCTTACCTACATTTTGAATATTGAAACAATAATTCCCCTGTTCCCAGTTTGTCCTACAGTAATGCGCAGCTTTAAGATTAATGAAATGTAAATATATGAGGAGATTTTTGCCCGTTACGTGACGGTAATGACTTTATCTCCTTGCACGCTCGCGACTCGGACTGCACCGAATTAACTGCAGAACTCTTTCCTGCAGCTCAGCATTAAAAATGCGATTAATTTGGGCTTATCAGCTCAGCTGCACGCAGCCTTAAATGCATGTGTGAATCAGCAGAAAACGCAGAGCGCGCGCTTTAATGTAGATTAATGCTACCTGCCTGCTTTCTGGCATCCTCTGCGGACAGCAATTAAGAGCAATAATCACCTTTTCATGGTCTGGTCCCTTAGTAGGTCATTATCCTCCATCTCCTCCTCACCTACCCTCTTCTATGGACAGTAATGAGGAAAGTTTGGAGGATGTATTGCTTTTTTAAGATGGGTATTCTGTTATTTTAATTCATAACGGTGTAAATAATATGCAGGATATTCAGTGTAATCAGCTGATTTCTTTCATTTTTTCTGTGAGGTGTTTTCATATGAGATTCAGCCAGGACCGAATGAAGGTAAAAGGGTGAATCACTGAGTTATTCCTCTCGCTTTTCCTCCCTTTCCTGCATCCTCTCTCATTTTTCCTGGTGTCAGGATGACTGATGGTGGCCAGCAGAAGCTTGTGTCCGGCATTATAGGCTCGACAAATAGCTGCGGCCCGCGCGGCCAGGCCTTGGACCAGACAGAAATCAATATTTCACCATTTAAAATCTATCAAAAGAAGATTTTTTTCCCCCCTTTTTGCCGCCTGCATTCCCGTCCACCGGCCACCTACCCCAACCCCCCCGTCCACGCAAGCACTCAGCGCCAGCAGTGAATCAGACACTTTGTAGTTACAACCAGTAATCAATAAGCTAGCACCTTCACAGATCTTAACCGCGGTCGCCTCGGAGTGGTGATGGATGGCGAGGAAGGTCGCGATTCATTTTGTCAGGCCATTAAGCCGGCGAATTCTGTCCACTTCATCCTGGAGATGATCATTTTTCACACTTCATGAGAGGCATAAATGGGTTGAGATGGAGGAGAGGGGAAGAGGAAAAGAGGAGGAAATGAGAGGAGCTGCAGCCCAGAAGAGGATGAGGATTGAGGCTGACGACCGCAGAGGTGCAAACCACACGGATAAACGCGTTGCCACAGGACAGATGGTTATGTAAACATCCGTTAAATATCACAATACGGCAATGTTAAAGCAAAACATGCATAATCGGCTCTGTTGTGTTCATATGAACATGATTCTGGCAGCCAATAAGGTGTCATGATGGCGATGATGCTGTTGTAATACTTCACAACAGATGTTTGAGGCCTGTATGAGTTCAAGAAATGTTTTATATTTGTATATATTTGTAGTCATTTACATCTTTAAACGTCTTATTTTTACTTAATTGATTCATTTTACAGGCATTTGTTTCATGTATTCATGTTTAATAGTTTCATACATGTTTCACATTACACTGAGGATATTAATGCTTTTTTGCAAAATAATAGGCTCTTAAATCCAAATTGTATGTATGTGAATCGTACAGATCTGAAGGGGTTTCTTTTGCATCCTAACTGAACTATAAGATCTGTTCAGCCAGTAAGACTTAATTTGACTCGTCTTATCTCTTATTCTTTCTCTTCGTTCTTTTCCTCTTTTTGTCTGATAATGTCTTCTTGTGTTTATTTGCTGAATAAGCAACAGTGTGTTGAAGCGTCAGTGTGTTATGCTTGCTAGCATGTACAAAGTGAAACTCGGCTGCAACATCAAGCGGCGTCCCAGATGAAAAATAAGCTGCAACTTTTAGCCTCAGCACACCTCGGAAATGCAGATGATCTAACATAGATGTCATCAGACGAGTCTGGAGTTAAGGATTTTAAAGTCAGAAAGTTGTGTAGTGTGTCTTTGATAAAACCTGTTGTAGAGCTCTCCTTCAGGGTTGGGACTGTTAGAAAAAAACAGCGTTTTCACAGTAAAACCTCATTGAACGCAGGAGTGTCGGCATTTGGTTGTTCACCATGATGGCATTGGATTTTTTTTCCAAAGCGTAACGTAATCAGCAACCTCCAACTGAGAAATGCGAAGTCTAACTGGAAGTACCAAAAGTTGCAGTTCCCCCCTCCTCCACTAGGGGGTGGCTGACTCAATCCCCATAGACTCCCATGTTACAAAGGCCAATGTTTATAGCCTGGTACAAAAAAAACGTTTCAGCTTCAATAGGTTAAGTTTACCTTCACTACAACTGTGAGAAGAGGGAATTTATTCATAACTCAACAATTTATATGTTATATACTTTGGAAATTCTTCAGAATTACAGAATTAGGGGCGTGTCCTTTTGATTGACAGATGTCAGATATCCAGCTACAAGTGTGTACCACAACTGTGGTTTTTAGCCAGCTAACCTTTATTTTAGCCCATCTACCTACTATACAGTAGCTGCTCAGTGCCTGTTAGCTTTGTTAGCTTGTAGCCACAGGCAACTCAGTTTGATGGGTGTCTCCACCATTTGCTTGTTAGCACATCAACTAAGATCACTGATTAATGGGCTAATGCTAACCTACGTTGTTTCTCACTTGAAGGAAATTCACTTTGGGAATCTCCGCTATTCTTATAAACACTTGTCTGATAATTCACGTCATCGCAAGATAAGAGAAAAATGAAAACCTAGACCATTGTCTGGTTAATGAGTGATTGAATTAAGGAGTTTTCCCCCATTACGGTCATCGGAGACCCCTGTTCTGCATGTGATAAACTACTCGTCAAGCTCTTTGCAAGCCTGTAAATGAGTCATGGACTCCTCTATGAGCTGCAGGGCCGGATTAAAACCCGGTTTATGTTGCACCGCTTGATTCAGGACTGAGTTTCTAACACGTCTTTGTGCTGTCTCAGTATTTTGAAAAGATTCTTCTTAGAGAAATGTCTTATTTTCCTCAGGGTCCACCAGAATGCTTCATCATATTAAAATCATGCAATGTTTCAGAGAGATGCTCCCACATCCCCTCCAAAGGGATCAAGTCGGTAAAAGTAGTTGCATTGCAAAAAAAACTTCTTAAATTAATGGTATTGTATCACAAGGAAAAATGTTGGTATCGCCCATCCCTGCTGGTTTAATTCCCTCACAACAGCAGTCCTGAATACTCCCTATAGCTTTTAAATATCAGTTTACGAGTAGACACTGTACAGCAAATAATCTTTTCCTTTTTTAAAGGAGAAAAAAGTGGTATTAACTAATTGTATCGTACAAATAGGGAAAGTGTTTGTATCCTTCATCCCTACTTTAACTCCTCTTAAAAGATTAGCCCGGTCTATAATTCATTAAAACCTCTGAACTGTCTGAAATAAGCTGAAATGCCGACAAAAAGAGCATCCAGGAAGCTGAAAGACAACAGTGAGCTTTACAGCGTCTGCACTGTGTGTAACCAAATCAGTCAGGGGAGAAATTGATTCCTGCCAACCCCCCCCCTACACACACACACACCCTCCAAACACACACTGGAAGAACTTTATCACTATAAAGCACACAAGGGCAAAGTAACCATGAACAAGTCCCACTAGTCAAACTGATTATGTTTACAAAATGGCAAAGTGGTAAATTAGTTGAGCTATAACACTTCAGCTGGGTAAAATATCGTGCTGATTCTTCGCTTTGTGTTGATTTGTAATAACAAAGTACTTAGTGTTAGAAATGTGCAGAAGGGATGCAGCCAGAGGAGAAAAAGGTAAGCGTGTCTTTTCCATACCTTCTGTTTGTGTTATTGCATCTCCACCTTTTCTCTTGGCCCAGCTCCCAGAGACCAGCAGCGCTCCTGTTGGGTCGCTCCTGCCTCGGAAAACAAGCGACAGCTGCTCGTGTGTGTGTGTTGCTGCTGTCCCGTCGTCGTCTCGCCCCATATGTTAGCCCTCACCTGCTGATGGGTAAGGATTATGAGCTACAAGCTCTTATTAAAACTGGATTTGTTTACCCTCCTGCTTGCACGTAGCATGAATAGCACGTCCGTTCCAGGCCTGCTGAGCTTCGTGATAAAAGCCTCGGTGAACCACAGTTTTGAAAAAATGGAAATATTTAAAAGACAAAAACATAACTCCATATTTATGGTTCTCAGATCCAACCTGGTTGAAAAGGATTTGACAATTAAGTCCTGAATGTTGTGAACTCAAGTCCTTCAAAGCCGCAGTCTGGCAGGTTTTCATTGTTTCCCTGGTCCAGCACACCTCAGTGTAATAAAATGGATCCAACTGCTTCTTTTCTACTTCTTAATAATGACCTATTAATTATAAGTAGTTGTGTTGGAGCAGGGACACAAGGAAAACCTGCTGGTTGTCTCGAAGACTTGTGTTTGACGACCCCTGCTATAAACCCAGGCCTTGTCAGTTCTGTTCCTGACAAAAAATCATCTTATCTCCTGATTAACATTTACATTCTTCTGGGATTAATAATTAAAATAATTGATTTCATTCAGTCACTACATTTGTGTCACTACAGTACTTACAGATGGATGATGCTTCAAATTTTGGTATTGATCCGATACCAAGTAAATCTAGGTGCAAGTATCGTCGATACTGATAGACTTTTTTTTCTTGAGGTTTGACAATCACTTATTTTTGCCTCTTATTGATCATGATTTATAATGATAGTTAAACACAGCACTGCTTTTTTTTTGTCAAATAAAACACATTTTATTAAAATGAATTGCAAATTTAAATTTGTGCTCTTTAGTTTGTGAACAATATAAAATAACTATCAATCTAAAAAAAAATAAATTGTGTTATTCCGTTCCATCTCAGAAAAAGCCAATAAAGGCCAAACCACTACTGGTTTACTTTTATTCACATTTTTTGGCTTTTTGGCCCCGAATATCAATATCTCATTGCTCTGATACTGAACGATACTGATACCAGTCTCGGAACGGATGCTATCATTATTTGGATTGATCCATCCAGCCCTCATGAATCCGTTTATGATTTGTTATGCAGATTTATGAAAAATCTGTTTTTATTTTCTCCGAAGTTTTGTGTTTTGTGTTGCGTTGTCTTACGTCACAGTTGAATATAATTTTGAGTTCGAAAGAAAAATGCACTATTATTTCTATATAAATGCTGAATGTTTTCATATGAGTATTTAGTTTCATTTAAATTTTATGGTAGTTTATATAATTGAGAAATGCTTTTCTGGAAATGCTTCTTGTTTGTAACGTGAACAAAAACCTTTCATTTTAATTCATTATCTTTTTAGAGAAGCATCACATCAGGCTTGATTTATTTTCTGTGTTTTACGATTTCTGTTACCACATATTGTGACCCTGCATCACCGAAATCATGGGGCACCATGAAAGCGCCCCCTCTTTCAGTTGAAAGGTTTTATAATAAATCTGGTCGTGACTTTGGCTGACCCACTGTGGCTTAAAACGACATAAACTCAGAACAAGCAGAAACTAGTCTAGTCTTTAAAAAAACTAAGCCAAAATACAGAGAGTTTGTGTAGAAACGGTGCGTCCTTTCAGCTTTTAGAGTAATCGAGATACAAGTAGCAGCTAGATGTTTCTGATGAACTTGTAAAAAAATGCTGGTCTGCCGCATTCAGGTTGGAGTTATTGCAATGCCAAGGAGGAAAGACCTCAGAAATGATATTTGATGCTGCTTTCCACCATCTGGGGATCTGTCCTTTAGAACCCATCATTTTCTGTCAGATCGCAGTGAATGCCTCTTTTCTCTCTCCAGAAAAAGACAAACCAAAAAAATAATTAAAAAATAGGAGCAAAACTTCAATTTTTAAAACTACATTTGAGCAAACGAAAAAAAACCTCTGAGGTTCACTTAACACTGGTGGTCCTCAAACTGGGGGTCAGGAGATGCTTTCTAGAGGTTGCCAGATAATTGTAAAAATATATGGCTTACGTTTGAATTTGGGACTGGTAGCATGGCTGTCACAATTAAACCATGAATGCAGAGAGAATCTTCTAACAAAGTTACTACTCATACCAAACTCTGAATTCGGCATGATTTTGGGTGTGAAGGTGCATGGCGGTGATCCAAATCCCCTGAAAAACCACTTTATCCTCCCATATTTATGAAGATTCAGACCGTTTGCCAGCCTTGTATTTAGAGGATAACTGTAGGTGACCCATCTGACGTATCACACCATTAATCCGTGTGGGAGTGGGCTCGCACACACTAGTGTGTGTTATCTTGGGGGGGTCAGGTGTGTTGGATCAGGAAACATGGAAAACTTGCAGGATTCTGGCCTTTAAGGCCTGGAGCTGGAAACCCTGTACGACTTAATGCTGCTACAGGTTGTTCGACAAACTACTCAATCACGGAGTAGGTGAAGGTTTCCACTGTGTTTATGCTTTAATTTACTTTTTGTTAATTAAGTAACTTCATGTTCTAATGTTATGTTGTTCTTTTAAGACCTCAGAAACTTCCTGGATGCCCCAATTCGTATTGATGGCTAGTCATGTTTGTTCTACATTTATTATTTGCAACCTTTTAAAGAAAATTATTTATATATTCATAAATTGTAACCAGGCATCATAATATACATTTTCACATAAATATGCAAGATTATAGCCAATGTACATCTTTGGTCTCTAGGTGGGTAGATGGATTTTAACAATTAAAAACATGCGTTGAAAAATTATAATAGTAGTGGGGTTTAAAGGTTTAGTTGATGCCCTTGTTACCTTTTGTGTAAAATTTTTTAATTTATAATTTCATTAGTTTACTCTGCAAATTTATCTGTATAGCAAGTTAAAAAAAACAACCAGATGACCAAAATGCTTAACAGAAGCAAAAAGATATACAATAAAACTTTATAAAAGCAGATTCAGTAAAAGCAAAAGTAATAGAACAAATATAAGTTTGAAAAAAATAAAGAATAACCAAAGGGTTTGAAAAATGTAAAAAAAATAAGTGAGATTAAGAAGTTTTTTGTTTGTAATACCAAACTTTTGGAAGTTTATATTGTTAAAAACCTGTGAAAAGGTTTGTGTTTGATATATTTAAAAAAAACGTCTCAAAGCTGTTATTTAAAGGGTTCCAGACACCCAGGAATCCCTGCATCCCACCCACCTATTCTAACCAAAGTTAATAGTAAATTTAATGGAAATTGCAGCAAATAAATGTATTAATGGCAGTCCCACACTAACCTCTGTTTGTTCTTGGCCACCCCATTAAAATCCCTGGACACACCCCAGCTAAAATGAACCGCTCACATGTTTGCATGCGTACTGCAGCGCTTCCAGCAGCGAGTATAGACAGCTATATTTTTTTCTATGTGCTTTGTTGAGGGAAAAGTTGCTAAAGGTATAAAAAGGCTTAAATGTTGCAGTGTAGCTTAACAAGCATTGATTTAGTGCATCTATGGTGGGAAAGGGTCGATACAGCTGTTTGGCAGAGACAGAGAAAATGCGAAGCGCAGCGCTTGTCACCAAGACCGACACAAGTTTAATTTTGATCCAACAGAGGTTTTTTCATCGACCAGCCCACGGATGTGTCATTTAGCTGAATTTAGCTGAAAAATAATGAAATATAATAATAAATATAATTTTTTAAAAGCTTTAATCTTACATCCATGCTGTATTTACTGCTATTTTAGGTTAACATAGATTAACATAAGTTGATCTTGAAGGTGATAAATGTGTTTGTCAACCGATTCAGAAGAACTTGTACAAATATTAAAATAGTTTTTCGCTTTTAGTTCATAAGCTCAAAGCAACCAAACAAGAAACATTAAAAACTTACGTTTCCGTTACTTTCTGGAATCAGATTTAGGATAAAATCTGTTTAAGTGTTTTTATTCATGTCTCATTATCTTGTGCGTTTTACTTAATCTATCCATTACTTTAATTAATCTTTTCTATATCCACCTATTTCCCTGTCTCCTCTCATTTGATTTCTTTGTTTGCTTCCTGGCTTCTGGTTATGTTTCCTCATTTTTTCTGCCATTCCTTCTCTAGGCCCTATTTTCCATCATAATACTGCAGCGGCCTCTTTAAGGAGCCACCAGTCGCAGTAATACATCGGTTAGTGATACTTCTGTTCTTTGCCACTCCTAAAAATTGGCCATTAACAGCGACAATTTATGTACAATAGACACGTGTAGCATACACACCCCACCCTAAGTGCCGCCGAATGGCTGCAAAGTCAGCATCTCTCTTACGGAAAATCACCGGGATTCAGAACGGAGGTAATGAACACAAAATATGAAGAGAAAGGAGAAGAGATGAAACATGGGAGGAAAGAAAGAACAGAGCCAGTAAAACGGGAAAGAGATGGCAGAGATAAACCTGAGGAAGAGGAGGCTGAAATGGGGAAAATTGGATAGAGGAGATAGAGAGTGAGGGAAAGAAAAGGTGGAGAGGCAACGTCAGCATCTGTCATGGAAATTAATGGGGAATGTGACAAGTTATGGAGTCACAAAAGGAGCAGGAGGGAGAGAGTGAGAGATGGAAAGTGTGCTGCCTTGTTGGTTCTCAGAGTACATGGGGGTGACGGGGGAAACGGCTGATTTGGTTCAGATTGTTGCTTTATCAATGTTTTTTTTCTTTATCTTTTCTTTATCTTTTGGTTCACGGGCAGTGTGCTGATACAAACTGGCATTATTTAGAGTCAG
>JBAMHT010000025.1:12753719-12764930 GCA_037177075.1 Craterocephalus fluviatilis | reverse complement strand
TTAACAATGTTACCCAGCGCAACAGAAATCTAGGCAAGTAAACAATAATTGTTGCCATTTTTCTGACTTGTGTAGCCCTGCTTTTAAGTTAAAGTTTTGTTTGAATAAAGTAAATAATGTAGAGTGAATCAGACAGGAGTTAATGTGCTTTCTTGTTTTGCACTTTAGTCCGTCCAGACAACTCAGCGGGTGGTGGCCGGTTTTCCCACAGAATGCAGGCTCCTGAATGCGTGCTCGAAGCAGAGATGTCTGTTACCTTTGCATGAGAAGCGCTGGCAAGATGTCATGTTGTGGACATGTACCGCCCAAAGTCATGAGTAAACTAGCGAATTAACCCGGGTCTGGCGTTCACACCGCATGCCGATCGGAGCCGAGCCGTTTAAAGCCGATATTAACCCAGGTCGCTTAACGAGTCGATGGACGCTGGTCGCTGAGCCTTTCACATCGGCATCAAAAGCCGATTGTACGCGGGTTTAAACGGGTTTTTTGACCAGTGTGAAAGGGGTATATGTCTAACTGCACAAAGTCAGACAGGCCAGAAAATGTCACAAGTCAGGAAGTACAAGTAATATTACAAGTCAAGAAATATTACAAGTCAGGAAGTACAAGTTAATATTGCAATCCTATAAATATTACAAGTCAGAAAATACAAATAAATATGACAAGTATGTAAATGTTAAAGGTCAGGAAATACAAGTAAATAATATAACAAGTCAAGAAAGATTACAACTCAGGAAATACAAGTAATTATTACAAGTCAGGAAATATTAAAAAACATTACAAGTCAGAAAATACAAGTAAATAAAACCAGTCAGAAAATACCCCAAGTCAGGAAATACAAGTTAATATTACAATCCTGTAAATGTTACAAGTCGGGAAATATAACAAGTCAAGAAATATTACAAGTCAGGAAATACAAGTAAATATTACAAGTCTGGTAATATTACAAGTCAGGAAATACAAGTAAATATTACAAGTCTGTAAACATTACAAGTCGGGTAATAATACAAGTCAGTAAATTCAAATAGTTATTGCAAGTCTGTCAATATTATAAGTTACGAAATACAAGTAAAGTACAAGTACAGGTTAGTATTACAAGTATTAAAAGTCAGGAAATACAAGTAAATGTTACAGGTTAGTATTACGAGAAACTATTAAAAGCCAGTATTATAAATAAATATTTCAAGTAATTTTTATGGTACAAAGCATTTATCCCACATTTTACACGACTACTCATCAACCAATCAGATTTCTCTAATTCCTAACCAATCATGGGAGAGCTAAAATTCTCAGTGTCCATAATCAGACATTACATCGTAGTAAAATACAGACACAACCATCCAAACAAGTCCAACATGACGGTCATAGCTGATTAATGTTTAGGGAAACTCCCATGTTTTGTTCTGGACATGGAAAAACGCGCTCGCTACTATTATCAACAGTTCTTAAATCTCTCTCTTATCCATAAAGTGAATCTTTAGGGAGCAGTCTGTGATTGGTTGGGAATTAGAGGTTGTAAAGTGGGTGTGAAAAATTAGTGACAAATATTTTGTACTTGCACTAATTAATCTGTACTTATGGACGCGATCTATACTTCAAAAAATATGAAGATAGATGATAGAAAGCTTCTGTCCCTGTCTCAGCTCCATAGCGGCTGTCTCTTTGTGTCCTGTGCCTCCTTAACAGGGTAATAAATGTAAATAAGAGACCGAGAGATTAAGGTCTCCATGCAAGGCTGCACAGCCAATTGAAATCTGCTGATGAGGATAGCGAGAGGACCAACTGTTCCTCAGACCGCACCGATCCATGGCCATTTGTTATCGGCTCTGGGCACAGCCTGGTGAGGTTATTATAGCCCCCCAGTCCCTTGGGACCCCGGCGTGGTGGTCTGCTGCAAGTATGAACCATAATCCGCTGTGTTTTAGTCAAGCATGGACTAAATATCTACATTTTTACTTATTTGTGTGTCCTGTTTGAGCGTCATGTGATGACAAAGGGATTCCCAGTAGACCTGGTAGGACTTTGCTGTCCTGGTGGTGTCCCATTTTTTCCCCAGCTTCCCCAGTGTCTCCTCCATCACTCCTAAGACAGTAATTATTTCTTCATTTTCAATTAGCAGCTGTGGACACAGGGTCCAGAGAGGCTGTGGCCATTTCCCTCAATTAGCAAAGCCTGAATGAACCTTTTTCCTCCAGAAACTGGTCGTGGTATCTGAGCCCCACCGTCGGCCGAGGAGACGGATATCTGTGCAGTTTGTGAAAATTAAACAATATAACTTGACAGTTTTCTCCCATTTGCTCTCTTGGTGAGCTACAGCTTAACATAGGGTTGACACAGCTCTTCTACTTGTTGCCTGGCAACGTCACAGCAACAAGATGGCAGGAAGTCGCTGCTGCCAGAGTAGAAATGCTCAAGTCCAACATTTGACTTGCCATTGGATCAGAAATGGTCTGTAAGAGGAAAACGGGCATTTAAACTGCAATTTAGAGCAGAGACAAGAGCGGCAACTGTTACAATGTGAAGCAGTTTTATGGGAATAGTTTGTTTCGATCAGTGAGATGTTTGGACACATTTACACTCTTGGACACTCTGAGCTAAACCAGGAGTTTTAAAAAACACTTTTTGGTTTGCTTGGTGCAGCATATTTTCCAACACGCTTTGTTCGTGGATGGAAATGTGATCATGTGAACGCACAATTGCGTAGAGACAGAAATATGGTGTCGTTTTCGAACATGAAGCCGTTTAGTGCTTTTAGTCTTTATGTTAAGTACTGGTGCAGAGCCTGGATGGAGGGAACAGGAAGAGATGGCAGACTTGCGTTGTTCAAGTTAGCTCTGATTTGTGACGTACACGAATGGTTCCACCACTTTTATGGAGCCTTTAACCGCAAACTACAAGACTTGAGCCTCATTTATGCTTCCTATGTAAAACACTACATACATGCCAGATGTCACTGTCCTATATAATCCTATGCAATGCATCCACTAGAGAGCAGTGCAGGGTTCTGAGTTCTAGCATCAGGTTTTAGATGATATCTAACATGGCGGCGGTGGAGATAATGATGATGCACATTCTCAGGAAGAGACTTATAGCGTCTTATTTTTGGTTCCATTCACTGGTCGCAGCGCTATTCTGTGTAAAACTACTCCTCATGGTTTCCTGAGGTTCTGCTCCATTAGATATCATGGCTACTTGTCCACAAGCTCTCAGAAAATGAACTGAAATACTTAAAAATACTGAACAAAAGATGGATGAGAAGTTCTTGACCCATAAAGGCCAATTTAATCTCCCTTCATGCATCTTTTACGCTGCCATGGTTGAGCTCCACTAGAGGGCAGTGTTGAGTTCATTGTTAACTCCTAACCTCCACAAACCTCCACATTGCTGGTTTCAGACATTGCTCAGCGGTGGTAATGCACCACTTGAAAAGATGTTTCTAACCTGATTGAAATTAGTGGGTCAATGACAGGTTGGTGCAGAGCTCAACAACAAGCTGTTGCCGTCTCATTTGAGTTGTGTGTTGCAGATGGAAACCTCTCAAACCTGCAGGACGCTGACCCAAGAGGTCTGGAGTTGGTGTTTAAATCTGGACTTTTTTTAAATCTGGAGTTTTTCTACAGAGCTTATAAATTTATTAACACACAGATTCTGGTATGTGAAAATGCAAATAAGGGTAATTTTATTGGACTTTTTTTTTGTTTTAGACCAGATTCTGTTGAAAAACTGCAGGACTCATGATATTCAGGTTTTGGGGAATTATTCTATGAAGAATGTAGAATCATTAAAATACAGTTTTTCTTTATAAAAATGCAAATTAGGCTGTTTATAAATCGGCACCTGGATTTCATCAGGTCAGGTCCTAATTATACATATTGTTTAAGCCTACTGGCCTTTCTTGGTATTACAGATTTAGA
Source organism: Craterocephalus fluviatilis (assembly GCA_037177075.1). Lineage (NCBI taxonomy): Eukaryota > Metazoa > Chordata > Actinopteri > Atheriniformes > Atherinidae > Craterocephalus > Craterocephalus fluviatilis. The sequence goes on along the minus strand of JBAMHT010000025.1, from coordinate 12,761,016 downwards.
AGTCATTTGTTCATATGGCAGATAAGTTGCGATGAGACACACTGGCCTCTAATTTAGAAAAGGGGCATAATTTTTGATATGTCAAAGAAAATCCTGGAGAAAAGCAAACAAAGATAAATATTATTTAAAAAGTTTCTTTTATAACTTCTTATTTGACTAAATTGCCCAGCCATCCTGCTTCAATTCAGCAACACACAAACCCTGAAAATATGAAGTGTTTTACAGATAACATGTTCCTGTTTCAGATCATAGTAACAGTCATCAGGTCAAAGTTGCAAAAAGGGGGGGAGAAGGAGCTTGAGCCGAGGTGTTTAATGCACAGGCTGTTTTTGAAAACGCCCTCCAGCTTCACACTGCTGCAGCACAAACCACATATTTGCATTTGAATACAAACCCCCAAACCCCGGGTTAGATGGACCGTAGTGGGAATGCGGACCACGGGGACTGGCGGTTTGCTACAAACACTGTTGCATAACGCTGCCATTGGAGCTTTTTTCTCCCCGTCGGATGATTTTCCTGACAGGGTTTGTGACTGAAGCCCTTTTGAAAACTTAGTTCAAAAACATCGGCGGAGTAAATAATATGCACATTTGCATATTAAAGTAACTTCTCAGCAAATGGTGAGCACATGTTGGGACTACGTTTCAAGATTATAGAGTCCAAATAAAACAAATGCACTTTTACATTTTGAGAGCGTCTCGTGGATGATTTCTGCTCGTCCGGGTGCAGATGCCTCTGACTACGCTGCAAGTTTCTGTCAAGGTTTAAACAATGCACTTAACCCCCAGTGGCACCAGAAGTGCTGCAACTGTGAGAGACTGCGGTTTTACTTTTTCGCCTGGTATGTGTGAGTGTGAGAAGGCATGTTATGGAGAAACGACTTGGCATTCTTTGGTTTATTAAAGGGAAAATCCAACTTTTACCACAATAAGAAAGCAGAAAAACGCTCACTTTCTAATTAAACTCAATAAACAACTTTTCTGCTGTTGTTGAGTTGTGAATCAAAGTTGTGTGAAGCATAACTCAGACTGAGACTCGGTCCCGCTGTGAATAAACCTGTGTCTGTCCTCTTGTGGGAAATGTTGCTGGCATTCTGTTTAATTAGCTTTCTTTTAGCGCCTATAAAGAAAACAATTAGTCTTAATTAAAATGGCTGCATGCCGTTGTGTGGGTTTCAGAGTAATAAACTGCCAGCGCTGCTACAAACTCACAGCATAAATAAATAATTTCATTCATTTCATTGAGTAGTCGCTTTACATTTACACACTATTCATATTTACCCAGAGTGCTGCTGCTGATCTGGTCATGAATAATTAATAGACTTTAATCAAATAATATTGGGTTAAACCGACGAGAGCTACATGTGTCTGTGTAGAAGTAGCTCTTGTTTGCCTTGAAGAACCAATAAGTTTAAACAGTTTTTAATATTAGAAAGGAGAGTTAATAATTTATATTTCAAAAGAAATATTCTTTAAGTTTTTAAGGGTTTATGAGAGTCTTTAATGAATGAGTGGAGTAAATAATGTGTACATCTTGGAGCCGCTCAGGCGAGGCGGTAGCCTGAAGAACACGCATGCATGGGGTTTAATATGTAGCTTCTCCACATGGGAAGTGAAGCAGAACCCTCGCTGTTCCCTCACCAGAAGGCTGGGAGAACTTTATTATTACTATTATTGTTATTCAGATTGTTCTCAGAGGAAATATCCACATGGAGGGCTGAGAGCTGCTGCTCTGATTATTATCATTATTATTATTATTATTGTTGGTTCTAAACGTTGGAGGCAGTGGAGGAGAATAATTATAAAGCTATTACTATATTTTAGCCCTTTTATTTGTCTGAATCCAGAAAGGATTCAGTGATAATTACAGGCTGGTTGTGTTGTAGCATCAGCACTAGTAGGTTTGAAATACTTGATGAGAAATTAGACATAATTATATGGAAGAATGAACAGGTAGTTAGCATTTGTATTAATCCACATTATTTATACATGAAACTCAAGTTCCTGCAGGTGGGTTTGGTTTTTCTAACTGAGCTAAAGGACCTCGAAGTGTGAGCCATGATGATGTTTTACCTCTGAGACCTGCAGGTTCGTGCTCTGGCATCAGCTTAGGAGTAAAACAGTAATGACGGGTAAGATGATGTAATAACAGAGGATTATATTTTGGAGAAATCTGTTAATGTGTTTCATAAAAATACAGTTTCAGTGAGCTTTAAACTCTGTTCTGAGATGACTTGCATAGTGTACGGTGGCCGCACATGAGGTCATGCAATATTGGGCCGGTCCAGAGTAAAAATGCCAGGGCCTATTTTTTTCCCCAGTCCGACCCTGCTGGTGTCTGACGTCAGGCTACCGGCGCTCTGCTCATGCGCACAACGTGAGAACGTGATTTCTAATCCAAGCTGGATCTTCTTGCTGTGAAATAAACTTTAATTTTATATTCATTTAATGCATTTTCAAAGAAATCTTATACGTAAACTGTTTCGTTTTTCTCTACATAACCTTATAGAAACATTTCCTTATGATGTAGCATTCTAATGGGCTCCTTTTTACTGCTGCAGCATCGCATTCACTTTGAGTTTTGAACATGTGTGGCAAATTTTATGGAGACTTTATGTAGATTTATTACCTTTAATTTCATTAAGACATAGTGTGAAAAATACTTGCAGCATTCTTTACTGATGGACAGCTAGAAACTCAGCCTGCGGTAGGATATTTCAGCAACGTGACACCAACACTCAGTCCAATTTAACTTCCTTTGAATGTCAGTGATTTTTAATTTTAACAATACTGATCCATCGTAATATGTTTCTCGAAATCACTGAAAGCATCGTACACTGACGCTTTCAGCTCCAACTGAATGAAGAAATAAAAAATGCCATAATAATTGCATTTGACTGTTTGCCATCAGTCAAAATACTCAGAATATTTATCTATTTCATGTTATTTTTCAGCTATATTTGTATTTCTTTACAGCCCAATGATGGATTGATGGATGTTTAATTTCTGATTCAGAATGTTTTAACAGCAACCAGCTTCTGCAACTCACTCTAGCTGTTTGATTGTATGATTGCAGGAACACAAATCAGTCCAAGCTGAACTCATACAGCCATTTCCTGTAGTATTTACCTGTTTCATGACTTATTTTATAACCTTATTTCTTACTGAACATCTGAATAAAACATTTGTTGCTTCAACACTAAACCTGAACGGAGCGGACAAAATTTAGCATCAGTGCTAAAATCCCACATTTCCTCCCACCGTACCTGAGCAGGTAGTACTGAATACTTCCTGATAGTACCGGATAGTGCCTGCCTTTTTACTCCAGCTCATCATAACCTCACTATAACCTGTGTTATGATTGGTAGATGTGTGAGGAGGTTTATGGTTTTGCTATAAAACATTTGTATCTTTTTATGTGGAGGATGTGTTATCTTTGAGCCCATCCTGCAGCACCGTTGCTGTTCAGCTCCACACATTTGACTGACAGGCGGAAGACAAAGTAGTTCCTCCCTGCAGGGTGTCGTTCAGATGTTATGGTTGCTTTCCACAATATCCCAGTTGGGGATAAAGTAAATTTTCCCCCAAACGACTGAAAAATTGTAATTTGGGGTGTCCCGGTACCGTCTGGGGCTCTTCAGGCTCTTGGACCCAGCGGGCCCTGTGGCTGCAGGGGACATCTTTGTAAGGGTGGATGGTCGACTTCATGGTGGGGTGGCTGCCGATCGCCCAGGTTTCGGCCTGTCTCTGACTGTATATCCTGCATGATGAAAGCCACTGTGCCGTCCTGCAGCTTTAGGTACCAACAGCTGCTACTTTCAGACAGTTTTCTGTGTTTCTGCTGCTTTGGTTCTTGGTGAGATGCAGGTTTCTTAAAATTTCTTTATCTCTCATTGGTGCTCCTGGTTGTCGGCTTTACCCTCCTGCCGGGTTGTGGGGAGGGTCTTTGTTGTGGTACTGTTCAGGTTGTAGCAGGTTGTTTAGAGCCTGTGGCTGGTTGCATTGTCTCTCTTTTTCTATCATTTTTTTTGTGTTCATCCAGTTCTTTTTCTGTCTCCTCCTCCACTGTTGGTCCATGCAATAATATTTAAGCACGTCCACATGACTTTGTCCGTTACAAACAGAATGATGTCCTTTTTGTTTTCGCTGCCATTGTTTTGGAGTTGTTGCAGCTTTTTATCGACACATCAGCCAAACAGAAACTTTTTCTTTCATGGCGTCCAAGATCAATTATGTAACTAGTTGGGAATTTGAAGTGAGTGTTGTGAAATGGAAAGTTGTTTTCAATTTTCCTTCAATTCAAGAAGCAACAATGTAGGACAGTGAATGTTGCAAACGTGTGTGTTTAGTGTGCATCATTTTACATTTTCGGCAGTTTTTTAGTGCAGTTTTTGCTTAAATCTGTGTGTAAATGCATATAAATGTACTTAAAAGTGCTGTGACTGACCATAGCCATTCCTACTCCACCAGATGAGAATATAAATGCATATTCTGCAGAATGGTCTCGATATTCTCATCGTGCATCCGCTGCATGATGGAAAAATCTAAAATATGCAGTTTTGTGTACCAATCCTGTGCAAAACGTGTTTGTAATGAGAGCATAGCTTGCAGCATGTTAACAGGACGAAGTTTACCTGCGTTTTTCCTCCATTACAGAAGTTTTAAACTTGTACAACTTGAACACACGGCTGCCTTTCAAAGAGCGTAATTGAACTAATTATCCAACCAGGGCTTTGTAAGATAGTGGGTGATTAAACTTTTAGTCCCTCTGATGGGATATTATTAAACGGGTATAATTTTAGGGCGATTCTGAATTAATTAGAAATAATGTGAACGGTGCAGTGGCCACGCATTGTGGCCTCTCTTATCTACGGCCTTTTGTAAGTGCTGCAGATAAAGCTAACCTCTTCCCCTCTCATATAGGTTCAAGTTAATTAAATCTCCTTTTAATTGTATTTTAATCCAAAACTCACATTTCCTCCATTAATATGTCTCTTTGAGTCGGAGTAAAAAAAAAAATCTAATGGGGGACTGAATGAAGAGGAAGTGGGGAAAAGTAGTGATTTTTTTTTTCCTCTCCTTCATTTTGCATTGGAAGTGAAGTGTCAGCGAATTCAGGGTGGCGAGGACAAAATTAATTATTTCAGCTTGATAAAGCTTTTCATCTCCCTGACTCCTCGCGCTGAAAAAGCCAATTAATGATGTCAAACATGTTCTTGCTCTCCAGGGACAGCCTCCTCTCTGATGAGTGTGTTTACCGCAGTGGGACGGCCTCAGCCAACTCTATATGTATAAATGTGTGTGCGCTGCCTCCCCACCCACTAAAGGACCCTTCCTTCCAAATCAGAGCCCACCTGTCAGCCCCCTGCCTCATTATCTATGAACAGAGAGGCCATTTTGTCAGGGCAGCTTCCTCAGAAGACAGCAGCCTTCTGTCCGCCACCAGGAATGCATGGCACTGTCCTCTGTGAGATAATTCACTTAATTATGGGGTAGAAGGGGCCTCAAGCAGGCATAGGTCAGCCCGAGCTGACGTGTAGCTCCGGCAGCTTCAGCCCGCCGCCGCTTCACAGACAAGAGGAAAGGTTAGCTTCCTAATGAACTGACTGGGAAAAATCTGGTGTCTTTTGCACCACTTGAGCTTTCAGGTTAGAGGTTGGAGCCGACTGCAGCGGCGGCCCCAGAGGAGGCATTTACCATCGTGCTCCTACACGCTCGGACATAAATTTGCTTAAATGCATGATTGAACGTGGAGCTGGAACCGGGCGGGATTAAATGTCAGTGGTTATATAACTGGTTTCCAATTGTTCTGAGCCTTTAACCCAATCACTCTCTCTTTGGTTTGCTCGGTAACTACCTCTATTATATCTACTTTTCCTCTTTAAATGTTTCTATCCAGCTTTTTCTGTGGAGATTTACACATTTTCAGGCCTCTGAAAGGATGATGGTTCATTTTTTAAACTTATTTTCTTTGATGCAGCTGTGGAACATCGTTTAGCTGTATGCAGCAACAATACTGTTCTGTTCTTAATCGTTTAAATTGTTGATTTTTGTGATTTTAGTATTTGTTTGAGCCTTTTACCGTTTTAAAATGCTTTTTCTGTACGTTTATTGTTTTATGAGCACTTTGAATTGTCTTGAGCATAAAATGTGAGCACACACAAACTCACCCTTCCTTACAGTATTAAGCTGGACAATATAACAAAAAAACACACTGTCCATCCGAAAATGCACACACTAATGTGTTATTGGGCACTTTAGTTTAGATTCCAGCAGCATTTGCTGTCATTGTCTCTGTACGTTTCTGCAGTAGGGATGGGCATAATTAATTGACGATCGATTAATCAACCGTTAAGATTTTAAATGATTACATTATCTGTTCATCAATTAATCAAATGCATCTTTAGACGGGTGCTGCAGTTGTATGTAAGTCATGTTTTTCAGTGTAACCAGGGAATGAATCCCATTTAATTGCCACAAAATGTAAAATGTAACTAAGAAAACACACTAGTTTTTTTTCTAGTTTCACTTGAGGCTGTAGATATACAGTAGAATTTTGACATACAAATATTAATGATTAATCAATCGATTAAGAAAATGTATTCGAGTGCCTGTCCCTATTATTCTGTGTCACATTTGTTTCCATCCAGTGTTGCTTTAACTTTTCATTGTGTAGCGATGACGGGAGAGTCTGACCACAAAGCCGTCTTCAGAACATCCCAAAGCTTCTCAGTAGGGTTCAGGTCTGGGCTCTTACGCTACCTGAACCAGTATTTCATCATCTGAGCTCATGAATCTGTTCATTCAGGATATTCAGGTATCTGATGACCTTATAATGTTGCTGAATTTAGACCAGACCAGACTGAGTAACCCCAGATCATAGACTGCCCCCACAGGCTTGTACAGTAGACATGATTCTTCATCCTCCTCTCTTCTTACCCTGATGCCTCCATCGCTCTAGAGCAGGATCAGTCTGGACTCATCAGGTCACATGACCTCCTTCCATCGCTCCAGAGTCCAGTCTTTATGCTCCCAGCAACCTGCAGCCTTTTTCTCCAGTCAGCTTCACTGATTACTGGATTTCTTCTGGCTACACAGCTTGAGTCCCCTACATATTGTTCACGTGGAAATATCATACTATTACTAGTGAATAGTATGATATATAGTATATATAGTGTAGTACATACTAGTGTAAGTATGAATATTATGATACTATAGTATCATAATATTCATACTTTAACTATTAAAAATAGCCCTGAGCTCTACTGTTGTTTTTACCATCTGATTTGTTTTATTTC
>JBAMHT010000025.1:12711248-12725167 GCA_037177075.1 Craterocephalus fluviatilis | reverse complement strand
TAGGCCAGACTCTGCCCTGGATCCACTGGAACCTGCTCAGCCCCACCTAGACAGGAAAACCAGACCAAACCATGACAGACGTTTAAAAAATATAGATTTATTTTATACCCGATGTGGGGAAAGTTTAACTCAAGAAAACATTTATCTCCCACTATTTTCTTGAGAATAAATGTCTTTTCTGTTCACAGTGATTCGAGTACAGAATATTATTAATCTCAAAATTGAACAGATTCTAGTTTTACTCTAGTGCAGTGGTCCTCAAACTTTTTGAGCCACGACCCCCAACATAACAAACCTTGGTGTTTATGACTTTAAAACTGTCAGAATCTCCATAAACGAGGAGGATGGTGTTTTATGTTGGACTCGGTTCACAGCTGTGACACCTGCATACCCCAAATCAGCTTTTCTCACTAAGACAATAACAAATTCAGATTTTAAGTATAAAATGAGTAAGTATTTAGTTATTTATAGATTAAAGGGTTCAAAAAATAAAGTGCTAATTTCACAAAGTGCACTTAGAATTATTGGTTTAATTTTGACAGCCGTGGTTCCAATCTCAAATTTATTTGATAAATATAGGTGTAAATATGTGTTTTTTAACAATTATCTCGTGATCTCCAGGTTTGAAAACAAATGTTCTAGTGTGCTAAGAAGCTCCAGGATCACTTCATTACTTTTTAACATGGTTCCAACATCCTGTGACGTTTTCACAGTGACTAATTGGTTTGGATCAGGTCTGTTGGAGCAGGGAAACAAGGACTGGAGAGGAACTTAGGTTTGGGATTCCATCTTTCAGCTTTGTCTTTGTATAGATATCATATATTCATCAACTCTTCCAGTCTATTTACCAGAGGTGCTACTATTTTACATTGGTGGCACCCTCTACACCCATATTTTAAAGTTGTTTTCTTGAGCTTTAATTTTTCAACTTTTTTTTCAGGAATCCTTTTTTTTTCCCCACATTTTTTTAGTCCAGCCTTTGTACCCAATCATTTTCCCAGCAATGTGTTCAACACAAACACAAACAAACAAATTCATGTAAAAACCTTCCAAAAGTCTCATTTTACAGAGCAGAATAATTGCAATAAGATATTAATATTTGATGATGGCTAAGGGCAATTTAAACAGAAACATGATTAGATACCCAGATGTTATTCTCTGTCTGTATACCTGAAATGAAATGATCTTAAATTTGTATTTGTTATTAGTTTGTTTTTCTCTTTATAGTTGTGCATACACAAGCTTGCAGCATCATCTGAGTGTGTGCATTCACTCTGAGCGCCCCAAGCCTTGTAAGACAATGTTAGTGGTAATTAATAAGTCAAGAAATAGCAGAAAACACATCGCTTAGGGTTTGGAATAATGCCATCCTTCACTCTGTGTGTGTGTGTACAAGCCGTGCACTAAGTGGGGTATGAATGCAGTGACCCTGGGAGGCAAAATGATTAAATTATAATCAGCACAGATTAATTAATCTATAATATTTATTCCTATTGTGGCGAGGGGAAAGGAGGCGCAGAGCTTAGAAAAGGTTATACGAGCACCCTCCGAGCTCTTTGTCTGGGTGAAAAGCGACGCTCAGGGGTGGGAGAGGCAACAAGGCCCCCTTGACAACGCAGGCAGAAGGTTATTGCTGATATCAAACGCCCTGCATGCAATTATCTGTCACAACAAATAATTAAGAGGGCTGATAATGAGGAAATTAACATTTCCATTGTAGAGATGCTTTATTGTCTGCGAGGGTCACTGCAGAGGCGGCTTCGAGAGCGCCTGAATAAATTATCTTTCTCGCATGCTTGTGTAAGGCTGAGTGCAGTAGTCTTCAGAGAATGATAAGCAGGCGAGCACAGGGAGGCAAAGGAGAGTGCGTGTGTCTTTTGTGTGGCGGCATTTTTTTTATTCATATTTTTGGTGTGAAACTCCACGTAGCAGCGAGGAGACAAGTGGGCTTAAAAACAGCAGTTATCAGAAGTCACAGCAAACAGTCCAGTCAGAGCCACGACGCCGCCCATTGTCTTCAAGTATCACTTTGAAACATTTCTATTTGGTCTGCAGGAACATTTCTGCTGCACGCGGTTAAATTATTTAGTAAATTTTTTAAATGAACCTTAAAGATGGCAAAAACTAGACTTATATAATATCTAATTTAATGACTTTTAGTATCTTTTTGTCCTTGTTCATTCTAAACTGATCTGTGTTTGCTGAGTTTTTAGTTGAATAAACAAAAAATCTGAAAACACCTCTGATTTGATCAAAACAGGCATATTTCCCCATTTTTCTTTATTCCCTTTTTTAAAAAGAGCATAATAGAAATGATAAAAATAATTGATCTGTACTTTAGCTGAAATATTGCATGAAGCTTTTTGCTTAGGCAGCAACAAAGCCGAGCAATTTTAACTTTTTTTTTGTTGAAGTAACAGCAAAGTTTTTCGTCTGATGTAAAAATGTGATACATTTCATGTCAATACAACATTCCACACAGATTAATGAATGAATAAAGAAATTAATAAAATGATTATCAGATTAAATATTAGAAGTATTACAAATTAAATCAATAGAAATAAATTAAACAAAAAATGGAACTGGAATTAAATTAACCTGACAGGCATTTGACATTTTTCCTATGAAAAGATTTTATTTAAACTTCATATGAATATCTAAATAAATACATAGGCCCTAAAAATGTACATTTGCAGGATTGTTGCCTCATGTCTTTGCCAGTGCCAAGAAATGGAGAATCAAAATGAACGGTAGATACTTTTTTTTAAATTGATTTTCTGTATGTGAATAAAATAAGAGAACTTTACGTTTTGGACTTGTTAAACTTGTTTGTCTTTAAATAGTTTTGAATGGATTTTTTTGTTGTTGCTTAATTTTACTAAATTCTAATGAGAATGGTTATAAGACTTTTTCACCAATTGATGATTTAAAACTAAATAATTAATCTTGATTAGTCAAACTTACCATATTGATTGGAGGATTCAAAGTAAGGTTGCAGCTTTTCTTTTTTTTTGGGGGGGGGGTATAAATATTTTAACCATCAATTCAGCCTGGCTTGTTTTTACCCTCCCAGCTAAATAAGAAATATGGCGCCCTGGCTCCATAGATGCGGACAGAGAGACCCCTGGAACAGGAAACGACGGCGGATGAGTTTGACAATTAACACAGTATGAAACTGTGGTCTCCACGGCAACGACGTGTTTAGTCACATCAGAGGATGAAGTGTGGGCGGAGGAGAGATCTGCTACATCTGTGGATGACTCGCTGTGATTGGGAGGGTGCGGGGGTTGGGGAGGGTTGGGGATCTCCGGCTGGGATCTGTGTTTTCACAGGAACTTGACCCCCAGACACACACACGCACACACACACACACACACACATGTGCACACTGAAAGCGCCCTGGTTGCCATGTGTTTTGACTGACATATCTTTGACGCCGTATGTGAAGCCAAGTTTAGCTCCGTGTGTGTGTATGTGTGAAGGAATATTTCCTGGCTTTTGAACTCGTCCTGATTGACACAAATGGGTTCAGGACAGCCCCCCTATAGGTCAGAGTGTGTGTATGTGTGTGTGCTGGTATGACAGCACTTGCTCATGCCTCGCCCCCTCCTCCTCACCCCCGTGGCTCATATTGAGGGTGATTTTATTACCCCAACATGTTTAGGAAGAGGCAGTGACACTGCATTGTTCCTGTACAATGCAGGGGCAGACAGAGGGAGCTGGAGGTCCAAGGGGAGGGGGGTCACCGGACAAAAGGAAGAGCGAGAGCTCACGGTTCGCCTCCTTTCACCCGCCGTGTCTAGACAGAGGTTCTTGGGAGAATCTGAGCAAATAAAAAGCAAAAAGTGCAGTAAAGTTGCTTTCAATGAGACTCAGTTTGTGTTCATTAATGCAATTATTTTGCAGCTTAAGTCGGACTTATGAACATTAACAATAACTCTGGTATTCTGCACTGCTTCAACTGTACATTATTTATTTGAAACCTTTTTCATCTTTTATTCTATTTTATTTTTGCCTTGTCTTGTGTGTGTTACTCTGTTAAATGTGGCAGCATAGATCAAAACAAATTGCAATGGCAATAAAGCTCTTCTTATTCTTATTCCTAATTGAAGTAATAAATAAATTGTTTAATCTGTTTTTAATCTTTTTTCCCTGTAAACTTTGGGAGAACCATTCTATACCATTATTTATAATAATATAATTGCATTAAAATATGATTTTACATGTTGGAAGTTTGCACAGATTGATTTACATGTACAAGGAAGTTTTTTGGTTTTTTAAGAAGTATGACCATTTTTTATCACACTCTAAGGCCTTTACGATTAAACTGATATTTAGTTTAGACTAGCTTAGTTCAGAGAAATTAAATAAGTGTTTATTAGCCTTATTTGCCATGAATGCATTTTTAAAAATGGTTTTACATTGGACAAATCTAAGCTAGATGGGTCCCTGTTTATGCTAATATACTATAACATTTTCCCCAATGTTAACTTCTGCTGTCTGCTAAACAAAGATTCTGTATTGAGCCGCCTTTGTTTCATAATTGTACTAAGCTAATGTTCGCCCTACTTCTGCTAAAAATATCACACAGTTTTGTTAAGTAAATGTTTTTCGTTTTTGGTAAGCTGAACTATAATTAGCTCATACAAACATTGTCTTGTATCCTAACTTAAGGCAAAAATGTTCTCTGCTTAAATGCTACGCTAACATTTCATGTTGATTACAGCTTCCATTTAAGCTACTTCCCAATGTTTAATAAGCTAAAAATTTCAAAGGACATCTGAAAACAACATTCAAGCTAACATTGCTAAGCATGGGTAATATATTTTATGACTAGGCAGGAAAGTTTTATTTGTATGGCACATTTTCAGGTCGAAGACAATTTAAAGTGCTTTACATTAAAAATTAAAAGTATAAAAGCAAGAAAGAATTTCAATAAAAACATTTGAACAAAAAAAACAGCAAAAAAAACGTAGTGTCCATTATAGTAAGTATCTATTAGGTATTTTATAGTATATGCAGGATTGATTATTCTATATTTGTAAATTAGCCACTTAAGTGAGGATTAGTGATCCATATCCTGCCATTCACTGCAAAAATAAAGAAATTGATCTGATATAGATTCTATCTAAATATAAGTCAATTAACCCTTTCATGCATGATTTAAGAAAAAGAGCCTCATGTTTTTTGCACACAGTAACTTACTTCCATAGACATATAAAGTGATGCTTTTTATTTCTAAATCTTATGCATTTTATTTATTTAGTGTATTTTTATATTTTATTCAAAAATGATTATTTAAATATGCTTTTCATATCTCTATGATATGGATATTCTATGAAAATGTGTTTGTATTGTTTTCTTTTCATGTTTGTATTGTAATGTATGCATGTATAAATAAAAATATTTATTCTACACTGAATGTCAGTGTATTGCATGACTCACTGATGTCCCCTGAAGTGGCAAAATTACAGATTTTCCATTGCCACCCATGAATATACTGGAAAACAGCTGTCAGACAGGCGTCCACTGTAGTGGACACTATGCATGAAAGGGTTAAATGAACAAAAATAAGATAAAAAAGCATGTTTTCAGATGTAAAGTATTGCACTGTATGTGGTTGTCCTCTAACCAGCTGTATAATTGTCCCTGATTGTGCTGTAAGGCGGGTACAGAGGTGGAACATTTATCATTTCAGTCTTTGAAATGCTCCTCATCCATCATTATTCATGTCCTCTGGTCTAATGCTCCTCCAGTCAGACAGGTTCTGTTTTTATCACTTTATTGCCGTTTTAACTCTACATACTGTCTGTCTGTGGAGCATGAACAATACTTTGTTGATGACACCTGGCATTATAGATGCTTCCAGAAGGACTAGGAGAGGAGTATAAAAGGCAGGGAGGCTTAGACGGTAATACAGAGGCAGACATAAACACAGAGGCATGTGTCTATGAATGTGTGCAGCCATGTAAATGCATTCAGACATGAGGAGTGTGTGTAAAACTGTGTGTTTCGGTGGATGCTCATGGCAGGTGGTGGCAGTTCCAGGAGGGGCAAAGGGACCCCCCAGCCTTCACCGAAACCTTATTTTAGCCCCGTACTAACTAGTCCAAACCAATAAACCTTTCACCCCGAGGGTTGTAAATCAAAAACAACTGGTGTGGTTGGCCCTGCCACCCACTGTGACATGCCAGCCAGCGGGTGTAGAGCGGGCATGTCACATGCCATCAGAAAGGAAACTCTAGAGGCCCGCCGGCTGTGTCTTTCCCTCCCGCAGAGACAAAGATGGAGGAATCGACACAAGGGCCCACATAGGGGTCCTTGGAGCAGCTTTGGCTTCTTCGCTTTGACTGAATTTTATTCAACTTACCTGTTTTCTGAGCTTTTAAATTTCCCACCAAACATTGAGCAGCTTTCTGTTTTGGATGACCCGAAGCTCCTCCTCTCCCCCCTTCTACACGGCCCCTCATTTCCATAAGTCGGCATGTGCGGGGGGCCCCGGTGGGTCCCCTGAGCTCGCCGACAGACCGGGCGCTGCCCCCCATTCTGCTTTCATTTCCTCTCCGACTGCGAGCGCTCGCTGAAGCAGTCATGTTCCTGATCCAGGACTGTCTAACAACGTCCGACCTCCACCAGCGGAGATCCACCTTTTTCTATGTGTGTGTGTGTTTCATGAAAAAAGCCGAAATAATGCACAAGCCAAGCCATCGCGCACACTTTGTCACCATCTGTCAATAAATGGGACAGCACTTAGAGAACTGATTCAGCTAATTAGCAATCAATTAGCTTGTTACCACCAGCAGTAATTACCTTTTATAGAGCCAGAGAGGAGTGCAGCTGCTGCCACTAATAAAACCGAGACCCTCCTTCCCCGCTCTCCATGGCTAACAAGCCCTGTCTGAGGGAGAGTTATAGGCCAAAGGAAGCAGCCAGTGTATGTGTGATAGAGAGAGAAAGTGTGTGTCTCAGGCAGGGGGCCCAGCAGAGCAAACACAGTCCCCAAGGGGCCTCTCTCTCCTCTCTTTTTAGCGGGCTTAAATCCTCTTTTAATGAATATAGGGTCAAGCTAAATGGGAAATCCATCATGGCTATAAAAGCAGGAGGCTTCAGCCTGGGAGGTTTTTAAATGTGAATGGTTGACTTTAATCCCTTTGGGGCGATGTCGAGGATCCAACTTTTCTTTTTGTTTTCAGCCATGTCAGTTCTGTGGCTTTTATGCTGGTAATGTCTTACAGTCAGTCGAACATGGCGACCTATTAAACAGCTTGATATTGAGATTTATACAGACATCCGATCTGGAGGATGAATCCCAATGATTTTGGCGAACCAATGGGATTTTTTTTCCATCGTATTGCTAGAAAACACACCTTTATAACTAAAGGTTGAGATGTGCTTTGTGCAGTGGGTCAGTGTGTTTTGGTACTTTACAGATGTGTTGCATGAAGGAGCAAACGGAGCAGTCCCATCTAATCTGTTGGGGAAGTGTTGTGCGATTTCACTCATGTGCGACCAGTAAAAACGAACAAAGAAGACGATGCTGAGATAAATTTAATGGCTCTACAGTCCACTGTTTGCCACAGTATTTTTTACTTTATCTGATATTAAAGGTATACCATGTGACTCTTGGCCACTAGGGGGCTAAATCTGTAACTTCCTACTGGCAGAAACAGACTCTCTTTCTGGGGGCTTTCTTAACACCGTGTTCACCTTCTTACTTTCAGATTTGCCAAACTTTAAAGGAAAACGTAGCATGAAGCCCAGCCCACTGTGTTTTATAGCTGCAGAGCAAATGGACGAATCTGGTCGTGCACAGTTGTAATGTCTTGTTTCTGAACAAAAATCATCCAATAATACTCACACAAGGCTTAATTTTGGGACACAGGTGTAATTTGGGGGAAAATTACAGGTTTAAGACTCCTAGTGGCCAAATGTTACACGGTATACACGAAGACTCAGTACATTCTTAACAAACATAATGAGATGACATTAGACAATATTTCCTCATCAGTGTTAGATCTGTTAATCCCTCTTTAGACATACATACATATAAATAAACAGTAGGGGTGGGTCAATACATCGATCTACATCGATACATCAATTATAAGATCAATTAGTCAATGATATCGATCCAAAATCCTAACATCGGCCAAAAATCGATAGAGCAACCAGGTATCAAACAATTTTATTTTGAAAATATTTTCTTTTAAACTGAATTTTAAAGCCAGAGCTCAGGAATAAAGAAAGGTTAATGATGATCTAGTTGCTTTTGTGATGAATGGAAATAATTGTGATCAATCTCTCATGATATTGCTTCATATCGTTTCATATGTTTCGTTTCATATCCTAGAGCAAAAAATCGACTCAAAATCATATCGTAACTGAATTTGAGATATTGGCAAACATCAAATCGCTACATCACTGTATCAATATCATATCGCAATCAAACCAGTGATTCCCCCGTCCTAATAAATAGTTGACATGGTATAAGTGTTTCATTTACAACCTACTAAATACGATAAGATGCCATCAAATCTGTCCACTAACAAGTCCGTCTTCAGCTGAAGCCTTACAGCGATATTCTTCTTCAGTCTTTGCATCCATTGCTCCAGTGTTGGTGGATAAGGGTTTACAGTTTACAGTAGTCACTTCATGGGTTAACAAATTTGTTTTTTACTATCAGATCTGAGAGAAAGTTACCCAAAATGACCCTGTAGCTCTCTCATTTCAGGGTCTGCACTCTGGGGATTCATCGGCTGCATACGTCACAAAGGAACTTTAAAGTTCATTAAACTGTAGCAATAAAATCATGTTATATTTAACATTGGTGTATTTATACTTTTTCTTATTGACAAAGCCAGCCTAAATCAGATTATAAAGTGAGGAGATTTTTGTGGACATTTCTGGCTCTATTTGCAGTTGGCCAGAAAGAGAAGGCTTTGGAGACTGGAGCACTGTGGGAAATTCTCACACAGTAGGTAGGCTGTCTCATTTCATCAACGAATAAACTGCTTCAAAGTGTGCTGCTTCTTTCGTAGTGTGCAGATCCCAAAATGACACAGTGGTTGTATACGTTCATTTTCGTCTTTATTCCTCCTTTTGTCCAATATTCAAGTTATATATTATTGTTAATCGCAATATTTTCTGATACAATCATCCAGCAACAATTGTTATGACAGGCCTAGTGGTTCTGCTAACACTCTTTCTGAGACTGGACATGATCATGATGTCCTCCACTGTCACCATGTTTGCTTATAAAACTTGTTGGAATTCGGCCGTGAATTCTGCATGTATTGCTTAAACTAAACCAACGTAAAGCATGAATTCATAGACCAGTGTGGAGGAACGCAAAAGGTGGAATTTGACATTGAGGAAGGGCAGCAAGCGCAACAACGATGGGGTGTTGTGTTCTACCTCTTCATTTGTCCACACAAGTCTGCTTTGAAGCTAAATTCTTCTTCTTCTTTGTATAACAGTTTACATGCTGTGAGTTTACGCATGGTCTTTGTCTTCTTCTGTTTTTACTACATTTATGTGGGAGTATCACAGCGCCACTTACAGGCCTGGCATATAAACTGCAGCATTTTCAGTGGTTTTATATGGACGCTCACATTTCTGGAAACGACTATCTTTACAGAATTTTCTTTTAAAATGAAATAATTTCTGTTCATGTGGAGTTATTATAAAATTATGTTTGTCTTTACTATTTACCTGGTAAAGTATTTGAAAGGTGAAGTTTTCTACCAGCCACTGCTTTACGTCACATTTAAATGTGTACATCAACGTGCTGGGAACCATTTAGCATCACTTTTCATACACAGGAAGCTGATCTCCACCTGCATCTTTCTCCATGTTATTTCAGCTCATTATAACACCAGCTCTGGTAAATGTTTACCAAAACAAAAAACTGCTCCAAAAGCATTTATAGGTTGATGTTTGAGTTGTTTCAGGCAAAATTACTCACTTTAGTTTTGAATTTTGAGATCTCAATGGCAACTTCTGCCATGGTTAAGCAATGGCAAGTTTGTCGGTATTTGATGAGCTGGAAGTGGGAATAGATTGGTTTGGTGCTAATTAGCAACACTATTATTAGCATTTTTTTACCTCCTGATATTAGCATTTAGCTGAAAGCATTGTTGTGGATGAAAACCCTGTAGACCTTCTAATTTATTTAAAAAGCCCTGAAGCTTCTATGTTCATGTTTATGGCAGCTGATGAAATTATTCATCTAAATGTTGGTTTAACCTTCGGTATGAGTCCTCTAAATGCTGGTTCCCAAACGTTTTGAGCCATGATCCCCAAAATGACATAGATTTTTGTTGGTGACCTTCCCTTTCATGATGTTTTATATAAAACAGAAGACACTTTGCACATCTATGCGATGACAGGTGCGTAGGAGAAGAGAGTCAGGCTGATTGAAGAAGGCACACTGTCCAACTTGCATGGATTTATTTTTGGTGTTGCAACGTTTCGGTCAACTAGACCTTCATCAGGCAAACATTTCTGAATAGAGAGCAGCCATCTTAAATAGTGAGTGGCTATTCACTGCAATCAATCACAATCCCATACACCCAGGAGGATCCAATTAATACAATGGTGTAAATAAACAAGAATAAGACAAACATACACAAATAGCAAGTAAATAAACAAATCTATTCTAATTGAAAAATATCATGACCTCTAAAGTAGACAGAAATCTTAAATGCAATTAATTATCGAAAATGTCAAAAATATAGGATATATTAATTTGACTTGAATGTAATAGATCTAAAAAATGTCATCTTGAAATAGAAAAGTACAAAACATCAGAACTCATCAAACATGATATGATATTTACATATCAAACGGGTCGTCCTGCAGGATCCTCTGAATATAAGGCTTGAAAACGATTCGTCTTCATAAATAAGGAGGATTAATGTGGATTTATGTGTTAATATGTAAAAGAATCAATGTGTTAAATTTAGATTTGTCTCTTTGTTAATGGTTTAATTTTGACAGCCAGGAAAAAAATCCCACATTTATTTGATGAATACAGGTTTTTTATGTTTCACAATTATCAGGCGACCCCCCCTCCTAAAATGATCTCCTTACCCACAGTTTGGGAACCACTGCTCTAAAGTATGAACACATGTTCCATAGACTATTTATGAAGGTAAAAAATGTTTACAGAGGTCTGTTGATGCATGTGAGACTATCACATATAGGGGTGAAATAATTCTCACATCCACCCTTTCTTCTGCTAATGATGAGTATTGGGAAGTCGTAGTTTGGTAGAGGTGACATCCAGCAGCATTTTGTTGTCTGACCAAAACCCAATCATATCTCCCCCTGTTCTCCTCGTGTCCCTAAGCTTCCTTTTTTTGAAATTCATCTCTTATAATCCACCGTTCTTTGCTCTCTCCTCCCTGCGACTACCCAACCTTTGAGTATTCATTAAACGCAAACTTTGAGTCCTTTAATCCTAAATGCACCACTTTATCCCCTGAAGCAGTGACAAAATAAATCGGCCTCTTTCATCCAGCGGCGCGGGGGCTTGCTGATACCTATTGGGATCGGCGGCCCCCCTGTTTACTCGGAGCAGCATGTGGGCTAACAAAGGCCCCAAGTGGCAACCAAGGTTAATCCTATATGTCGGCATTATGCAGGGTCAAGCTGCCACGCCATATATTTAGTGTGTCATTAATTTCCAACCTGCTACTGCTGCTGCCGTGCCCCCCCCCCACCCGCACACACACTCCCCAGCATGGGTATGCAGATGGATACACACAGACGCGCACTCTCATAATGACTCGCTACATTAGCTAAATGGCCAGAGCTCCGTCTCTCTTTTTCTCCCTCTAATGAGACGGGTCTCTGGGTTGTGTAGTCTATTCATCATCCTGCTTGTTCCAATCTAGCTCTTCTTTTATCAGGGTTTGCTTCACGGGCCGGAGTCGTCAGAGGCGACATAAATCACCTGTCAGCGCTGGTCCCTGGGCTCCCATAATGCTCTATTAGCACTTCCAGCGGCGTTATTGGCACAGGAGCAGCCAGGTATTACATCATTCCCCTTCACCTGTTTTACAGAGCGTGCTTATTGTTCATTATTTGGTTGTAGTGTTACTGCTAATAGCCAGGGCTCTGTTACAAAGAGGGGGGGGGGCTAGGGTTTCTAAGCTTTAGTGCCTGCTTCAGCTTTGTAAAAATGCAAATTGGATGTGGAACAGGGTTCTCGTAACACATCCCAAATAGGAGGATGCAGACAAATGCAGCCACTTGACCACTTAATGAGGAAATTAAATTACTAGCTGGGCTCCATCTGTTCAGTAACATCAGAGCCACGGTGGAAGGATTTAGCCTGAAATGCTGCAGGCGAGGATCTGGCTGCAAAAACAGCGACTCAGTCAGATTTAAAGTAAATAATTAAATAAGTCGGACTAATTTGAGGCCCTATAAGTTCATAAAAATGTCAGGTCCTGTCAAAGAAATGCTTGTGAACATGAGAACTCTTGTACATGTGGCCGGTTCATTACATGGTTCAGATATAAGGGTCTTCTCAGTGTATTTTTGGTCGCTTTGCTGATTCGTCCCATGAGGAACGGAAGAGAAGAAATCCAAATTACCCCCGCACAATAACTTTTAACCTTCTCTGAAAGTCTGAGAAATGTAAAAACAAAACGTTGAGGAGAGAGATGCCGGAGCGATCTCTTTTCACGAGACGGCCGACCTCCCGGCCCCCACATCTGCAGCCGGTCCCTCCGGTCTGATCGGAGAAGACGGGATGGGACCTCATCTGTGATCTCGCGACCCGAGGAAGTGCTTCAAAAGAAAATGCGAGTTCATCGAGGCAAGACTTGCACGAAAGATGAGCTTTGCTGGTTGACCTTTTATGGAGCTGATGCTCTGATTGAGCTTTTTTTTTTTTCTTTCTTTTTTACGACAAACATTTGTGAAGTGAATCAGTGCACGCTGTGTGTTTGTGCACAGCTGGGAACGAACGTGGCTTTGTGTTCAGCGCAGTCAGGTTCATTTAGAGCATGCAGGACTCATGCTTTGCATGTCCTCTGGGATTTTCCTCATGCGTGTTGGATGGGACTGAAGGTGTGAGGCAGGTCTGCTCTGACATGAATGAAGGAAAGATGAACCCAACAGAAGGCGGTTTCCTTTCTTTTGTGTTTGTGCCAAATCACGGAAACGGTTTCCTTGATTCTCAGGAGATCGTGTTCACGACATCGTCCAGTCAGGCTTCACGCTTTCTGTCTGTGGCTGCAGGGGGGTTTTAGGTGGCAACTAAATAAAGAGCTGAGCAAAGCTACTTTTAGCATCACTTCTATTTGTTTACTGAAGAGAGAATAATCATTTTTTATCAACTGGTTCCTTTCTGTTGATCAGACTGGTTAAAGCTGGCTATTTATTTTATCCATGTATTCATTTATTTTGTTTTTGTACTTATATTCTTTTTTAGTATATTAATTTATATGTTCTTTCCATGCTAACAGTAAGAACTTAAAAAACTATCCTGTCTTTTACTTAAAGGTGGATTTCATCATTTTTCTTTTTGAGAATTATCATGCGAGTTTGATGAATCCCATCTTAGATCAGTCTGTTTACTTACACGTTTTTATTTGTAAGCAACCAGCAGGTGAAGGCCCAGCTCACCATGGCAGGCCCAACACAGACACAACCAGTCACTCATATGGAGGATTTAGAGCGATCAAACTCCTCACCTTGCTTTGATGCTGCGGTGCCAACCAGCACATCCCTCTGCAACCTGAGCGCTAATCACATGTTTACTCCTGATCCACATTCCTGTCATAAGTCGCTCTTCCTTGTAATGATCATACTATATCACAGATAAATACACGGGGGACCTCCCAAAGGGATCAATAAGTCTATTCTATTCTATTCTATTCTATAATCCACGCAGATACACTTCTGCTATA